>CM068355.1:22779356-23236856 GCA_034769755.1 Odontamblyopus lacepedii | reverse complement strand
AAAGCAGCAAATGGTTTATTCTGAATTATTCAGGTTTAGTAATACCAACAACTAATTAGGGTGTTAATTAACTAGTAAGTAAGCATGATTTTCATTTTTAATAAACTTTTTGTTAATTGTGAATCAAGTCTTCATTCATTCTTTATTAAAGACAATAAAAATAATGGTTATTAAAAAGGTGTTACCATTATTATCATCTCACCTCAGCTTCAATCTCATCATACAGGAACTGTTTCTTGAATTTCGTGAGAGCGTAGTAGCCACTGTCATTATACAAGTCTAGAGGGTAGAGTACATATCTAAAGAGAGTATTGAGTTACATTGTGGAATACTTGAATACAACGGAACTTAGTCAATTTTCAGGTCTTACTCCATCATAGAGGGCTCCTTGGTCTCCAGGATGTGGTCTGTGAGGATCCAGGGCATAGACATCTCGATGGGGAACTGGATTCTGCGGCCCATGGTCAGCTCCAGGAAAAACTCTCTGAACCAGAGCTGAGACAGGTCACAACACTGCTGCAGAGCCTCTGTGTGTGGGCAAAGAGACAGAGGCAAAGAAACAGGATCAAGTCAGTTTAAAATGTGCCCACAGCTTTGAGATGGGGTGTGTATGTAGTCGGGCTGCAATGATTAATCAACTAATCATAACTATAAAAAATAATCTTTATCTGGACTCTAAAACACATAAGCAAAGACCTTTTTTTTTTTTTATAACAAAGACAGTGGTATTATTAAATCAATATGGCAAAAAAGAATTAACAATTTCTCATTTTCATCACTAATACACTTTATTAATTACTATTCTCCATTTAAATTTAAATTTTGTTGCCATATTTCAACTTTTATTTGGCCCAAAATGTGTTTTAAGAGTCTCACTGTACAATGGAAAATACTATTAAAATACTTGACTACTAAAGCCCTAGTCTGTGGATTATGGATTGACTTTACCACTGAAGTTGAGCAGGTGTGTGTAGAAGAAGGAGTGTTTGTGGAAGTCTTCAATGGCCACCACGATAGGACCATCCAAACTGCTGCGGAGAGTCTTCTTTGAGCCGCTCTTATCAGCTATCAAGGACTCCAGCATGGTGCGCACCATGTACAGCTACAATGGAAGAAGATACAGAAACAAGTTACATTAAATACAACTTAACTTAATTTATAGAGCACTTTAAAAACACAGTTGACCAAAGTGCTGCATATAAATTAAACAGAAAGCATAAATACAGTCATACAACATGTTTAATGTTTTTGTTTTGCTCAAATTCAAGTAAATACCTGAGTGCTGGAGGGTCCCACAGCTCTGCGAGGAACTTTGATGTCAAATCCACCTTTGGGGTCCTTCTCTCCTCTTAGACAGGGGTCATTTGGAGGCTCCCGTCCTCCCTCCCAGTCGCACACAGTCTTTCGAATAGCTTGGAGAACACTGGAGAGAAAATGTGGTATGTGGAACTATGCATCATCACATGAACAGAACTGTGCATAATGCTGTTATAATGATGTACCTAATTAAGACGTTTTTCTTCTTGCGTACAGCCTGTCTCAGGGGCTCTCTAAGGGTCACTTGGGCAAAGTCCTGCAGAGCAGCATAAATGGTGTTTCTGATGGCTTGGTTAAACACCGACTCCATCCGACCCATAAGAACCTGTAGAGGAATAAATAAGCATATTATTATCATTTTAATTTCAGGGTTCAGTGCATAGTGATGTAATTTAATTTAAAGTTTATCATAGAATCTAATCAGAAGGATGCACTGGTTCAATGTTTTACCTGCAGCCCCTTTATCATGGCAATGACCTCCACCAAGGCAAACTTCTCCTCACTGGTGTAGTTGTACCGTGTGGCTCGCTCATACTCCTCTGCTGTCCCTGGGCAGTCTTTATTACAGAATTTATCTGTGGGATGGACCAGCTTCCACGAGTACTGATGGAAGAAAGAAGCAAACTTTAGATCAAAACAATATTTATTTTATTTAATTATTACAAAGAAGTATTTTAGGTTTTGGAATAATTTTCAAAATATACACATAACAGGGTCAACATGAAATCGAAGGCTGGCAATTTTGACTAATTATTTTTGTGGAAAAGTAATAAGACCCTAGTTGTATATTTTTTGTATACACATAACATATATTGTATGTCGGCTCAAGCAGATTTACATTTTTGTCACATATGTAAATGCTAGTTGTTCTTTAAACTAAATTTTCAAATTTACAAAAAACTTATGCTAATCAGTGATGGGAGATGAATAGAAAAATTGATAAAATCACAATTGCTGTTCTGGAGGTATGTAAATTTCGAATATCAAGTTTATTGCCTTTAATTAAAACTATTAAGAATGACAGCAAAAAGACTTAAAAATACACTGAACAGAAATTATAAGATTTGGATTTATGCACTTTTGTGGTTAATTTTATAGATCATTCATGTTTTGTTCAATATTTGAATCTCATCAACCATAACATTTATAAGCACATTCGATATACATTGTAAAAAATATTGTTATTATTATACTATATTCATTTTTGTCAATATTGCACAACAAACAGTTAGTAGTCTCCACTTACAACTTCCATGACATGTGTGCTCCACTTGGACAGCAGCTGCAGCCCCCTCAGGGCCAGGTCAAACAGCTCCCTGTACTCTTCATCTGATTTCTGGGAGTCGAGTCCGGAGCCCGTCACCACCTCACTGTTACTGTAACGCGCCAGCTCCGAGATGAAGCGAATGTGGTCCTCCCTGATCTGCACCATCTGCTCACACAGGTTGTACTGTGGAGAGATGCTGCTCTGAGTGCACGTCCACCTGAGGAGAGGAGAGGGTGAGGAGAGGGCAAATCAAGCAGTTTTCATGGGTTTAAAAGTGGACAATGACTAGAACATACAACGGTTCTGAACATACAACATATTATTATTACAATTTCTTTTTTTTTTGCTCTTTGTTATTATATTATATTATGATGTTTGAGCTACTGTGTCCAAATAATTACCCTTGTGGATCAATACATTTGCGTAAGTCTCAGTCAATAGTTCAAAATGTATTACTAAAAAAGGTAAAACATTGTAAAATATGTATTGAAAAAGCTGTTTATTCTGTATGCAAGATCATTTACTATTAACTATCATTTCTATTCACTTGATTTTGGTTTTGTTTTTTTCCAACAGGCTGTAGCTTCCACTAAAAATCTATCCTACTGGAAATTAATGCTATAAAATGATTCATGGGAACCCACGGGGAAATTAACTTTGCGATGCTGATTGTACTGAAGCCTTATTGGGTTTATTACAAGATTCCGGGCAATACGTGGTTAAGACTTTATTCATTATTTATGAAGGCTAATTTGGTCCTTATTATTACCAGTATTTTTCTTACTTGGATTTGTTCTCTTCATAGTGAGCACTGGTCTCGATGTAGCGTGACAGTTCTATCTGCATATCTCCAAATAACGGTACCACTTGAAGCTGAAACACATATGAAAAAAACTCATCTCACCCTCATGTCACAAACACAAACAGCTCGTAGGATAAAAGGAAAAACAAGACTGTGCTTACTTTGAAAAACTTGTCAATTTTGCTCAGGTTGATCCTCTTTTTAGCATCAAGCTTGTAGATGTTGCTTACATTACCATCCATCAAATAGAGACCAAAGCCCATTACCTACCACGCACACAGAGAAAAGTGTTTTATAATGAGAAGACACGCAGGCACACAATAATTAGTGACCGTTATGTGCAGATTTTTGTACCTTTAGCAGCATGTGTTTCTCACTGGGTGTCAAGTACATCTTGTTCTCGTAATAGTCGACACAGATGTTGACGATGTCGGCCAAGAGCTCCTCATAGCCGGGGATCACCTCCAACTGTTGGTGCAGGCACTGTGCAAAGAGATGGAACACACAATACCTTATAATAATGACTTAGTTATATACAAAAAAGCATTTCCAGGTTTCAGCCAAGACTTAAAGGTCCTATATTACTCAAAATGGACTCTTGTAAGCTTTAAGTCATGTTATAATACTGTGACCTCTTCAAAAACCTACTTGGAGCTGTGTTTTGTTTCATTCACCCTTTATTAGTTCGTCTCCATCCCCAAAACTCAAAATGCTCTGTTCTACCTTGTGATGTCATGAAGCAGTGGTTCAAGTTAACAGCTCCTTTTACCTTTAGTTCAGTAAAGACTGGCAATGGAGTTTAGAAAGTGGAGCACTTCAGGTATTAGCACATGACATCACAAGGTTGAACAGGGTGTTTTCTGTTCGAGTGTTTGTGTGTTGAACATGAATGAAACAAAATGCAACTATTGTATTGTATGAGATTAGGAAATAGCATAAACCGGGCCTTTTAAATGGCACAGAACATACCTCATACCTGTGCATCAAAGTAATTTTAAGACTATGCATTTGTTGATATAAAGTACAGTATATAAAGCCCAATGTGATTGAAGTACACTCCATTTTGATCAGCTAAAAATATCCATGCTTATTGTGCAATTTATTTAAAAGTATGTGCCATACTTAAGTGATTTCATCCTTCAACACTACCATACTCCCCAATAGCACTGTCAATTAGTGTAGTATATTTGGTACAACTATCTGATGTTTCAGAGTGATAAAACATTTGGACCGTAGCCATAGCAAACTGTTCGAATCAAAATATAATTTCTATGGTGCAATGGAATAAGAAGGAATAAATCTTGTGACTAAACCTGATGAATATTTTGACAGACAAACCTGGGTGATCCTGTTGTGGTTCGCTAAAAACATGGACAGATTCTGGGACTCCTGAATGGACTGAGGGTCGGCCATTTTTCGTAGGAACTGAGCAGCTCTGAACACAACATGGCGAAAAGAAAATGTTAACTTTATATCAGTTTGTATTTTGGTCAAAACATTGCTATATAGAAAGTGGCCCAATACCTCTTATAGGCAGAGTGGTCATTCTTGACACTACATTTCATGTTCTTTAATTCGTCCAACACAGCAAACATATTGATGAATTTTCCTAGTGTGAGCAAATAAGCCTCTGATACAAAGTCCTTCCTTCTCTCAGCGTGGCACAGACGTTTTACCTCACTGCAGAATCGCTCAATCGCTTTCCGCTGTGAAGAAAAAAAACATTCAACAATCAATAACACAGCAAAAATACAACCTAAAATGATCAGTATTAAAATAAAATGTTTTCTTACTTGAAAATACATGAACTTCATTAGCTTGGTCACTTCAGGTTCCAACACTTCGACTGTTTTCTCATAGATCTCCACTCTGTTGGGTTGTTCATTGCATTTTACCTTTGGAACACAAGAGGGCGCCATTTCAACACTTGAGAAATAAAATATTGCACATACAGCTCTGGAAAAAAATAAGAAACCACTGCAAAATGATAATTTTCTCAAATTTTACTGCTTATAGGTATGTGTTTGAATAACATTAACATTTTTGTTTAATTTTTGAAACTACTGACAACATTTCTCCCAAATTCCAAATAAAAATATTGTAATTTAGAACATTTATTTGCACAAAATGACAAATGGTCAAAAAAACCAAAATAGATTAAATGATTTCAGACCTCAAATAATGTGAAGAAAACAAGATCATATTCTTTTTAAAACAATACAACACTAATGTTTTAACTGAGGAAGAGTTCAGAAATCAATATTTGGTGGAATAAGCCTGATTTTATTCACAGTGTTTTTATATTTTATCTCCTTAAATAAAATTTGGTTCAAGTGATTAGCTCATCAGTGCCTCATGAAGCAGAATGGGGTGTGTTTGTGTTGGAATTCAACAGACGCTGGAACGGCCGTCAAACATGTAGAGATGCTGATTTCATTTAAAAAATGCAGTGGTCTCTTTTTTTGTAAATCATTTTTGTAAATCATTAGGCAAAAAGAAAAAATCAAGATAAAGTCATTGTGCTTATTAAAATACTTGGATCCTTAATTACTGTAACTCAATATAATGAATAGTTTATTTTGCTGCCTTAAATTGATCTCTGAGCATTATTGTGGATTTCCACTTGTGAGAATGTTAGCTTTTAGTTTCACTTTCTATTCATATCTATATTTGCATATTCATAACAGGTTTGCCTGTCTGGGACATACTGTCATGTTTACTAGATTACATTAAGTTTTTATGCTGACACTCCCAAGAAAGAAGAAATGAGAACTTTGTGGTTAGACTTTTTAAAATATTAAGCATAACTAATCAAGCATGGGACAAGAGCAAGTAAAGGAGAAACAAGCTAGTAATATTTCCAGTATTCGTGTCCACTGACAAAAGAAACATTTACCTGTGGAATGGCTCTGGAGCAGCTCCTCCAGGTGTAAAGCATCACAGCATACTCATGCCCCTCCTCCAACATCTCATTCTTTAAACATACAAGATTTCTATGTTAAAAGGTGTTATATTATGCAGAATTGATTTCTTGTGAGCTTTAAGCCATGTTATAATGTTGATACTCCCTCAAAAACATACTTGGAGCTGTGTTTTGTTTCACTCACGTGTTTGAGTAACTCTTCATTATTAGTCTATCTATATCTATAAAGGTCAAAATCCTCTATTCTACTTTGTAATGTCATGGAGTGGTAGTTTTCAAGTTAACAGCAAACAATATTAACGAAACAATGTATGGTCTAAGAATAAAGTTAGCTCAGACAAAGGGTGAGGGATACCTTCTACATACATACATAGGTAACAGGTCACAACCTGTTACCTTTCCTTTCCTTTAAAAGAATAATATAAAAAGTATAAATCATGATCACAGTGTAAACATGACACATGATTTTTATTTTCACACCTTCATTCTAAAGCACTGTTCACACACACTTGTAGGTGAGACATAGCTCTTACAACAATGAGGCTGAGAGGGGTGTCCTCAAATAGACTGGGCCTCCTCCGTGGGACTTCCTTTTTAACGAGAGTTAAATAAAGCACCACTTCCCCTCTTTACCAGTCCAATCACACTCTCCATTCATCCAGCATCACGGGAGAGGAGAGCTTTAGACGAGGCCTGATTCACCGCTAACTGAATGTGTCTGTCGTGCCATAGGCTTCAATAACAAAACCCCTAAAGATAATCAATGCCAATGAAACAATAGTTGTTTTGAATGTAAGGCTCAGATTCCCACAGTGTGCTTTGTGTTAGCTTCAAGGAGGAAAAACATGTACAAAAATACATACAAGATGGTACAAATAGGAGAAACATGTCACAACAAATCAGTGTATTGATTTTGAGTCTCACCATGCTAGAGTGGACTGTTGCTTGCTCAATGTAACGAGCGATCCCAGTCACAAACGCATTCCTGTCTTCAAAGTTGGTGTCAAAATTGGCCTGGAGAAATGAAAGAGAATGGTTAAGAAAGAGGAGAAAAGGAGCACTGAAAACAATTAGAGCAAAGTACTGGATCTGTGTGACAGTAGCTACAAGAGCATGGTAGGGCTGTACAATGCAAGAAATGGCAACTTATTTATATAGTAAGAAATTCATTGTAACATGAACAAAGATTTATAAAGCAGGCCTCAGGTTTGGTCATGATTGCACTCATTTTAACTTGTTGAAGCTCTGCACACTCTAACCCCTATTTCTGCTCTAAAATAAAGATTCTAAGACATTAAAATACCAGTAGTTAAATTGTATTCTGATAATGTTTTTGCAGTACAGTACAGTATAGTAGTCACTTGTATTGTCATATTTTTGGACATGTCTCTTATGGAAAGCCCTGTGAGGTCACTATGGCTTAATATTGGCTAAACAAAAGGAAAAATCTTCTAAATAAAATACCAGGACACCTGAAACTGAAATACTCTCTGATCTATGTGACAGCTGTTTACTTACATGTGAGAACAGGTATGGAGGTATGGTCAAATAACACATATAATAAATGGATAAAAGCACAAATATATACTAATACAAAATATCCTACATACTATTGTGATCTTTACAGGACTGAAAATATAATGGTATGACAGCATGTACCGTAGGGAGGAGGGAGGTACCTGGTACATGATGGAGGAGGGTGGGGGCTCAATGCATGGCTGCTGGTCGGGGAGAGGTAGCTCCTCCAACAGGTCCACGTTGGACAGAGCATCCTCCAGCGTCACGTGGGTCGTCATGGCAACAATGCGTCAGTCACACAGCAGACTGGTCTGTGAAAGAGAGAGAAGGAATGTCAGATATCTACTCAACAAGAATAAGGAGGCTACAAGCGGGGTTTAAGGTTGAACCAATAAAGGCAAATATGCAGAAAATATTCATGCTGTTCCTCAAATCATCAAATGATCAAACACTCGGCTGACTATATAGTGCCAAGATCCACTATCAAACCTATTAATTATTTGCACATATGGGTCCATTTTATTTGTGTAAGAAATGTTGTCTATTGTATTTAGGAATGTGCAGAAATACTGAAATATTGACATCTCGTATCATTTAATGTGATGATACAGTATGAATATCGTGGGGTCTGTATCGATACAAGAGTATTTTTTGGTATATTTTACTAAATTATTATGAAACTCGTGGCCGTAATATGAAACTCTGCTCCATATTCGCCCCTATAACTGCTAGCCTAGATGAGCTTCATTTGGCTGGAACTGATTGCTATACGTGACATCTCACTCCACTTCTTCACACAGTCTATGGAGAAGAAAACAGCTGGACATACACGCTACGCTACCACAGAGTTCTAACTCAAAAGCACTTAACAAAATCGAAAAAGAAAGATAACTATTCCAGTAAGTTCCTGGTATGTCGTCACGCTTGTCTGTGACAGTATATGGGTGGTGCACGTAGTGAGGAATTTGAAATATCTTCCTTCTACTAAAAGTACTACAAGCATGTCATGTGTAATATACATCCAAAAAGATTATGTGTTTAGTTTTGTTGTAGTAATCCCGCAAACAGATGGAAAGCCAAACAAGCCTGACACTCACTGTATTTAAGTAACATAATAAGTCTGATTATGTTAATGCTTCTTTGTTTTGCTTTGACATCTACACAAGAAGATCTGAAATTATCTGCTATTTGTGTTACGACAAAGTTAAATTTAGTCTTAGGTTTTTATTGTCAGTCATCACTATTACAGTTTTTAGCATCTGCAGAGCGCCACAGTCAGTGCTGGCTGTTCGGTGTTAACAGTAGCTGTAGTGAATATATGCAAATTAAAAGAAAAGTCAAGGCATTGGAATTTCATATCATCCCCCTGGCAACCAAAGATAAATTGTGAGCAAAATGAAATTGTCTAACCCTAAATCTAAGGCTGTAAGTACAATTCACAATTTTTCACATGGAGACAGTGTTGGATCAGCTAGTGTCACATTCTGTATCATGACTTTGCCAATTCCACTTCCTCTTCTAAAAAAAATGATATTGTATGTGAGATGCATTTTATCTCGCTGTGCACCTGCATCCACTCCTCTTTATTGGTGCACTACACTTCTGCTCAGGGGAACTCAATGGTGCAGGCTTATTGGTGTTTCCTTTTTACCTTATTTGTCTGGAGGCTTTTAATTCTTCAAATACCAAGATGTGCAAACCTCACTGCTATAGGAAAGGCGCAGCACAGTCCAACATTTGAATATGTCAAAATATGCCACCGGGGAAGAGGATTCAGACTATTTAGAAGGAAAACCTGTTGCAATATTTATTTTTGCCTCATGCATATTCTTGGCATGCGTATCGGCTTTTAAAATTCCTCAGCTGTGAGCTCCTTATCCATTTCCGTATAGCTTTTGGAGAAGTACCTCAATTTTTCCCTGTTATGCAACATGAAAGCAGCCAAGCAAGGTAGCCAAGGTAACCAAGCCTGTGTCATGTGGCTTTGATTTCTATACAAGACCCCAATCGGCTTAATAACGTCAAGAAAAGACCAGGGGGATATAAAAGATGTAAAAAGATGGATGAGTTGGAAAAAAAACAGAGAATGGAAAGTTTAAGTTTAAAAGGGCAAAAAACAGGTTGAAAGTTGATAGTCTACAAAAAACTAGAAAAACAAGATCCACTAGTTTGGCGAGTATGCCATGCCCAGAAAGCACCGTGACTTTACAGTAAGCAGCAAGCCACAAAGAGAGAGATAGACGACAAAACAGAATCATTTATTTGTTAAGATTATCAATAAGATTATCAACAATAAATACATTTTGGAGACTTGGGCTGCACAATTTAGAGAGAAAATCTACTTAAGTGATTTCTCCGACACAGCCTACTGCAATTTGATCTACAGTCTCATCCGATTTCAGTTCACAGAGCACACTTTTAAGCACATTAGACATTAGCATTAAAACTTAAGAAAAGACTGAAATGTGAAGTGGTAAACTAATACAAGATCCCCAAACAGTTAAGGATATTTGAACTGTTAATCAAATTTATCAAAAAAAGACAAGACATTTTGTTGTTTATAGGAGACGTTTACATAAATATTTGCAGCCTCTGTAATCAAATAAAACAGTTTACATTTTGAGTTAGGTGATATGTTGTCAATTAAAAGACTTATGATATTCCATAATGACAAAAACAATGCTGTAATGAGGTTTCCTGAGAACCAATTTATACACTTTTCCAAGCGTGGTCACGGCTGATGCATCTCTCCAAATGCAGATGTAAGTTACTGACAAGTGGATTATCCAATCAGGGAAACCCATGGTCGTTCCGTGTCAAAAAACATCACAGATTTCTCCAGAATCAATGAACAAAACATTACCTGGTGAGGAAAATGTGGTTTGGTTCAAAATCATGACCAATAGGGGTGTGCAAAAAATTTGAAATATCAATATATCGTATTGTTTAATGTGATGATACAGTACTGAAATCGTGGGCTGCTGTATCAATCTATCAGCTAGAGGATTTTTTGGTATATTTTCCTAAATGATTTTGTTACAGTCCTACAGTTTTGTTGCTTGTTCAGAGGAAGAAAACTTATTTATGCAACACATTTGACATTTACACTGTTTTGATGATTAAAATGGGTGTGTTTCATATTAACTTTGCACAAGAAGTGGTTTAACAAAGACTTTTATTATTACAACCATGATTTAGCCTTTTTTTATTGAACAATTTGAAATACTGTATATCATATTGAATCATATCAAATCATAAGCTCATGGTATCAAGATATGTATCTTTGCGGCTTATGTATCAAGATATGTATTGCTGGCAACTTCTGCATGATACCCAGCCCTAATGACCAACAAGCTCCATCTCCGGAGCATCACAGAAATAAACTAATCTGACAGCTCCACAGTTATTTTTAAAAACAACTTAATACAAGTTTTTAACCACACATAACAGCACCTAGGTTTATCTCTCTCTTCTCAGTCCTTGTACTGTTATTTTGTGAGACAGATTTACAACTAAATGCCTGAGTGTGTTCAAAAACAATAAAGTCCCCTATGGTGCCAATCATTATGGGAGCATATTGATCAAACTCAACATTTACATTTCTGATGCTGACATTTGGTAACCAACAGGAGGGTGGAGCTTCCTGTCTATTCACAGTTACAATACAGAAATTATATCAGCCACAAACCTCATAGCATTTAGTTACACAGTAATAAACTTCATTCATCCCACTGAGGCCTGGTCTGAAGGGCTGCACAACATATCGCAGCTCCACAACATATCAAGTGAACTCACAAATTTGAGTAATTATCAAGTTGCAAAGACTGCAGTTATTTAAGTAATAGAATGTCCTCTATAAAAAAACAAACAAATGAGCAAGTAATAATAATATAATAAAAATACTTGAATTGATACAACCATGCTCTGAAATGCATTGGATTATTGTATCAGCATCAGATCAGTTCATATTTCAGTCTTTTCTCAAACATTAATAACTGGAGTTGTTTATAATTACTGAAGAAACTCCTACTTTAATTTTTTTTTTTTTTTTTTTTAAATACACGTAAATCACATTTCTAATCAAAATTTCAATATTTGTCTGAAAAATAGCATTTTTCCGAGCCATAGTCACTCTGAAATAAAGAAAGTTATATACTGTGACAAATGGGAAGCAGGATGTGAATTTTCTACACTTCTAAACTCAGAGACTATTGGTTTAATTGCTCTGCTTGGAGAATGTGGATTTACAGAGGTTTGACAGGCATAGAAAGATATTATCCATGTAGATACTGACCCATCTGTTCTCGGGGACACAGCCATGCACTGACAGTTGAATAAACTTTCCCACTTGTTTCAACAGTTGGTGTGTGTGTTTATGGCTGTGCATTTTTCACAAAGCAAAGAACCCCTTTATTCCCTTCTGGCCCAAGTTATAGCCCTTTTAAACAAGCGGAACAACTGTCTGAGACAGCACAAGACAACAAGTCCCTTTATGATAGGCATAGTTGGGCAAAATACAGAATTCGTGGATGTCAGGACCCCATAATCACTGAAATGGGTAGCAAAGTGCCCCCAGCTGACTAACTATTGAGAATACAGTTCATGTTTCTTTATGAGAGCCCCACTATTGCATACAGCCTCCTAAAGGAAATTAAAGAGCAAGAACAAGAGATGACACAGAATGGGCCAACTAAAATAGCTTAGAGTAAAGAGATCCAGTTTAGAAAGAAGGAAGTTCTAAGTACCATTTCTGACTGATATAGTGATGTAGAGAAGCCAAAGTTCAACATAATCTGTCCTGGTTCTCAATAAAGTGGAGTGTATCTTTTGTAACTTCTCACTTCTGATGTCAATACACAATGCAGATGGACCTTTAGAGTAACTTCCAAATACCCTCAATATTCAAGTAAAAAAAACAAATAAAGTTGCATTTGTAGACTTAAAACCCATATTGTCTTGCATTTGAAAGTGACAGAGAGAACTGTGTGTGAATCTTATGTCACAACTTGTGATTGGGTTCTCCCCCTGAGCAAGGCCACTGTAATCATATAGTTCCCACCACTACAATACAATGTGATCTGATCAGCGTGGAAGACAGTTTGGGATCACAAAAGTTAAGACGGTGACACCAGTATCACATATGGTAAGCAGTGCGTCACTTTAAGAAGGACCAAGGATGTTGCCTGAGGTATTTCAGAGGCTAATTGAGATCAAGTTTGTCCCTAAAAGCTGTTGACTCCTGATCTACATGATGTAACACACTGCTTTCAAAGTGTCAACAATGCATCATCACATGGACATGCAGGCTGGGGCTCACATGACAGACAAAACCCATACCAAACAATAAAAATGAAAAAGATCGTTCATACAAAAACGTTGGTTTCATACTGTGTTATTATATAGAGAATGTCCAAAAGCAAAAAATACAATATTAATCCTGTCTACTATAACCCAGTTCCTATTTATGGAGCTTTAATAAATAATTTGTGCAAAAAAACAAGTGACCATTACCTTAGATAAAAGCAGAAATGCAGTCTGTGGCACTGACTGTAATGGTTTCATAATTTTAAGGCAATAGTTACAATTGATCAAGATTATAAAAGACTCTTGGTGTGAATAGTTCTTATGCTAAAAAGCTGATTCTACAAACACACAAACCGATTACGCTATATTGTGAAAGCGAGACAATTTCTCAATGTGGTTCTTGAAACTAATTTTTTTCTCTGTCAATGTAAAAATCCAATTTGGAATTTCAAAGATTGACTGAACTACATTTTGGAGGACCCAGCTACCTAAAATCTTAATAGTAGTAGTAGTAGTAATACTAGTAGCCTATAACCAATGGATGCAACACAGAATCGAAATGAGCGGAAGTAGGTGAACCTGTCATATGAATCAGTAGGCCTGCCGCTGATAGACATGGAATACCGCTATGGATTTCAAGAGATCGTTCAAAGAAAGGCAAAAACAACAAAAGATGGACAATAAATAAGATAAAATGAAAAGTGCGAAATAAACTAAGGAAATGATATAGATACATCAGTGCACTCGCTACAGTGGATGCCTCTCCTCACCCCACCCATCTCAGTGTGAGCTACGATGGAAGCTAACGGGACTCCCATTCATGCGCGAAAATGATCCAAAAACGCCCCAAAATTACCGCTTTGTTTTATATTTATGCATTCCTCTGCAACATCCACGACTATTTCCTGTTTCTGCTTTGGCTGCTAAGAAACGGGAACGATGCTTTTGCGGAAAAAACAGATCTACTCGTCTCCAGCCATCATCACTACACAGCTCACATCACCAGCGCAGCCCCCGCTCGCTCTCTGGTCGCTCCATCTCCGCTGCGGCTCCGATCCCGTTACTTTTACGCACACCACGTACCTGTAAATTGCATGTCCGTCCGGAGAGACAGAAAGGCGACTGGACTGTGCCGCGGTTGGCGACAGCGGTCCACCGTTTGCCGATGGTTTTTAATTCTCGTTTTCACCACCGACTGATGCTCTAGTTTCGCCCAGTGCCGAGCGAGTGCTAATCCACCCCACACAAAGAGCAGAAAATGGCTGCAAGTGCATTTTCTTAAAGGGACAGTCACCTCACTGCCGTGCCGAGAGATGGATGACGGTGAGGTCCCCCCGACATGTTGATTCAGACATCATTCTGTTCATTTAATCTATGCCATGCAATCTAGGACAAAATGCCGCATTTGGATTACGTTATTCCAGTGACTGTACAAATTTAAGATGGTTTCATGCTGTCACTTGAGATATTTGAATAAGCAAACAATCTGGGGGAAAACATGGACAAACAGTTCAGGTATTTTATTGTAAGGTCATTTATTGTAAGATTTGTCATTTTTTCCCACACAAATTAAAGGTCTATTATGGAAGATGTAGTAATTGCAGTAGTAGTAGGCCTAGAAGTAAAAGACTAGTAAAAGTAAAAGATTAGTGTAATAATTCATAATACTGAAAATGAAGGCTATTTTTGTCTGGGATCTATTCACATGATTATCATTTATTAAACAAGCATATCCAGTTTTAGTTATCTGGGGTAATTTATATTACAGTAAGTTGCATGTTGCCCTATATTTCAAACTTCCAATGTAAAAAAAAGAAAAAAAAAAAAACAGAAATACAACAAAGGTTGAGTCAGAAGTCTTAAATAATAGACTAGATTCTATTGTTTGCATTAATTTGGAAAGCTAGGTAATTGGTGCAGCAGCTGAGCAAATGTTGGACGATCTTCCGGCTTCTGAAAAAGAAAACACAGAATTGCAACAATGCTACAGGTTAATATTATACTTAAATCTCACACTGACTTCCTTCCAGCACCACTTCATGAGCACATGCACATCTTCTGGGGCTAAGTGTGGTTTTGGCAGTCTCTGTCCTCTGTTGACTGAGTTTACCACCTCCATATTGTTCTGTTTCTCATAAGGTAGATGACCTTCACTGTACACCTCCCACATGAGCACACCTAGACATAAATAATAAACACATCTTTAAATGATTGCACTACTCAAAATGATCTCATGAAACACCAGTTTTCCTTCTTACAAGAAATATAATATCATGCTCCTTACAGTAAGGTATGTGCATGCATTTGGACTTAAAGCATTAAAGAAACATACCAAAAGACCAGACATCAGCCTTGCTGCTGAACGTCCCATATCGAATAACTTCAGGGGCAGACCACCTTATAGGAAACTTTGAGCCTTGAGAGCTTGTATAGTCATTATCCAGTACAAATCTATAAATAAAATACACATTAGAACTTTATTGTTAGAAAAATGATCCTAAAGGAGACATACCTTGCCATGCCGAAATCTGCCACTTTGACGACATTATTTTTTGAGACTAGACAATTTCTTGCTGCCTGTGCAGATATAATATTATTGTTTTACATATGTACAGGTTTTACATATGTACAGGTATGAAAGTGAAAATCACAGACTTACCAGATCCCTGTGCAAGTAATTGGAGTTCTCTAAGTAATTCATTCCCTCACAAACATCCAAGCACATCCCCAGTAGTGCTTCCTGTGACAAGTCCCCTCTCTTGGTCCTCAGACAGTCCAGCAAGGCACCTTGCTCCATGAACTCAAACACCATACACATGGGCGAGCGCTGTGTGCACACCCCATACAACTGAACCAGCTTACAGTGGGACAGTTTCCTAAAGTAAGAAACAAGTTAATTTTTGTAAAAATCGACATTGTATGTAACATTATGTACTTACATCATTACTTTTGCCTCCTCTTTAAATTCTTCCTCTGACATAGCTCCCTCTTTTATCATCTTCACTGCCACTTTCTTGTGCCTCCATGTTCCTCCCATCACCAAACCAAACTGCCCACAACCTAATTTTTCCTCTAATTTCAGCTCTAAAGGGTTCATCTCCCTATCTGTACAACACACATAAGTATTAGCATCAATTTAAAATGGTGTTGAGTTTCTAACATTATGATATTTGACACTAGCAAGTATAAAAATTAACTTTAAGAAGATGGAACAACAGAAACCTTCAAACGGATCTTCAGTTAGCATAGAGGGCCGACGAGAAGGTGACGGACGGACAGGGTGTCTTAGTCGTGTTACCATCCCTGCAGAAGCATTGCAGAAATATACACTCACTTTAATATAATTTAATATACAAAGTGTTTATGGTCTTTATGTTGATTTTAATTAATTACCAGCACAATCATGTCGATGATAATGGATAAGCTCAGGAATGGTGCTGAATGACTTCTTTTCTGCCACATAAAATGGTGCTTCACTGTCTGATTTCTGTCTGATAAGGTAATGCCTTACATTTGGTTTCCTCTCTCCAATGGCCCTAACAAAGTAGCACAAGGAAGAGAAAGTCAAAACACTTACCAAAAGGAAGCAGCTGTATCAGAGACAAAATAGTCTTGATACCCAGGTGCATTGGAGAATACAGACACTGTGTATAGTCCTGGCCTACTAGATCTGCGCACCATGAATGCACCTTCTTTTCCCTAAAGCAGAGTACAGTTCATTCTCATCATCTATGTCTATGTTGAAGACAAATATAGTGCTATAACTATAATGTTTAGTTACCTACCTCTTTTGACAATAGTTGTGCCGCTTCCTCACTTTTAATGTCATTATTGAACCACCTAAAATCAAAAACACTGAAACTTAAAGAAAGCCTATAGTAGACTTGAGGTGGACCAAACTAGAATTGAATCTTACTCAAATCGACTAAAGTTAGTTTCAAATTTTCCAGCAACATATGTACTAGGTACGAAGCCTGCCTCCCTAAAACACAAAAACAAGGCAACAAGTGAGGTATTACACACAAGAGTACAACATAGTGAATATTTTTAATAAGAGAAAATGCACTATAATGTAATGTTTAATGTAATGTACCCCTCCGAATCCTGCACCAACCACCGATCCAAATCTGAGTCGTCTAGTAAAATGTACTTCTGATCTTTTTTTATTTGTAAGTCTCCTGCTTCAGTTGGTGTAAAGTCTTGTATAGCTGTGACCACCCTCAAGTCAGAATGAGGCTCTATCATCTGACACAAAACACAACAGAACAGTCAACCAATAATGAACAAAATACACAAGATAGAAGGCAAGATAAGTCATTTTTTCACCTCAGGATTTGGCATAGGAGGATTTTTTGATGCTGTAAAAGGAAATATAAGTAAAAAATATATTATGTGCCTTGTCTTAATAATTATCACTTACAATTCTACTTCACCTAAAGTCGCTGGGTCATACTTGACACATCCCAATGCCATTTTCTCTGTCTGCTGGCAACATCTCCATTTACCTTCCATCCACATGTCTGGGTGGTATTTAGTGACGACCTCATTATATTGTGTCTCTAATAAAATAAATAAAATAAAATAATAACAAATATGATAATATAATATTTTTCCTGTGTAGTCAATCTCTTTCTTTACCTTCTTTTAGAGCGGTTACCCATTGATGCCGACAGTTGTTGTCAGGAGCAAAAATGTAGAGGTAGTAGTTGTCATAAAATATCTGAGTAGACATTAACATTAGATGATCATTCTACATTACATTAATAACAAAAGTAAAAGTCATGATGCATACCTGAAAGGGAAATTTATAATTGCATGGTATTGGGAGCTCAGTATTCACAGCCTCTACACACTTTATTTTGCTCAATTCAACTGATCCTTTCAAAACAGGCCTTTTCTACAGAAAAACAAAAACAAAACAAAAACAAAATATTAGCTATTAACCCTTGGAGCTATTTCTGGCTGACACTTGTGAATGAATCACTGTAAAGTCATCATACTTACCCCAGGGCGGCACTCAGAGTATTTCAGTTCTTTAGTGTCCAATACAAAGAATCTTTCCTTGTAATTTTCTGGAGAAGTAATTTTCTTCTGTTGAGATTTCTTGATCAGTGTCCCATTTAAAATAACCCTTGGAAACATGTCTACAACTTTTATCAAAACAAAAGTCGCTCATCTGCAAGTAAAATGTTCTCCTTGTAGTTCATCTGATTTATCTGAGTGAATATGCAGGTTGGAAAACTTGTTAAACTCTCGAAACTTCCGGACATAGTTGTTGTACCTGGTTAACCACATCCTTCAGGCATGTGTTATGCACTGTGAACAGGGAGTTGCACCAGCTGATGATCACAGACATCCCTAATCAATTATTCATTAAAAGCCAATGACATAATACTTTGTACATATGACAACATGAAATAAATATTGCTTAAATTATCAAGCCAGCCTTCTTTTGTCAGGGAAATGTGATAGGATGTGAGTATCTGGCGCCACCATCTGGGTGAAGGGGGGGGTTGCTTTCGTTGCTTTCGTTTTCGTATTTCCTGCATCAGAGACACTGGAGGGAGTGGACTACGGAACCTAAATTACGATAAATTAAAACAAATCCTTGTACTTCAGAGGAACGAACGACCACCACGATGAATCATAAATTAGACCTAATTGCAAAAGTACTTTATCCAATCAAAACCCTTACTGCTCGTACGTGCAGAGAAACCAGCCAATAAGCATCAAGCTTTTAGCATTGTTGCTTTGCGTTTGAATGATGTGAAGTGTCGAGCTAACAATGAGTTAAATATCTAATTTTAACGTTGTTTAGACTATTTTTTGACATTCACTTATATATTTAGAAATCCGGGAGGCAGCTACAAGGTATGTGTGCACTTTGGTTCTTTCTGTGCTATCGTAGATCTAACGTTTGGCCTTGATGTGTTTATGCTAAAGCTAGAGCTAACAGCAATGCTAAGCGAGCTGTGGATATCTTCATTCATTAACGTGGCTCTAACTTTAAGAAGGCACAAGGAGCACCATCTGTATATTATTTTAATTTGTGGCATTGCATTGTTGCACTCTAAAACCTGCACGATTCATATTTTGTTATGGAAACCCTATACATGCATAATATATACGCGGTGGATTTCTGCGTCTAACTTGAAGCTGTTGTTTCTTACTTAAAGTTGTACTATGCGTTTTATCTGATGGAGGGTCCACCACCTGCTTGTCTAGCAATTTAAATAAATGCAAGGCAGACATGTTTAAATGCCATATTGTGAAATATTCCAAGAAAAGTACCAAGAGAATAGTTTCATAGTGCACTTTTAAACTATGATCAATTCCAACACAAAGGTGCTATTGACATTGACTAATTGTGACTTAACATGTATTATGAAGTATTATCTAATGAAATAATTATTTATTTTTTGATTATTTTGTTCATTTTTTCAGGTCACCATCATGGGGGAACCACAGCAGGTCAGTGCCCTCCCGCCCCCTCCCATGCAGTACATCAAAGAATACACTGATGAAAACATACGCAAAGGTCTGGCTCCCAAGCCTCCTCCCCCCATCAGAGACAGCTACATGATGTTTGGAAACCAGTTCCAGTGCGACGACCTAATCATTCGCCCTTTGGAGAGCCAAGGCATTGAAAGACTGCACCCCATACAGTTCGACCACAAACGCGAACTAAAGAAACTCAACATGTCTATTCTCATAAACTTCCTGGATTTATTGGACATTCTTATTAAAAGCCCTGGAAGTATAAAGCGCGAGGAAAAGCTGGAAGACATTAAACTTCTGTTTGTTCATATGCATCACTTGATAAATGAATACAGACCGCACCAAGCTAGAGAGACACTGAGGGTGATGATGGAGGTACAGAAGAGACAGAGGCTGGAGACGGCTGAGCGTTTTCAGAAACACCTGGAGAGAGTAGTGGAGATGATCCAGGGCTGTCTTGCCTCGCTGCCTGACGACTTGCCTCAGATGGATGGGGCTGAGGGCTCTGGTGAAACTGTACGGAGCATGCCTATAACACTGGCCACCGCAGCTACTGAGCCTATGGATGTAGAAGAGGCAGGGGCCAGCTGCATGACAACTACTCAACAGGACAAACCTACAAATGGCCAAAAACGGGACAAAATCTGGGACAAAGATGCTGCTATGTGTAGTATCATTGATGAAATTGCTTAACTTACAGAAACAGGTCATGTACATGTAATCTTTTGGTTTGGATTATGCTTATTTCTTAAAATACTGCCACATAGTCATGTACTGTAGTCACTACTCATTGAAATAGAACTCCCATTTGTTTCCATTTATGTTTTTGTTGATCCAAATAAACTCATGATAAAACATCTTGTGGAGTCTTGCGGAATTCTGATCGTACAAGTGAATAGTCACACACCCTAAACTTGTAAATGTTTACAGTGATTACAAGGCCCAGCTGGCACGGTTACCCTGCCCCAACAATATAACTGGTGTATTAGTGATGAAGCTTTGTTTTTCAGTATTTCATAAGAATGTTTATGAAACTAATAGATCCCCCCCTTTTTTTTTTGAGTGACAACTAACAAAGGACAGTTTACAAACCATGAGTTTTGATTCAAGTTGTCAAGTTCTGTGTCCCTTACATTGCCCCATCACAGTGTGAATATCTTTGAAACTCTCCACCTGATCTGACCCACGGATCTATTATAACATCTGACAAAGCTCACAAATATCAACTTGTATAACCAGAAAATTATGACACTGCTAAAGAATCAGTTGTGAAACCAGTTCTAAGTTTGATCTATAATACGTTTAGCCTCGTCATAAAAAATAATATCTCTGCGTTGGTGACATGTAGTTGCTACAGTTTAATTTCTGGTAGCCTTTTACATAAGAACAAAATTGTTGTCTGTGCATTGAGTCCACCCTGTCTCCGCGGTAGTCCTGCACCGGGATTCCCTTTGCCTGCGACTCAGAGTGAACCGGTGGGCTACCGAACACACATTTTCTGTTTTATATTTGCCAAAGTTCACACTGTACAGTTATAAACTATGTTTATGTGGTTACTGTTGCGTTTAAATAAATAACAAGACTTTTGCCAGTGAAATTGTGTTATGAAACTTGCCATCCTTGTGTTTCACAACAGGGCGGAAAACTCGCTTTTCGTCCAATCGCGTTGCCCGTAGCAGGTCACGTGATCTTTATTTACGTAATGCCATGGTGTTGCACAGTAACCTCTTGTGGCTGAAGAATCGTCGCTGCTGGAGGTAAAAGCGGACGAAGACTGGTGCTAGACTATTGTAAATGTGGACATATTTTTATCGTTTTTATCGGAGCGTCTCAGGGGTTAGCCACGACAGATAAGACGAAAAAGGGACACAAAGCAGAGTTTCTATTCATTCTGTTTGCGTGGGGAAATAGCATGCGTTTAACGACAGTTATAGGCTATTCTGCACGCCTTTTGGATAATGTCAACGTGTAACTAGGACTTAAGTGCATTATTAGGGCAGAATAGATTGCCTAAAGTTGATGCATGATCTCTTCTTTCCTGTTTGAAGGAGCCCTAAACAAATGTTGTCAAAAGAGCGACACGTCGCAGCTGTCTGAGCGCTTGTGAACTGTCGATGCAGCGCTAATGTAGCTTACCAAAAAGTGCTGCAACTGGGACTGTCACACTTTCTGTTTGGCACATTTAGATCTGTATGACATAGACTTTCCCATTCACGATGGAGCTGATGGAGTGTCCGCTCTGCCTGTTCCTGATGTGCGAGCCGGTGACCGTGTCCTGTGGTCACACGTTTTGTCAGAGATGCGTCAGGAGTTTCCTCCCGTCCAAATGTCCCCGGTGCAAAGAGAGATTAAAACCCAGGGATGTAAGGGCGATGAAAAACAACGTGCTGCTCATCAGTATAGCTGAAAAGTGCTGGCCCGAAGAAACGAAGATGAAGTGCCACATCCAGGCAAAGCTGAAAGCTGGACAGTTCATTGAAGCTTTACGCATCACCAATGAGGGCATAGACTTGGGTAAGAGCAGTGCGTAAGACGCAAACCAAGAGACACGCTGATAACACAATTTGTAGACATTTTTTCTGTGCTGTTGCCTTAAAAGTGGGTCAGAAATAGCCACTGGCTTGTGTCATGTTATAGGTCAGGCATTGCATTACTTGTTACAAAAAGTAAGTCGGACGAAACCATGATGTATCTTTCAACATAAGTCTTTTTGTAATACCTAATGCCAAGTTTAGTACTACTGACCCAGACAGTTATCAGAACTTATCTTCAAAGGCGCATTTGACCTTTTTTGCATAGACCTGAGAGTTCTGCCCTAGATAAGTTTATGTTGACACAAGCTTTGAGCCCATATGTGCATTTATTCTGGCAAATATCCCTGAAATGATTTTTAAAATGGCTGCCTATAAAGGGCAATAAAGTAATAAATTCAAAGGCAAGGATCTGTAGAAAATACAACATTTTATTTCCACTACCACATCACACCATTATAAATGTAACGACTGTCATTAAATAGCATCCAATGTTTGACAGGATGTGAGATTTTGGAATCCTTAATTTTGTAATTGCAAATATGAATAACCCTGTACTATGACATAAGCTCTTGTTGATGTAGTTTATTACTATTATAATTTCATTAGCAACTATGTTACTAACTCCACAGTCCCTGAGGATCTCAGTCTCAAAATGTACAGAGCTGAAGCCAATATGGGCCTCCTGCATTTACCTGACGCTCTGACCGACCTCGACTACTTCTGCTGCCTCCGACCCAACTGGACTGAGGTGAGGGGAAACTACATAACAAACATTGGATGTAGAGGTTCCTAATATTTATTCCAAGATAATACAGAAGTTGATTCATCAAGGTGGTTTAAGAAAATAAAATTATCATGTCAATATTGCCCACCCCTGAATGCAAGTTGCTAGTATCAGTTAGAAGAACTGTCACATAGAAATTCATTTGTTTCCACAATTAAGTGTAGTGTGCATGTGTGTAATAAAACACGCAAATAATAATAATAATAATAATAATAATAATAATAATAATAATAATAATAATAATAATAATAATAATAATAATAATAATAATAATACTCATCATCATCATCATCATCATCATCATCATCATCATCATCATAAATATACAATGTAGATTACTGACACATTAGCAGGGTTTGAGGAGTACTGCATAGTTTAACTTAAGCCCTGTGTCAAACTTGCAGGACCTGCATGATGTTTTGTTTCCAGGGATGATTTTTCTTCTTTTCTTTTTTTAATTGGAGTTATGTCATTTATGACAGGGTTACGAAACTTCCTCTTACTGTTATTTAATCTCTGTATGTCAGTGGGTTAACAGCACTACCACAGATTAACCTTCCTCTGTGCTCTGGTTAGTTATATTTTCTTATGTTATAATTTTAGAAGCTTGCAATGACTTGTTATGGCACTCCATCTGCAGAATGCTCATCAAAACTGTTGTTTGTGCAGGGCCTGTTTCGTAAAGGGAATGTACTGCTGGAAATGGGTCAGCAAATGCAAGCACTCATCCACTTTCACAGATGCCTAAAGATCCAAGCCGACTTTGTCCCTGCAAAAGGCCAGATAAAAAAGGTGGGCTCATTGTTGTTTTACCATAATAATCCAGCTAGAGACATAGCTTTGTCTTTAGGTACTGTTTTGTTGCTAATATCATATTCATATGTAGAGTAGCAGTTGTTGGGAAGTTGGTAATTTGTTTGAAGACACATTCCTGTTCCTCAGTAAAACCCTTTGAAGCAGAAAGCATTTCATGCTTAGCAGTTTTTGGCACTTGAGTGGAGATAAGAAAACATTAACTTAAGTGTATTTCAATTTACACCCCTATGAACTAACATCAAGGACCATGTTGTCCACCCTCCTGTGGGCTCACCACCTGCAGAGGGGTTCATAGGGGGGGTCAGGTGCTATGAGTATTGGGCAGCACGCTGGCCCCGCGACCCAGCCGGATTAAGCGGGAGAAGATGGATGGATGGATGGATGGTATTTCAATTTAGAGGGAGCAAATGTATTGTACTGTTGTTATTACAATATGACAGTGGGACCTGAATAACCATAATGATCAGTTACCTGAATCTTGACATCTTTATTCAAATGTGTATGTGAGTAGCAGTATCTACTTTAGTCCAGTGTTCTTAGTTAAACTCGATAATCATATATTGGCAGATCCTGGAGGCCGAGGGTGTAGCAGTGCCGGAGGAGCTGCCTAGTATGTTGCAGGTTGTTTCTGAGTATTTGAAAGAGCCTTTTCCTATCACCAGCCTGAGCAGCTCCCAGGGGACCGTCAGTCACCCCCGAGGACAGGAGGGGGAGGGTGATGCCACAAGAGGGCCTCCACAGGTATTCGATCTACAGGTTTCTCACAGTTGTCTGTGTGCTTAAAGGCTCTGCTCCTAAACCGTGTGTGTCTCAAAGGTGAAACAGGACACTGGGACAGAGTGCTGTCTCTCCCTGTGCCAGGCTGTGTCCTTCCTCCCAGAAGTTGACGAAGACGAGGAGCTGATGATGAGAAAAGAGTTTGTGCATTGTAGAGGTACAGTATCCTGCTTGATACACTATATCACTTTATTAATCCAGGGTTAGTACACTAACTCTGCTGAGCTCCCAGATTAGCTGAAGGTTCACTTTGGATTTATTTACTTTTCTTTTGGCAAAATATGATTGTTATTATTGCTTAAGACAGTGTTTCCCATTAATAGAGAAGACTATGGTGGCCCCCTCATAGTCTTAATTTTTGCCCCCATAGTCTAAAAAGAAGCTGAACACAAATTGGTGATTACAAGACTCCTTTATGCGTCCAGTATTGTCATAATACACAGGTAACTTGTAATTAATGCTTTTTTGATTAGCATGGGCAATAAGTGACATTTTTCTCCATAAATTGACTTATACAAAAACTATTGAAACATGGATTGCCACCATAGTCTTAATATTAACCTGTGGGAAACAAGGAGACATGTTATGTAAAATCATGCAGATATTCTATAATTTTCCTAGCATCTGTTTCTCTGGTATTTGTGAATATTGTAATGTTATTGTAGGGGTATAAATCAGTTTCTTTTCTGTCTTGTTTTAGCCGAAAGCAGCCTGAGCCGAGAGAAAAATCTCAGTATCTTGAGTGTGTCAGACTTTGAATGCCCACTCTGCATCAGGTCAGTGCTCCCAAATCAATAACACTTCTCTGACTGCACTTAGCCTAGCGTTGAGTTATGTATCACACTGAGTAGATTACCATTCACAAGTTTGTCTTTTTAAAGCTATTCATACACTTCCATGAGGTCAATAAAGACATTTACTTAAGGCTTACACTTACTTAAGCCTGTTTTGTTTTTCAAGATTGTTTTTTGAACCAGTCACTACACCATGCGGTCACACATTTTGCAAAAACTGCATGGAGAGAAGCTTGGACCACAACCTCCGCTGTCCACTCTGCAAGCAACCACTGCAAGAGGTACCCACACGTTGACACATGACAAAGATTATGTGTGGATTTTATTTGTTTGCCTATAATGGTGTTTTCTTTTTAGTATTTTAAAAACAGAAAGTTCAACGTTACAGCTCTGCTACAAGATATGATGATCCGCTTGTTCCCATCCCAACTTGCAGAAAGAGAAGAAATCCACAACAATGAGATGGCTGAACTGTCAAAGTAAGATCTCAGATAGTTTTATGCTAAACTCAGACCTGTTGGATAGTATTTTATGATTCAAAAAGTTTGATCATTGTAGAAGCAAAAATAACTCAATGCTTTGATTTCATACAGTTGGTATTACTAGAGAAAAGTGAAAGATTTTACTGTTGTAAAGTTGTGATAGTAATGTTGTAAAGTAATTTTTTTTCACACTACAAGTATAACCCAAACATTAATATTGAGATGTCCCTTGACCTGGCCTTGTCAAAAATTAGGCTGATATATGCATGTAATTGGATTTTGTACACTTTTCTATGACAATCTAAAATGTTACTTACAATGCAGTCACTTTTCTCTCCCAGCCTTACAAAGGACATCCCGATCTTCGTCTGCACTGTGGCGTACCCCGGGGTCCCCTGCCCACTGCACATCTTTGAGCCACGGTACCGCCTCATGATGCGACGTTGCATGGAGACGGGCACAAAGAAGTTTGGCATGTGCAGCTATGAGCATGGCAAAGGGTGAGTCACGCCAACCACACACACAGAGATCTGTCCCAGTGCCACCCACATGAAATGGCACATTATGTTTTGGTTGTTTTGATCCACACTGCAGGTGCAGAATATTAGATCAGTATAGATATGTTCAGTCATGCATTACATTCTGTACAGTGATGCTTTTCTCTACCTACCTTCTTTCAGGGAGCTGGGCACCTGCTTGTGTGTGTTGCACAGTATGGCATTAAACACTGGATTTATGCAATTAAGATGTTTATATTGCTAAAAAAAGACTTGGCCTGTAAAAAGACCTGTCACTTGCCTTCATGGAACAAAGAAATAATTCCTCATTAGAGACAAGCAGGTGACCATCCAAAAAGTTACACAATGTACCTTTAAAATTACAGGACAAACCTGGTTTATAGGCAAAATTTAGTGGTGCATCTGTATTCTGCCATTGTTTCTAAAAGCATTTTTCTTGTGGGTTAATTTTACATCCTAGCTCAGATTTGTGAATGTGCAATGTATAGATGTCTGAAACAATCTAACAATGTTTTTTAATGTTTTAAATGTTTTCTAAACGTCCTTTAATGTTGTCCCTCTTCTCTCAGGTTTGCTGATTATGGATGCTTACTAGAGATCCATGGTCTGGAGCTGCTACCTGATGGACGCTCGTATGTGGACACAGTGGGAGGCAGCAGATTCAGAGTCTTAAGGAGAAGTCAAAGAGATGGCTACCACACTGCAGATATCGAGTACCTAGAAGACCAGAGGGTAGAATAGAGTCCCTAAATGATTATGTAAGATTATCAAATGATGTTTTTTAAAAGTATAAATCTTTGTTTGCTCAGGTTGATGGGAGTGACTTGGAGCTGCTGCAGCGTTTACATGACAGTGTGTACCAGCAGGCTCAGGACTGGTACCAGCGCCTGGGCACTCGGCTCCGAGACCAGATCAACAGACAGTACGGGGCCATGCCAGCCACCGAGGATGATATTCAGGTAAACAATGTAACTGAGAGGAGATATAGGTAGATTTACTGTTAATCTATATAAAAACACCATAAGCCTATTACTTTATTCAGTACATTTAAAAACTAGGCATATTGTACTTTTTCTAATGTCCAAAGTACATTTAGCTCCACCTACCATTTTAGTTACTTGGGAAATCCAGACTCACTTTTTACTCACCTCTGTGTTTCAGACCAAACTCATACAAAGCAGTGCAGTCAAACTTGTTGAATTTGTTTTCAGCATATTTCTAATTTATCTTACTGCAGATTAACAGTGTTTAGTGCTTAGGCAGCTATTTTTTTTAATACAAATGGACTTTGAGTTTGTCTGATTTGTCTGACAGGCATATGACAGGCCTTCTCCTGGAGTCAAGACCAGGGCTTAGACCACATGTCTTTGTATCATGTAGGAAAAGCTTTTAGTCTGACCCGGTAACCTCTCTCTCTTTATAATAGACTCAAGGTTCACAGTTAAAAAGACAATATTAGAAAAAGAAGACTTACTGACTAGTCCTTATATGTTTTGTCCAGGCTTCTATCAATGGTCCCATATGGTGCTGGTGGCTGCTGTCAGTCCTGCAGCTGGACCCTGCCTATCAGACCACTGTCCTGTCTCTGACCTCTCTCAAAGACCGCCTGGGACACCTGCGCCTCGTCCTGGAGTACTTCTCTCAAAGCTAGGCTTAAACCAGCTCAAAAATGAAACGCAAAACCGTGCATACCGTGTTTGGACTGTGTTGATCTTGGACTACTGTGGGGAGGTTTGTTTTACTAACACAGCTCAAAGCCAAATCACCTGGCCCATAGAGACTACTACAAAAACAATGCAGAAATAATAACTTGTATTTAAATATTTCTTAAGAATTCTTTAGGACTAGAACAAAAATCACCTAAAACAACCACTAGGTGTCACCATTGTCTTTCTTTTGTTTTACCAAGGAGCAGTGTCTGGCCAATCCAAGCTGTTCAAAACCCTTTTATCAAATTGAAAAAGTAGAGATTAAGTTGCTATTTTTGAGATTTAGAATGTCTATGCACATATCTGACATTTGGACACTGCAGGTGACAATTTTGCATTGGTAGAGCTTGTATGCAGTAATGCTTACTGTTAACGTTCCATCTGCCTTGAAGCCCATTTACTGTGGCCCTTTTTTATGTACTATGTAATTAACTCTTCGCTGTTTAGAATTTACATTAGGAATCTTGCAATAATTGTTGTAAAATGTGGTGCCCGATGGGATTTTTTTTTAATGAATGAAAGTGAATCGAATGGTCACACCTACCTGAATCCTGTTTGAGTGAAAGTGACAGGAGTTTTTTTTTTTTCTTTTTGCTGAGCTCATAACTCATTTCTAAACATGCAGAACTACTTTTTTGCTATAATTTCACAGGTTCAAATTAATATATATAGTTCAGTTAATCAAATAATGATTCAAGATAGTCTTCCAGTTATATAATATCCAAATTGAAGTTGTCATGTTTTGCCCAAGGGAACTATCTACAGTTTCCACTGGGTTGAACTGTAATTAAAAAACTTGATTTGTGGCCAGAACCCTTAATTAGTATCATAATAACTTAATTTAATCAGAGTATTGCAATTGGACCAGTAGTTATAAAACTATTATCGTTAATATCTCAACACGTCCCAGAGCCTAATCATGCAGACATTTTATTAGCTGCTAACTAATATTTTAAGTGCAATATCATTGGTTTATTAAAAGGTCACTGTAGCAATTTTAAACCAAACCTCAAACTAAGCAATTTTAAGTCTTAGCATTCTATGAAAATAAACAAATTAATAATATCAGCAATTTTATGTGTTGCTACATTCCATACATTTTTGCAATTAAGGCGTTAAGAGAAAATGGGTGACACAGAAAGGTCTACTTTGCCTAAATGTGCTATAGCTATTTTTTTGTTCATGTCTGCAGCCTACTTGTCTTCACATTCATTGCCTCTTGTGTGATCAGTGCACGTCTATTTTACTCAGCTTTCAATCCCTTTACTCAAGGATATGATGAAAGAGTGGGTATGTCTACATTTAGTTAACCAAGATGAACACACAAAAGATCAGATTTAAGAATGTGCTAGTTTTTGTTTCCAGTGGGTTTTCAGAAATTGTGAAGAGTTCATTGTTATCAAAAAAGAAAAAAGGAGTGGTGAAAAAGGGAGTTTTTTATGCTTGCTGAATGACTAGTCACATAAGTGCAGAATACTTGTGGTGATAGCAATGCCAAACTGATTTTCACTCCTCTGTCCCTCTTTCTATCAGGAGATTTTGCTTGTTGTAAAATGTGTTTTCTAATGAATGAAATATTCTGCATTTGTGTCAATTAATAAAACACGTAAAACAAAATGCCCCATGTCACAAACACGGGTTGACTGTTTAGAATAAGATAATATTCATTTGCCAAAGCTGCTTGAAATTTTATCACTATCACTGTTTGCCTGCCAATGACTAGATTGTAAATATGCCACAAGCCAAACATCATACAAACTCTCTGTGGGCTTGCTTCTCCATAGATCTGATGTGTAACTTGGCCTAGTGGTGTCACTCAACAAAGATAGATATGTCTAATGTATAATATGGGAAATTCTAGGTAAAGTAATAATGTCTCCATGCAGGTAAACCCTTCTTCACCCAAAAGGTTACTTAGTGCACCTTTAACTGTGCAATGTCAAAATCACCACCAGAGTTACTATATTTGAAAAGTTTAAATTTTAAGAAAGTTTAGCATATTGTCTCCATACTTGAAAATATACATTTAACAAAAAGAAAGATTTTTTTTAAAAACATTCACTGTACAAAGAAGTAGGAAGAAGCATATCTCATTTAATCCTACCCTTCATTTATAATATTTCATCTCCATGATATTCTTTTGTTTGTCATAACTTGCAAAGCAACATTACCATATAGTTAAACATTCACCACAGTTATGTACATTATAGTGTCTTCTTACAAACATTAATGAAGGACATTAAAGAAATTAGATTTAAAAAATTAGTATTCAGTATTTTTTTTTATTTATGTAATAATATTCCAAGTAGTGTATTTTTTTTATTATCTTTGTAAATAGATAGACTTGTTTACTCAGCACTGCAGTCCATTTAGAGACAGTTTCCCACCAGCGCACATTTCACACTGTGAGATTGTGAGCGGCGCCATGGAAACGTGTTCCTGTCATGGGCAGCCTCCAAGAGCTGTGTCATTCAGATCAGCTTCTGTCTGCTTAAACAGACACATTACAGTCTGAATATCCCTAACCTTACGGCATCATTTCATACAAATTTGCTCACTACTCCTAAAATTGGTGATTTTTTATCCCCCCCCTTTATTTAAGCAACACCAAGGAAAACTATATTAACACTATATTAACATTGTATCATCATTGTAATGTCATGTACTTCAGGTACTTCATGTTGAAGGAAAAGAAAAAGCAAAAGTGAAATGAGAGGAAGGGATGGGGCCAAAGAAGCACATTCAGCAAGATTCAGCAAAACAGATTTTAAATAACATTAGATATTGTGGTTATTAGTTACTTCATAGCTGATTAGCCCTGCACTCAATTCCAAACTTTTAAAGGTGTACCATGTAACTTTTTCGTTAAGGGTCAGTTACCTGCTTGTTTCTATGAATGTCATTGCTTTGCCTAAATAGAAACAGGCATTCTGGCTGTGAGCAGGGTCACCTCTCCACAGATCTGACCTGTAACTTCTAATTTTGGTTTGGTCCATTTAACAGACCTTCCATCAGAAAAGTTACACATCTTTAATGTTTTATTTTATTTTATTTATTTTTTTCGGGAATGTCTATGGGACATATGCAGGTTAAATTTGGCTCCAGACCCAGGGGACATGTGCTCACTGTTGAGCTCCATTACTGAAAGTGGTCAGTAGAAAACTCATAAGATTGGCAGTTTGTTTTATTACCCAACCAGCACTACCCTTGTGCTATTGGGCAAGACACTTCACCAGCCTTCATTCCAGTACATGTGAACTGAAAATTGCTCTATTCCAGTGTCTTACTTAGGTGTCTCTTCTTTCACATGCTAGAGTTAATAATTACACTGACAAAAAGGGGTCAGTAGAGAATTAGCTGTGCCCGCATTATGACATTAGTGTTTGTTGTGTTGGAGCTAAATTTGTCAGTACAAAATAAGCATGAGTCACGCTCTGTTGAGGCTGAGCAGAGAGGTAATATAACAGAAACATGCCAATGATTTTCATGTTACCTAACATCAGGTAAACAGGAAGAACTTTTACTTATGCCACCTTCAGTCGGGTCAAGGGTTGGGGTTGCACATATGCTTTTGTAACAATGATTTCACAGTTTCTTTTGATGGGTGATTCCCCTGTGCTGTATTTTATCATTCTTCTACCTTTTCATTTATTTTTATTTTTTTTATTTTTTTTCCAGGGCTGCTGTAATTTTCTGCCCTCTGGAAAGCAGAGATTTGCATATTTAGTTCAGTTGAAGATTATAATGATCATGATGGATGCCTCGTGCAACCTCTTTGAGTCAGGATGGTGCACTTCTGAACACAAATATGAAGTAGGAGCTTTGAGAGCTTGTCAAAACCGTACAGCACAATACAAGAGTAAGGCATTATTTTATTATTATCATATTAAATAATTGTTAATAACACTTAACTTAACATCAAGGAATTATTGCATACATTTAGACCATTATTTTTATTATTTATTTTATATTAAAACGCTACATTAGTATGTTTACATATCTTTTGTTCAGTAGAGATTGGCAGTTCCATGGCTGAAATTATCCAAATGATTCTACTGAGGGTGTATCAAGTTTAAAAACACTGGAGCACTTCCTGTTTTTCCACATGACATCAGACGGTGGATCAGTGTTTTCTGGTTTTCTGCTTGAAAGCAGAACTCAGCCTAAATATGCAGGGTTTGTGTGTTAAAAGTGTGTGAATGAAACAAAACACAACTCCAGGTGTGTTTTGAAAAGGAAACATTATAACATAGATAAGAAAATAGTGTAATTCAAAGTACAGAATTGTCCAAGTGTGTGTGTGTGTGTTTGGTTTTTTTGTTGTTTGTTTTTTTGGCTGGCCAGGCTACTATGAGTATTTCATTTGTCGATTCATTTGTCCCCCCCCACAAGAGGTCAGTATGCACATGCGCAAGAAATGGCAAAAACCATTTGGCTTGCAATAAAAAGAAATGAATGTGGACTCTCTCTTCCCTTTGAAACAAACCCAAGATGATGAAGTGCCGACGATATTGGATCTGGTCACATCATGCAAGATTACGCATCAAACAGAATACGGCCTACTGCTTAGAAAAATGTGTCTTTAACGAGCTGATTATAGCACGTAATTTACACTCAAAGAAGGGGCACGAGTGTTTAAGCCATTACACATGACCCACGCGCTCTGAGGAACGAGAAAAAAGCGCGGTAAACACATGCGCACCAACACGCGTCTCGCCAACGTCCCGCACATAAGAAGCAGCAGATGAAAAGAGACGGCCGAGGCTCGTATACCAGCTCAGCGTCAACATCAAAGCCCACTTGGAGAATGCCACTGCCTCCTTTGTGCTAAATTGATCTATCGGCTCCCCGCTTGTGTACCACTGAGCGAGGATGACAGGCGTTTTGTAGGAGTTATCGCGCGAAGGGAGGAACTCGGTGTGCGCAAGGGTTTGTACGTCGCGTGTGTCTTAAATATTCCCGCATTTAAGAGTACATTTTCCTCAAAGTGGCAGGGTAGATTAGCAAAATCCTTTCATGCAGGGAGCAGGACATTCTTGCTGGTTTTAAAGGATAGAAATGATCATTTTGAAATATGATGGGTGAGCCACATAAACTTGAACATCCTTGACAGTGTGCCAAAGATGTCAGCGTAAAGTATTATGGAGATAACAGAGGAGAGTGAAAGTACAGTTGGATGTGACCTATACTATGAGCAGGCCTCCCAAGATAAAATGTGGTATCAGTAGCTTAGTTTGCATGGTTTAAGTTTAAATCCTGGATTGACCGCTCTTCTTTTTGGTCCTTCACTGCCATATAACTGAACTCTTGAGTAGTATAGTTTTCTGAATGAGGGGATCTGTCACCTTTTGTTTCCACAGACATGACATTGCTTTCTCAGGAATGTCCCACAGTATGGCATTGAACTTATCTATCAAGCATTTTTTTTCAATTACAGTTTTTATTTTATTTTATTGAAAATATGTTCTTACTGTAATCACAGATCTCACCTGTTACTTGGTCTGGTGGCACATCCTGCTTTTCTTCATGGAGATAGATAGGTTTAATGCTATACTGTGCCAAAAGCAACATCATCTCCATAGAGACAAGCAGGTGAGGGAATTGCCCTGCACTTTTAATATATATTTGTCTGTGACATATAGGCATAGATATTTGTCCACAAGGGAATCCCCAAAACTGCTTCTATTGTGAAGTGCACCATACAGCATGTCCAGAAGTGGTCCATGAACACCTGGAGTGGTGTTTTGTTTCATTCACACATGTTTAACACACACACACACACACACACAAACCCTGCATATTTAGGCTGAGTTCACTCAGAAAACACTTTGTTCCACATGTCATGATGTCATGTAGTGTTATTTTCACATAATATGGGACCTTCAGTCCTACCTCCAGACCTACACAGGTTTCCAGGGAGAATAGCTGATAATCTAATTGTAAATCAATTAAATACAGTGAATCAATTCGAATACTGTCTAATACATTACTAAATACTAATAAGATACAACAATAAATATAATCTAAATATAATCAATCAATTAAATACTGTCCCACTTTAACTGTAGGCTTTTCACTGCATGTTTCAATCATACTTCATTTGTTTATGTTGTTGTAAGGCGACTTTGGGTGTCCAGAAAGGCGCCTAATAAATAAAATGTATTTAGTGTTCTAATACAAGAGCGCGCAATATTATGAATATCAAATGAGGTGACATGATTTGATTTCTGGCAAAGGGAAATCTTGGATCAGCATGAATTTAAATTTATTAGAAAGGACATTTAAAAGCTAATGGTTTCCGGGGAAGCGCTTTTGGAGACCCATCAAATTAACTCCAAGTGAAAAAAATTGCCCTTCATAATTACAGAGAAGGCACTGGGGCCTCGCATCAGACATGGTGAGTTACAATTGACTTATGGGCTCCTTTGTGAGTGCAAACAAATTCAATATGTTGTCATAGAAACAATACCTGGCTCAACGTCAAGAGCTGAATTATCAATTATGAAAATTAGAAAGTTTGTCTTTGAAGTGAGAAGCGTTTTGTTTATTTCGCACAGCACAAAAGACACCATGCCGAGAGCTAATTTGTGAGTGCGTGGGGAATACAGTGAAGTGGCAACAGATATGACACAAAGAAAGGTAAATCTGAGTGTGTGCGTTTACTTGGAAGGAAGAGACTGGTGAAATAGGCCTTATAGCGTGTATGTGTGTGTATATGTGTCTATATATGTGCGCGTATGTAGGTGTGTGTGTATATATGTATGTGCGTATTTCTGTGAGTGTGCTGATAAAAAGAGCGTGTTTCTTTGCTGTGTTTATAATCCTCCAAAGTGTTGACACATGATAAACCTGTGCTCTGTGTGGGGGCGTGCGTCTTAGAGCCACCTGCGGATGTAGCAAGATGACAGTGTCAGAGCAGCCCTCAGAGGTGGAACAGGCTCAGGAATACTAAAAACATGCAGTATAATAGTCTTGTTCCTGCGTTATAGTTCAAGTCGAAGTCCAAATCAAGTCCTTGGTCTCCCAGTGCATGTGTGAGGTCCTATAAATGCAGATTGTATTTCACACTGAAACAAGGGTGTGCTGCAGTCAAATCTAATCTAATGTAATCTAATGCACACAGTCCGCAATCCCCTCCACTCGGATGCACCGATCCAGCTTTTTCAGTTCCGATCATAGACTGTATTAATGGGCATAGCTAATGGACATAGCCACTGCGTTCCAAATAGGCAGTTTGCATGCAGGCGCTTCCGGCTATTTCTAACCTGGCTCCCATTGACTTACATTGGAATATTGTTACCCCTCTCTCTGTAACTGCCACAGTGACCCTTGTTATTTTGGCCTTAAAATGTTCATATTAATCCACTCTACATGATTGTGGTGTGTTTTTTCCCACTATTTTATCTGTTTAAAATATCCTATTCATAATATACAGCCTGGCTCCAAATTTGCCCCTATAACCACTTATAACCACGAGCATCATGAGCTTCATGTGACGTCACACTCGCTCAGTCCGCTTCTTTATAAAATCTATATGGTCTATGGTGGATACAGATTTCGATACTATGGCTTTAAGTATCTGCCGATCCCTGATATCAGCCGATACCGGTGCAGTGAGACTGAAAACAACATTTATTTCCTTTATACAAAAATAACAAAAGATGTTATGTAGCTGTTATTTATCTCTGAAGTATCTACAGTTCTGATATTAAAAAAGTTCAAACCTTCTGAGATCTCCTGGGCCAACTAGTCATATTACATCAATTTATAGACCCCACCTGGATATCAGCTGAAATGATATGTGCAAGCCGATATCCAATCCAGCATATTTCTCAGTATCGCTATCCGATACTAGTATCGGATCGAAACTAACCTTGTGTAGCCTGAGAGATTCTCAGAATATTTGTGAGTTCACAAACTCATGAGAAACCATCTTGAGGTGCTTCTGCTGTACGGTTTAAATTCGATCTTTGCTGTGGTTGGCCCAATCACAGGGCTTATATGTGCAGGGGGAGGAGTTTCAGGCAACGTGACGACAACCCAAGCGCCAGGCCTACGCTGAGCAAAACAAACATGGTGGCACTGATGGGCAGTGATGGTGGCTTATAACGCCCTTAATGAGCACATTTGTATCGCAAAAACAGCTAAATTTGTTTATTGGCTGCATCTCAATTCACTTTCCTCACTTCCTTCTCCTCATTTTTCAGCTGTCAGTCAAATGTGTCATATTTGGTGTCCTAAAGAAAACCACAGAAGGAAGGAGTAAAGATGAGGGAGTTTTCAGGAGGCAGACATCAGATAAAATGATCAAACTGTTGTTCTCAGTGAGGAGTTTATATCCTCTCTCCTCCCTGTGTCTCTGCTGTGGGCGGGACTTCCTGCAGAATCAAGGAGGGGAACCAAGGAGAAGGAGGCGAGGAAGGAGAAATGAGATGCGGCTACTGACATCTTCCCTCTCCAGCATGTCACTTGGTTTTGGCTTTGGTTTGACAGGTTTGCTGTGATTGGCTAAAAAGAAACTAGTGAGTGGGCACTTTGGTGAGGTTCGCTCATTCAGATCGAGGTATTCTGCTGCAAGTCCCTCCTTTTTCGCTTTCAGTAAGAACCATTCCAGATAACGTGTAGAACTCAATTCAGAGTGATACACTTATCAATCTGGAGTGGGCCAGCTCAAACCACACAGAGAATATTTTTCTCATAATTTTTTTTATCGAGTCCACATGTTTGAGGGAGCACTACGTAACTTTTCTAGTGAAGGGTACACAACTCGCTTGTCTCCATAGATAGATTGTTCCACAGTATGGCATTAAACATATCTTTCATTACAGGTGTTTTATTGCATATCATATTGCATTCTTAGTAAGGCTCAACTCTCCACAGATCTAGCTGCTTATCTCCATGGAGATAGATTAGTTCAAAACAGTACTGTTGAACATTTCAGGTAAAGCATTAACAGCTCCATGGAGAAAAGCAGCAGATCCTCCACCATAAAGGTTACATTGTGCACCTTTATTTCCTCACAAAAGTCAACATTATAAATAACTTGAGAAAGCATATCAGTCCACCTGCTGAGACTTGGCCTTGCAGCGTGACATTGGTCAAGAATCCTCCCCTTTCCCATTAAAAAAGTCAAACCTTGTGATTTGTGTCTCTGCGTCTGACCTTCAGCTATAACATGACTGACAGAAATCATGTCGAGAAAGACCAATGAGTTTTACCTCCTCCATCGCTGCTACTCTCTAAACAGTTTAAAAACATCATGGCTTCCTTTTTATATTCTACTCCACACTTGTAGTAAAAATACACCCAACACGTGAACAAGATCGGGGTGGCCTGCTGCGTATCGAAGGACGGGAGAAACAGGAAGTCGGCGCACAGTGGGGGACAATATGGCGGCCAAGTGGATCAGTGGTTTTATGGACGGGCCTCCTGCTAGGACACACCTGGCTCTGGGGCTGCAACGGTCTCTGGCTGGAGAGAGGAGGAAGTACATTTGGATGGAGATGCGCTCTGTGAATCTACGTATTTGTGCCTGAAGAATACACAGGGAAGTCAGATGTTATGAAATGGTTGGATGTCTCTGGGTTATTTTGGAATATGTCTGTTAATGTGGATAGTATCTTTGGGGTTATCTGAGTAATCTGGAGACTTACACTCTGATGGGCATTATGATCCTGTCTTCCAAGGCAAAACTAAATGATATTAATGTAATACTGATAATAAAGTGTAAAAGTAAATTAATACATTTCTCTTAAATTTATCACATTGTTGCATGTTATAATGTTGCTTCCTCATCAAAAACATGCCCAGAGTTGTGTTTTTTGTTTCATTAACACATGTTGAGCACACAAATCCAAGACAGAAAACACTCTGTTCCACCTTGTGATGTCATCTGGCAATACAGGAAGTGCTCCCCTGTGTTTTTAAACTCCATACACCTTCACTGTGATCATTTGAATGATTCCAACCCTGAAATTGTCAATCTATACTGAACTAAAAGGTAAAACAGTAGCTGGTAACTTTGAAAAATATTGCTTCATGACATCACAAGGTGGAACAGAGCATTTTGAGCTTTGAAAATGTAGACAGACTAATACTAAAGGATTACTCAAACATGTGTGAATGAAACAAAACACAACTCCAAGTATGTTTTTGAGGAGGTAGCAACAGTCTAAAATTAAATCTGAAATACACATTAAAGAAGCAGAAGTCAGGTCTAACAAAATGGAAGATTATTCTTGCAGGGTGAACATAGTTTGTTTTAGGGTGAGCCTTGGGTATTTGGATAAGAAAAGGAGCTTTGGTATTTTGTGGTTGAAATTTGAGAATTTTCACAGTTAATTATTGAGATTCTAACCAGATAAGCAGAAGATTCATTCATTCATTTTGCTACGGGTTTTACAGCCCTCTTTCCAATAAGACAGTGGTCAAAGATAAACGAGCTTGTGAGCCCCTGTGGCTAAATTATTCAAAATGAGTCTTGAACTCCGATTGCATATTAACCTAAGTGGGGCAGTAACATGTGCAGAGTTTTACTTAGTTATTATCAGCACGCAAACAAAGACTTCTTTAATTTTCTACAAGGTTATTAAAATATAAAGAATACAACACAGTATTTTCTAGGATTCACTTTTGAGACTTCGACTTCAAACTTTGGACTTAACAAAAATTGAATAAACCCAAGGTCCACCGTAAGTACTGCATAAGTCGATAATGGAAACAACCAAATTAAGGATGAAAGCAGTGCAGCAACACAGGATGTCAAAACATAATGCTTCAGGGAGAAAAACAAGATAAGACCACCAAGGTTTGGGGGCCATTTCTGTCTGACAAATATGCTCATTTCAGTAAATACAGCCCTATCTGCCCATTCCATCTCATCACAACATGCTCATAATTTCCCCAGCGGCTAGTGGTCATAAGCTGCTCATGGGAGAGCTGATCCGGTCAGGTCTTTGGGATTGAAGTTGGCCGTAGCGCACTGAAGGTGTGTCTGCGCGATAAGAGCGTGACTGAAAAGGAAACTGCAGAAGCCATAAGCTGGGATCATATTTACAGTGCAACCTCCAGGTCATGTTGTTCTAATCATTTCTGTAACCAAAACAACGTCAACAAAAGCGAGGAATATGATTATATGAGAGTCGGAATATGAGAGGCGTATGACAGGAATGGATGAGGAAAGCAACAGAGCCACATATCCGGAGCGGAGATTGTTTTTCAAATTTCATAAAATATTACTGTGTGGAATTTATAACAACAAAAGAATAATATAGGAATGGTCAGATGGTCACATTTTTATACACCTTCAAGCCACTCAAACCTCTTTACGTCAAGGAACCACTCACACATTCACACAGTCATACACCAGTGTGCGCAGGGTCAGGCTGAGGTGGGCTAAGTGTCTTGCCCAAGGACACACTCATCTGTGGGAGCTGGAATTGTAATGCTATTGTGAAAGATGTTATGTCCAGGATTTAGCAAATTTTACTTCAACAACATAAACATTACGCAACAAAATAATACAAATTTGGTCACCTGACTAAACTATTAAAAAGCTAATGCCAGGCGTACATTGTGTTCTATTTTTTATCGTTTCACTCAGCTCCAGCTCAAAGTGTACGACCAAATTGCAGGGTTTAAAAGTTCACAGCTCACAATTCATGTTCTCACACTATACTATACTTCAACAGTGGGAAATTTTGACGAGAGGCGATAGGATTTCAAACAGGTTTGATATTCTTGCGACTTATGATTGCTGTGAAAAATCGGCTCAAAAAGGGCCAAAAATCGCATAGAGTATGCCTTGTAAATTGAAAAAGACAGTCAGTTGTGGATTTTATAATATTTTGGCATCATTCCTAAACATAATTATACGCTGAAAATGACATGGGTGAGGTGGGTTCACTTCAGTAGCCCCAGTTGCAGGTGTATGCAGTTTTTACAGTATATGTTGTTTTTCATTGAAAATCATAAATAGCTAATTTTATGTGTAATGATCCAGTCCCAAATGATCACAAGTCAGTGAACATTTGAGTTCACCCCACGTCTGTATAATTAGAGAGTATCTTTTTCAGGGGCATTGGCTGGAAAACATGATATTGGTTTGCACTTCAAAATGCTTTGCTGTAATGACCTGGAAAATAAATGAAAAGATATTTTTTTATGAATAAAGAGTGTAGTAATACATGGTTTAATAATCCATGCTATTTGGACTTTATACACTGCCCCACTTATTAGCATTATGCTGCTGAAAATGGTAGAAATAACTAAACCAGTGAAAATACAATGGCTGCCACAATCTTTCTACGCCAACTACAACCAAGGCTTTCCATGCACTTCCAGAGCTAAACCAGGACTCAAGGCTAAATTATGACCAAATATAATAGGTCTAAAATAAGACTCTAACCAAGATCTATACTAAAGGGTTACAAAAATGTGGATAAAACTGTAAAATTAAATAAAACTGTAAATTAAAGGGCCCATATTACTCTATTTTCTGATCTATGGTGTAAGGTTGTCTCCTCATCTGTGTTTTGTTTCATTCACATGTTTAACACACAAACCCTGCATATTTGCCAGTGTCTTCTCTCAAACAGAAAACACTCTGCTCAACCTTGTGATCTCAGGCGTTAAAACAGGAAGTGCTCCACTGTGTTTTTAAACTCCATACACCTTCACAGCTTCATGACATCAGAAGGTGGAAAAGAGATTTGGAGATGTAGTCAGACTGATAATAAATGATTTCCCAAATGTGTGAATGTGAATGAAACAAAACATAACTCCAGGTATGTTTTACAGGTAGGTAACAACATGCTAACATGGCTTAAAGCTCACAAAAGTCATTTTTAAGCAAATTTATTACAATTGAACACCTTGTGAACCAGAATCTCATATTGCGAACCACTGCTCTAGCTTTATTTAGTCATGAACAGACTGTAGTTAGTTCAGCACTTAGGTCACTGTCGCATATGTTAATGTATTATCCTGTGCATTCCCCTATAGATCTTTGTGTGTGTTATTGTGGCCATTCTTGCAGAGGGACCCCCGAAGGAACAGGAAAACACATGATCTCAGCGTCTGTAAAAGCAAACAGGCCTCCGCCGGTTTTTTAAGAGCCACTTAGCGTTGGCGATGAGACTCGTTCATCAATATTTCAGCGTGTTTACAATGCTGAAAATGCTCAGATGCGAAACTACTTAGTGAAATGAATGGCCTCCTCGCAAGATGGTTAGGACCCTTGAGTACAGATGAAGACGAGTGTGACAGATGAGAGACAGAGGCATAAATGCACACTCAGCTAACGGCGGCTACTCAAAACAAAACAACATAAGGGACTGTGTAATGTCAGCCTGAAATTCTGCTGTACCAACTTTATTCTTGTACATGGGTAAATGTATTTTCAATTACAAGAAACGTAATGAAAATAATGCTTGATAGCCAATGACATCTCCATGGAGACAAGACCAGTGCACCTTTAACTCAATAAACGCCAAATAAATGTGCACCTTTGTTGTTTCTTATCTTAACACATTTCAGGGATTGCAAAACCATAGTAAATTATTCATGAAATACGTTTTGGCTCCATGTAGGTAGTGCAGCTCTGCTTCATTTTGCTGTCTGAAAAAGTAGTTTGAGTAAAAGTAAAAGTGGTTTATGTGCCCGTCAAATATAGTGCAACTGCATGTGCTAAAGGGTTTGTGAGGGCCATAGGAATAATCAAAAATCAAGTACTTGAAATAAATTTAAACAAAAAAAAAAACAACAACACTTCTTTATGACCTTGAGCTGTGTGTTCCTCCCAAATGCTAAAATCACTTATTATTCACTACCCTTCTATATTAAGTCCTCTACCTCCGTTACATGTAAAATAACAATGGTTTGGGTTGACATTCAAAAACTCCCTTTTTCTAAACTGCAATATTTCCAAACCTAAAAAAAAAAAAAAAAAAAATCATCTTTTGTAAAGTTCTGCTCCACTTTCCCAGTAAACTACAACCAGCTCCATAAATGACACACTTGACTTTATACTGGGTATATGAGAAACAGCGCTCAGTACTGGGCTCACATTTTTCCCAGCCTTTGTTTTACCACTGACAGTTGAAGTTTATCATTTTTGCACATGATTGTTTTATTATGCAGTCGTGGAGAGTTTAAAGGCTTATTTGAAGAAGCTTTAAAAATACATAAGTTCCAACATCAAGAATCTTTTTTTTATATACTGGTAGTTGCATACAAAGAGAGTTGGAACTGTGCTTCTTGGGGTGTTAAAAAGATACAGAATCTGTGTGTGTGTGTGTGTGTTACATTTTATGGTCCATTCCATTAAAAAAAGTTGCATTTTATTGAGTGTTAGTTGAGAAAAAAGTGAATGCCTCAAAGAAACGTACAGTAAAAGAAGAGAAGAATAATCCAAGGCACTCTGATATTAAAATAAAAATCCTTTATTTAAGTGACATACCAACGTTTCTACGTTTATGTGGTCTTCATCAGGGCAAGCAGTAGAAAGCACCAAGTAACAGGCGGTAGTGACAGTCCCATGATACAGTCACATGACAAGCTTAAAGGACTCTTCAGAAAAAAAATGACTAAAAAACATTTATATGAGTCAGACATGTTTTTGAAGAGCACAGATGTGATCTAGACATTACCCGTGTTCAAATCAACACATAACCTACCCTTTGTTTAAATCTAAGACCAGATCATTGATTTATTTACAAAACTTAAAAAAAACAAAACAAAAAAAACACCTCACATAGAAGTTGAAACGTTTCATTTTATTTATTATTTATTTTTCTTTGAATATTGCTTGGATGCTAGATAAAGATGTAAAACATTTGATCTGATCTTGAAATATTTATTTTATTTAAAGTCTTATTTAAACAAGCATTCCTTGCCATAATATATCATAACATATCAATACTTTCTATTTGCTTATGGTTAAGTTAAGTTATTTTTTAAAAACCTTTAAAAGGTTTTGCAAAAATCTGAAAAAGGAAAAATTACAATATCACACTGACATATTCAGACCATAAACAAGCCCATTATGGTGTTGTAAATCTTTACCAAATTTCTCAGTCATGGTTTTATTTAGATTAAAATGAGTGATTTATCATCATTTGAACAGGAACATTAAGCAAAGGCTCTGAAAACCTAATGAATACACTGTAGATGGAAATTTGGAAAACCACCAACAAACACAAATTTGAGTGATATTTCAGCTTCTGGAGAACAAGGCACAGATCTGATGGGATTTAGTCAAATATAGACATGGGTGTAGCGCAGGATTTCAGTCATCATCGAACACATTTGGGAGAGCACTCGGGGCAGACAGCAGCATTGACAGATTGCATGAATAATTTAGGAACAAAGTGAAAGGCCTCATAGACCTCTGAATCACTCCCGATGACAGCTGACGCCTCTGACTTTGGCTCTTCTCTCATTGCTTTTAATGCATATCATTTACATAAATTCTTACTCCCACTTCGCAAAACCACGTCCGCTCTGAAAGGTCAGTGCAAAAACTGAGTCACGAGACGAGGTTGTGGCCCTGGGGACAAAAAGGCAACTGCCAATGAAAAAGTGATAGTTATTTTAAGGTTATGATGTGCTCTATCTCCAACTATATATAGACTTTATAAGGAAGTGGCCAGAAGGAGCATGACGCCATTCACAGTGTCCAGCCATATTGTGTAACATTCTAGTTGAGGCAATTTCATTTTCTTCTGTTATGTTAAAAGGATTACATAACAATATTGATTATAAGAGTTTCTTGACCAAAATATTTTGTGATAGCTGTTCAATAATCCAGACAAGATTACAACTGAAATTCCTCAAGAAGGCGCAACAACAAAAATAAAAACAAACTGCAAACTTTTAATCCTACTCCATCTGATTACAGTGACATTACGCATGAAACGAATTATATTTCACAGTTTGATAATCAGTCATCTTCTAAAGGGTAAGAGACAATTTATTGATTTGCAATTCTGGTATGCGTCACTGATTAGAGGTGTTGATTTCAAGGTAAGAAACAAAAAATACTCAGAAATAGAGGTGGAAGTGTTTAGTTAGCATATCCATGGTGTTGATTGACTTTCAAAAGGCTTAACCTCCAAGCGGCAAGATTTTTTTGTGGATATTGCCCTCTTGTTCTGTCTGAAAGAGAAGTGAGACTGTGTTTTGATATGTGTTATAATGTTTCCTCATCAAAAACACACCTGGAGTTGCGTTTTGTCTCATTCACACATGTTTAACACACAAACCCTGCACTTTTAGGCTGAGTTCTTCTCTCAAACAGAAACCCTCTGCTCCATGTTGTGAATGTTGTGAATATGTGTGAATGAAAGAAAACCCATTTGCAGGCCTGTCTTTGAGGAGGTAACAACATTCTGACAAGAGTCAATTTGGCGTAATGTAAGACCATTAAACCCTGACCCACCTAGTGTTTAAAAGGTTTTTATACTGATTTTATTGAGGGTCCCCTTTTAGATTTGAAATAAATGTTTTAACCTTTTGTAATGAATTATTTGTACTTTTATCCTTGTCTTTCTTTATGGGTACATTCAGTTACTCTCTCCCTTCACATGGTTTGAACACTTAGATTGCTTTTTAATTTGGCCATTGATTTTACATGTGCATTACGTGACTGTAAAACGCTTTATAATTAGATACAATATGTCTGTCCTGGTGCAAGACCGATTTTGTTCAAATACAAGGGAATAAATTGGCAACACAACTATATTACGTAAAATGTATTCTTGTGAGCTTTAAGCCATTCATTCATTCTGTCTACATCTCCAGAGCTGTTGCACTTTGTGATGTCAGGAAGTAGAAGGTTTCAGTTAACAGCTCCCTTTTAGCTATAGTTCAGTAGAGATGGGCAATTCTAGGGCTGATCCAAATGATTTGTGTAATTAAAAAAGCACCATGGAGCACTTCCTGTATTACCACATGATATCACAAGGTGGAACAAAGTGTTTTCTGTTTGTGAGAAGAACTAAAGCCTAAATATGCAGGACTGAGTGTTAAACATGAGTAAAGGAAATATAACACAACTCCAGGTTTGTGATGAAGAAACAACTTTATAACAGAAATCAGAAAAAATATGGCAACTGTAAATATACCAAAATATTTTATTAATTTATTTACAAGGGAACAATCAACCAGTATTTGATATTTTAACCCTGGAGCAAAGCATAACAACAAATGCCAAGTTTTAATGTCATTATATTAAACTGATGCAAGCCAAATCTTCAAAAAAAACAAAAAAACAACAACAACATCTGTATGTATAAATATTGAATATTTTTGAGTGAGGGTTAATGGCCCACTTGAAATGTGTCTTGTTTGATTTGAAGCCAAGCTGGAGAAGCTGCTCTTTGGAGCTGATGATTAAAGAGAGTTTAAAACCATGACAGAGACGACAGGATGTGGTCGTCAAGGGGGATTTCTGCAGAAGGAGCAGCCTCACTATTTCACTATTTCTATGTCTTTAATTCATACATTTTTATTTAGATGCTTTGGTATTGGTGTGGTATTGTTTTTAATTGATTTATTTCATTGCCTTTGTCAATGGACAGAATTCACAAACTAGGAGCTTTCTTCTGCGCTATGGTGCAACATAAAACAATAACAGTAAAATATAAGGCATAAAATAAGAGCATGTAGTAAAAATAAGGTAAGGGCACTATAGTGTTCAGTTGTATTAGACTTCATAGTCCATTACATTCAGGCCAGGATCACACAATTGTCATTTAAATTGAAGCTTTCTGGACCAATACCTGCGGCTGTGAGAAGTCATAATTTTTTCTTCGTTGTGCTATAGGGCATACCGTAAGGAATATCCCCCCAAAAAAAGATAATTTTTGTGAACCTACAGGATGTCTCTAGATGTGACGTGCCAAATGTGAGGACTAAAAGTCAGGGACTAGTAGCGTTTTACATACACACAGTCAAAACGGTGGCACATTTTTCATCCAACATAGGGGTATGCGCTAATTCAACTTTTGGCTTGTCTCATTGTTCGCTATCACTTTTCTGAATTTCGTTTGCCTACGCAAACTTTGCTCCCATAGGAGTCCACTTCTAGGCAGTGCTGTTGAGTTAGGCCATTTTGGTCAGTTTGGGGACTTTTTTGTCAACGTTTAGGCAGTAAAAATCATGATCATTTGCAAGAAAAAATAATAATAGAAAAGAAGAAACAGGTGAAGAACAGTTGGCCAATAAAGTAAAAATAGACTTTGACTGAATACAAAATATGCAGTGCAGGCCAAACAGCACTACCATATTTTCCGGACTATAAACCGCTACTTTTTTCACAGGCTTTGAACCATGCGGCTTTTACAAAGGAGCGACTATTCTGTGGATTTTTCTTCCACCGCTAGGGGCGCTCTAACCGGAATTTCAAAAACAAGATAGACGGAAAATTAATGCAAAGAAGAATACCCTACTTTTTATTTAGCAGATATAACAAGCACAGCAAAATACGGTAATTTAATTATGATTCATGCATACATACATACATACTTACTCTAAACATCCTAGTTTTGGCCATTATCTGGCATTTGCACTCATAAATACACATATAACAGTGTAAATAGATACTAGAGGCAAGGGGGTGTCTTGCCTAAGTACACAACAACAATTTGCACTACAGCCAGTGCTACCTCACAATACCCGAATTCCCAACTGTCTCCCATTCAGTGCTAACTAGAGTCAGACAAGATGATCTCAAGGTAGCAATATTTATTTATTTATTGTATGACTTGGCAAGCTACACTTAGGCTCCTCTGCATTTAAACTCTCTGCACTTAATTTCTTGATTTTGGGTCAGTATTATTCACATTGTAGTCCTCCTTTGGTTTATTCCAGTTTTAGGACAGCCTGGGCCTTTTTGTGATATTTTAGACGAAAATTTAATTGGACAACTTTTCCTCAAAATGAAATATTACTCCATTTCTCCAAAAACACAGGTGAGTTCAGGTTAAGCCCCACATAGTTATAATCCCTTCAGCCTTATTAAAAGTGACCATCTCAGACACTTTGAGGAAAAACCCACCGAATCCAAAGACTTAAAATGTCCGTCTTGCTGCAAAAAGTGATTAAAAAACTGCTTCTCTTGTCACGTGTGGAGCAGCGGCGGTCAGGCCCTGTGTAATCTCTATCCCTGCTATTTCAAAAAAGGGGAAATGTAAGGTTTATTGGAGTTAGTGCCCTGTGATTGTGTTTTAATGAGAGAATGACTGTGCAGTGCAGATAAGGACCCAGTGGAGGCAGAGAGGTCCACGGAGGATTTGAATAATCATCAAAAACGCCATGTCTTTAAAAAAACACGCACAAAAGAGAAAAAACACCCTTTCGCCCCTCTATCTCTCCGTCCATACACCCTCTGCCTATTGACATGCAAGGGAGATGGACAAACGCCTGTAGATGATACTGGCATTTCCGCTTATGATGTGGTATTTTACAGAGACAATGAAGAAAAATGCTATTCTGAATCGAATTTAAGACCATGGGAGAAAAATATGAAATAGATCTAGACTGCCAAGGTTGTGGAAGCAAGAGTAATAATTCTTCTTTCACTCTGCTATGATAGAAAACAAAATATTTTACACTTCTTTCCAGTGCATAATTCATCCTCTTCTGTCACACTCAGACACTGGTGGTTATTCTTACAGGCACACAAGGACACTAACATATTCATTCAAACAGGAAGGTAGGTGACGTCTCTTGCTCAGGGACACACCAAGTATTTAGTATTTAAGTCTGGGGCCAAACTTGTAATGTTCAGCTCTGCGGATGTTTGCGATATGTGGACAGTGTTTACTGTTATTATTATTATTTTTTGGCATTATAGCTTTTATGTTGGTTGTTTGTCCACTGATCCAAAGGTTGACAGTTCAAATCCCGCTCTCGACATACAGTTGTGCTCATAAGTTTACATACCCTGACAGAATTGGATTGATTTCTTGGTCATCTTTCAGAGAATATGAAAGATAACACAAAAACTTTTCTTTCTCTCGTGGTTAGTGCTTGGGTGAAGCCATTTATTATCAAAACTACACAAATGACCCAATGACAGCTTGGAGTCTTTTGTGATAGTTGTGGATGAGGCTGTTTATTTTCTCTGATGGTAAAGCTGCCCATTCTTCTTGGCAAAAGGCTCCAGTTCCTGTAAATTCTTGGGCTCTTGTCTGAACTGCAGCTTGAGATCTCCCCAGAGGCTCAGTGATACTGAGGTCAGAAGAGACGGCCACTCCAGAACCTTCACTTTATTCTGCTGAAGCCAGTGACAGGTCCACTTGCCTTTGTGTTTTGGATCATTATCATGTTCGAATATCCAAGTATGTCCCATGTGCAGCTTCTGGACCAAGAAATCATAAATTCTGCCAGGGGATGTAAACTTATGAGCACAACTGTAAACATTGTTGAGTGGTCAGATCCACTGACGCACATGTTGGTGGTGTGATTCTAGCTTCTACAGATGTAATGCTGTTGTTGTGTCCTTGGGCAAGACACTTAACCAACCTCGTCCCCCAGTGTCTGTTCCACAGTATAGCACTCCTTGCTTTACAAACATTACATTTCATTACATTACAAATCTCCATGCAAACAAGCAGAATACAGCACATTTGTAGCAATAAAATCACGTCAAATCATTTTATGCCAAAATGAGAAACAACCGGGCAAATGAATAACATCTCAGACAAGCAGGTGGTGGTCTCTTCACCAGAAAAGACATAGCGCACCTGGTTCTGACTCTTCTCTTGTGGTATTTTCTGGAGCATTCTTTGTGTTGTGTGTTGCATGGTGGTGGAGACGGAGTGAGGTGTTGAGAACCAAATGAATGCAAAGTCATGATAATGAGCTATTCAGATACAAGCCGCATCATTAGCCATCAGTGTCTGTGCGCTCTCTTTAATGCCAACCAGTAGCTTTGAAAATCATTATGAAAATCAGACGTGAGTGGGAGGACTAGCATAGAGGGTTTTTGTGTTAGCTTGGTGGGACTCCTCATCTATCCAAACTTCAAAAACACAAAAGAGCAGTGACATAACCACAATTTCCATCATTCTTTTTATTCAGAATATTTGCTTTAATATTGTGAGGGGTTGGTACATTTTCTCTTTTTTTGTCGAACGTCTTCTCGAGCTTGTTTTTCAGATACTCTTTGATTTATCATAAAAGGGCTGTGCTGAACAAGGCAAACCGCTATTTTGATTTCATTGCTGACACATGTTTATTAAAATGCAACATCCTGCTTATATGATCTGCAAGTTTTGATGCTAAAACACTGGTGGGTTTATCTATATTGTCCACATTGTTTTATACAGTGTAATCTTTATTTCAAGCGTTGTCACTGAACAAAGAGAAAGCGATACAGAGCACAGACTGTATAAAAGACGGAATATACGGTTATATATACAGTCTATGATACAGAGGGGAACACAATCTGTACAGGCTGAGTCCAAGATTGACTCATATACAATTTAAACACTGATGCTCAAATGGAGTGGGAAGATGTAAGACTTACTTTAACCCCACGCGGTGTCAGAGAAGGCGTTTTAGAAAAAAACATGACTGTATTACATAATGAATATGTCTGTATAATGTGTATGTGTTTTAATAGATGCTAATATTATCTCAAATGCAAGAAGGCGAAACCCTTAAAAACTCAAGCAGCACTGTAGAGTTATGGTTAATACTCCTGCCTCCAACAAATGGCTCAAACCAGAACCACTTCTTATAATATATGGATCCAGAAAGTATCGGATGGAGCAGATAACATATTCCTTTATGATCAAAACCTCACATTTATTAAGCTTTGGAAATCTGTTTTACCTTTGTAAAACAGGTTTCAGCAGGTTTGAAATGGGGCTTCTTTTATCACCGTCTCTGATATACTGCACAGTGAGTGGACATTCAACACCTTTAAATCATTATGTTATTGCTGAAAAAGGAAATAAAAACTAAGCTCAAATACTCCAAATGCATGTAGGTAGGTCTATTTTTAAAATGAAACTCTGAGAATTACCTTTAAACAATTTGATATTGTTATAAATGCGGTCAAATGAACAAGTGTGACAAATATTCTGTTGTAGTTGGTTGGTAAGTCACCTGAGTGAGGGCCTCTGTTTATATTGCTGCTCTCCACATGACGAGAGTTTAATTACTGGTACAATTAACTTTCCCTCATTAACTTGAAAAGGTACCTGTTTGTTTTAAATTGGTACTTAACACTGATGCTGATCTTATGTCCACACACACTCCAATCGCAAAGGCCTAAACAGAAGGATTTACAAAACATGACAGAGGATGGTGCAGGCTGATGAAGAGGTGGAAAACAGGGCAGACTTGAGACTTGAAACATATTTAGTATGTGACTGTGGCTTCTGAATACTTCATTGTTTCTGTTGTATGGTTGAATTTGAATGGAAGGAATCAAAGAAGAAATACATTAAAGGCACTATATTACGCAAAATAGATTCTTATGACATTTAAGACATGTTATTACCTCATTAAAAACATACCTGGAGTTGTGTTTTGTTTAATTCATAAATTTGAATAATCCTTAATCATGAATCTGTCACTTTGTAATGTCATGAAGTGAAGATAACAGCAACCTTGTACCTTTTGTTCAGTAGAAAATTGCAATTCCAGAGGTGAAATCATCCAAATGATTCTACCGAAGCGGTATGGAGATTAAAAACACAGTGGAGCACTTCCTATATTACAGAATGCTTTTTGTTTGAGAGAACAAAGACCACCAAGATGTCTTCTGAGAAAGGCAGGTGACCACAAGACTCCAGGGAAGTGAAACCAGCTTCTAAAAGTAAACAAACTTGTCAGTCAGAAAATGTTCAGGCCCCAGCTCCAAAGCCTGAGGTTATCGAGGTGTATCCTTCAGAACCACCCAAAGAACAGAGACCACCCAGACATCTTCCACAAAACACTCCAGTGGAACACAGTGAAAATAACAACAATAGAATTTTAAGCCTGTGCTGTAGATTAGAGAAATATTGCATTACATCAAACTACTAGACCAGTTTTTAGCCAAAAGTCAACATTACGGCACTACAGTAACAACGCTTTAATTTATAATTAAAATCTAAAGCATTATAATAATTATTTGTCACTATTTTATACAAATCTAGACTTCCATAAATGAGTTTTTTGTTGTGCTTATAACAGGTGTGAGTGCAGGACTGCTTTGAGTATTAAAACTTGAACTATTTCCTTAACAAATATGACTTCGTCTCTCTCTCTTGTGTGTGGATTAGACTTGGTGTTGTCATGTGCAGTGACATTAAGCCTGTTATTAAGACTGCACCAGACTTCACTGATTCACTCTGTGACACTGTTATATGTGTGAGTGTTTATGTGGAGCACTTATGAGCTCATCACACACGCATGCATGTGAGGACGGGCTCACACTGAGCTGTACATCTACTGTATGTTGTATATAGAAGTGCAGCTCCAGTGGGGGCAAAGGTTCGCTTCTAATTTGCTTCTTTTAACATTTTATTGTTCAACACAAGCTTCTGGAGTAGCATAACTTTCATATTTTGTTGATTTTCAGTGTTTTATTTATTTATCTAGGAGTGCAGATCACTTGATCATAACCATTTAAAATTTATTTTTCTCAAACTGACTAACTTAAACAAACTAATTTACAAAAAAAAAAAAGAAAAAGTGTAAATGTAACCGTTTTTAAGTAGTATTTGAGCTTGTTGCTTCATTCAAGTGTCCATTTAACTGGAAATTTAAGACAAAAAATCACTTTACTGTTGCATATTATTTAAAACAAATAAAGCTTATGTATTAAAAAAATTACAAGTATGATAATAGGTTTGGATAATACAAACTGAAAACTTTAACTATACAACCTTCAGTACAGCATGTTGCAGGCTCGGCCCTGCCTGTATGACTTTACTTTGTGCTGACTGAAGTGAGGTTACTCTGTGGGTTTATTGTGTCCTGCGGTGGAAGCCAGTGAATATGATGGCAAGGTATTTCCCCGTCCTTGAGTTTTGGCCCCAAACATAGTGCTCTGATTGGCTGATAGTCCTCACAGGAGACTCCCTAACTTTGATCACTGTGGAGAGTAGACCTGCTCCACAATCCACTCATCTGTCATTGTGTCCACAACGATATGAACTGCCATACATCTTTCTCTCTCACCTCTTTTGCACTCCCTCGCTCTCTCGTCCCTCCCTCTAGCTCCCTCTCTCACCATTTCTCTCCCTCTTCTGTCTCCCATCATTTTTCTGCCTGGTATCATTTTCATTCTCTGCCACCCTTTTTTTATCTCTTTGGTGGGCTAGCCATCCCTCTCTCTCTTTATTCCCCTCCCTCTCATATTTTTTTTTCTTTCTGCCTCTCTACCACTCTTTTTCTCCCTTTCTCTCTCTCTCTGTCCCTCTTTCATTCAGCAGTTTTCTGCATTTACTACCAACATCAATCTTCACCTAGTGGCTGACGTCTCTACCAAGACCGCCCAGATGGACAGATTGGCAAACAGAGGAAGAGAACCAATGTTACCTCCCCTCTGTGATTTTCAGGGGCTCTGGCAGCACTGCAACTTTTGTGATAGGCCAACAAAGGAAGCCCCTATCTCCAAGCGGGGTGGATAATCTCACACAATTTGAGCTGGTATTGATGGACTGTCTCAAACTCTGGCAGTTCTCCCCGGTGAAACTTACGCAGATGTTGAGAGGACGATAGAGATCCAAGATAATAACTTCTGATGGGCTCGTTCGTTTTCATTTACACAGCAGTACACAGTATTACGGTGATAAATCTGCAGCTAATGCAATAAGTGGCACTACTAACAGTGATGTGTGTACTGACCACTGGAGTGAGAAGACAGTATTTAACCTGAACTTGCCTCAGGCCTGGTCATTTTATGGAGCTACTTTAGAGGGCCTGTATTACGCTATTTTCTGATCTGTTAGAATGTTGTTTCCTCATCACAAACATACCTTTAACACACACATCTTGCATATTTAGGCTGAGTTCTTCTTCTAAACTGAAAACACTCCATCTTCCATCTTGTGATGTCATGTGGTAGTGCAGAAAGTGCTCCACTGTGTTTTTAAGCTCCAGACACCTTCACTAAAATCATTTGGATGCTTTCAGTCCTGGGAAAGTCAATCTCTATTAAACTATAGGTAAAAAGTAGCTGTGAACCTGAAAACTATATGACATCACAAGGTGGAACAGAGCACTTTGAAGTGAGGGTTACTCAAACATGTGCAAATTAAACAAAACAGAACTCACAAGGTAATAACATTATAATATGACTTAAAGCTCATAAGAGTCATTTTCAAGCAATAAAGGCCCATTAAAGGTGCAATGTGTAACTTTGCTGGTGATGGATCTTCTGAAAAGATGATTTTTTCATTTTTATACCACATTGAAAACAACTGCTTCACATGAAAGTCACAAGCCAAAAAAGGGAGCATGAGCTGAGTTGATCTAAATAGTGAGTTGTTGTACAGTTATATCTTAAAATTCAATAAATGTAAAACCTGATGCAAATGTTACATGTCCAGTCACACACACTTGGCTTGTGCACAGGGACACTGTGCTGTATTTATTAGGGTTAATAACTGGTTGAGCTTTTGCAAAGAATTACCATTATAACAAACTACATTTATTCACAGAGTAAAGACCTTTGCCAAGACATTCCCATTCATTTCATACAGGCAGTTAACCAGAATTCACATCAGTTATTTATTCTTGGTCTATTGTATTTATTTGAATAATTTCCATTCATATTTACTGCCAAACCAGGAATTGAAAATAAATCTTTAGGACATGGGATGCTGCTGTTTTAATTTAGATAACCCAGACAACTGGAAAGAACAACAGTGCAAAACGAGCAGTACCAACAAATACAGTACTGCTGTTGCCTGTCTATACCGTACATGTCTGTGTGTATCAACATAGATGTGCTCAGAGTGGAGTGGGTGTAATCCTGTCCTGAAGCTCTCTCTCACTCTCTGTCTTTCCTTCTCTCTCTCCCCTTCTCTTTCTTTCTTTCTTTCTTTCTTCATTTCTCTCTTTCCATCCCTCTCTATCTGCCTCCCCACCCCTCTCTTTCCCCCTCTCCTTCTTATTGTTATGAATCCATTAGATGCTGTCTGCAGATGTGGAGATGACGCTCACTGCAATCGGCAGAGACAAACAGCCCGGGGCCTGGACCAGTGACACACGAGCGGAGCTGTGGAGGTCTGCCACCATCTCTGAGGATCTGCAGTGTTATCATCATGTTAAGAACTGAACATACCCACACCAGTGTAAGGCGCCTGCAGCTGTGACTGATGCTAATGCATAGGCAGGACGTAAAAAGGCAAACGCGAGAAGGTTGTTCCCGATTCCCGAAAAACAAAAAAAAAAAAAAAACCCATATCTTAAAACTGCAGTAGAAAGTAACAAAAACAGGTATATATGACACTTGTATAGGGCTTAACCCTTGTATTATGTTAAGGGTCAATTTGACCCATTTCGGTTTTTGTGTTGGTCAAAGTATTGGTTATCCTCTCTTTTTCTCCATGAAATTTTGTGACTTTTCCTCATCTAGGGTCATGAACTGGTGTGTAAAATCTGAGCACTACTGATGTTTAGTGGAATGTCTGTGCAGAGTTTGTATACAAAGGTGATGTTGTGGGTCATTTTGACCCGCACACTTTTATGTGGGTAAATAGCTGTGCAGATCCAAAATAAACATACATTTTTGATGTCCTTTTAATCTACATCAAAAAGTACTGTGCTTTGATGTACAGTTAATTGTATTTTGACTGCTAGAGACCCAGGTGTGTGTCTAGGAGGAACTTTCTCTCCCTTGTTCTCGTCACTTTTCTCATGCCATCTCTTTGACCAACACACCAAAAATGAGCTCCAGAAGGTTTACAGCTGAAGAAGCTTTATCACAGATTTTGAATTCAGATACTGACACAGAGGAAGAGATTTCAGAGATAGAGGATCTTTCAGAGACCGAGGACAATGTAATTGATGATCCAGATTGTCAATTTTCCGTCGATGAGGAGGATTCAGAGGACGACTCTGCCATTGTCTCTCCATCAGTTGAAAGCCAAGGAATGCAGCTATCATCATCCACAGAGAGGACATGGGCATCTAAAGATGGTAATATAAAATGGTCAACATCACCACACCAAAACCGAGGTAGACTGTCATCTTCCAATGTCATCAAAATGACTCCCGGTCCTACAAGATTTGCTGTCACACGAGTTGATGATATAAAATCAGCATTTCAGCTCTTCATATCCCCACCAATAGAGAAGATTATACTGGAAATGACCAACTTGGAGGGGAGGCGTGTATTTCAGGAGAAATGGAAGCCACTGGATCAGATTGACTTGCACGCTTACATCGGAATTCTGGTATTAGCCGGAATGTACGTACCGGTCAAGGGGAGAAGCAACTGCAAGTCTATGGGATGAAGAGTATGGAAGGCCAATCTTTCGAGCAACAATGTCTCTGGAGACATTTCACATGATATCTCGTGTGATCCGATTTGACAACCGTGAAACCAGAGCTGGTCGACGAGAAAGCGACAAACTAGCTGCGATTAGAGATGTATGGGATAAATGGGTTGAAATTCTGTAGTAACATGTGGACCAGGATTGTACAACAAAGGTTTGTTGTACAATCCTGGTCCACATGTTACTGTAGATGAGCGCCTTGTTCCATTTAGGGGGCGCTGTCCTTTCAGACAGTACATGCCCAACAAGCCTGCCAAGTATGGAATCAAAATGTGGGCAGCTTGTGATGCAAAATCTAGCTATGCATGGAATATGCAAGTGTATACTGGAAAGCTACCTGGAGCAGCATCTGAGAAGAATCAGGGGATGCGTGTTGTGCTGGAGATGAGTGAAGGGTTGCAAGGTCATAACATCACATGTGACAACTTCTTTACATCCTACCGCCTTGGAGATGAACTTCAGAAGAAAAAGCTGACTATGTTGGGAACAGTCAGAAGAAATAAGCCAGAACTTCCCAGTGAAATTCTGAAGATGCAGGGCAGACCTCTGCATTCCTCAATATTTGTTTTCACAGAGAAGGCAGCACTTGTTTCATACTGCCCAAAGAGAAACAAGAATGTTCTTGTAATGAGTACAATGCACACAGATGCATCTCTGAGCACAAGAGAAGACATGAAGCCACAAATGATTCTGGACTACAACTCCACCAAAGGAGGAGTTGACAATCTGGACAAAGTCACAGCAACATACAGCTGCCAGCGCAAGACTGCCCGTTGGCCCTTGGTGATTTTCTACAACATTGTGGATGTGTCTGCTTATAATGCCTATGTCCTGTGGACTGAAATCAACCAACAATGGAATGCTGGCAAATTGTACCGACGTCGGCTTTTCCTAGAAGAACTCGGCAAAGCACTCGTCACTCCCAAAATCCAGAGGCGAGCCAGGCCAGCTCGATCCCCAGCAGTGGCAGCTGTCATTGAAAAGGTCAAGATCAGGTCATCCAACCAATCTGCAATGAATCTAGTGGACACAGGTGTAAAGAAACGGAAAAGATGCCAAGTCTGTCCCTCCCGAGAGGACAGTAAAACAAGTACCACTTGTGTGAAATGCCAGAATTACATCTGCAGAAAGCACACAGTTACATTCTGTCCATCATGTGGAGAGCATTGAAAATGTTGAACATTGAAAATGTGAAAAAAGGGGCAAGTTAAATAAAAAAATGCAGAGGGAAAATCCTGAACAAAATAGTTCTTAAATATAGTGTTGAAATGAAAAATGTATTGTTATGTCTCTTTTCTAAATGTTTATATACTCTAAAATAAAGTTCTTATTGGTTTAAACTGTTTTTTGACTGTTTTGAGTGGATTTACACAGTACGGGTCAAAATGACCCACAACATAATCAATGTAATTTTTTTTCAACATAATACAAGGGTTAAGATGCTCAGACATTTAAAGGGCCCATTATCTGATCTATGTTATAATGTTTCCTGGAGTTGTGTTGATTCATTCACACAAATCCTGCATATTTAGGCTGAGTTCTTTCCTCAAATGCAAAACACTCTGTTGCACCTTGTGATGTCATGTGGTAATAGAGGAAAAGCTCCATTGTGTTCACTAGATCCATTCACTACGTCATTTAGATGATTTCAGTCCTGGAATTGCCATTCTCTGTTGAACAAAAGGTAAACTTGAAAACGACTGCTTCATGACATCACAAAGTGGAACAGAGCATTTTGAGCTTTGGAGATGTTGACACAAAGCAAAACTCCAGGTATGTTTCTGAGGAGGTAACAGCATTATAATATATCTAAAACATGTATAGGTATATAGGACCATTAAGACAGACTCATAACAATGCATAACAATAAAGATATGTTTTTTTAGTAAATGTTTAAATTATATAAGCTTTATTATCTTTATCCGACTAAACAGTACAGTCTAGACCTAACCCTATAGAAATTCTATATTTTTTCATGTCAGTGTATCCCTCAGTTGTCACAATTCTTTTGTCAAGTTGACAGAAATCAATTTTCTTCCATTATATTATCATAAGGCAATTAGCATGCTGCATTATTCTTACTTTATGATACTTGCAAACTGTATATTCAATTCAAGTTGCTCTTTGTTTGGATGGGTTGATTTAATTTGCGATGTTGATTAATGCTTTCTTCTCCCACAAAATACATAGTCTATTTGGGTTCAGAAAGGACAGAATCTGAATAACCAGTGATTTTAAGACAGAAACAATGAGAGGATGGTTCCATGATGGTCTGTGCCCTTTGAACACGACCACTGCAGTCTCTCCGAGTGGCTCTGCAGACGATGCCTCTGTCTCTACAACACGAACTGGCAGCTGTGTCTTCACCACTATCGATTTCCTTTCCTCCTCCATTTGCAAAACCAGGCCTTACTTCTCAGAGACGGTCTGGATTAGACTCTCTTTGTCTCTCCTCTTCATAATAGCACTGATGGAACAGGTCAGAGGACTGTGTAGTTAAAGTGGAAGCATGTAATTTCAGATTGTAGTTTTAGTGCATGGCTACTGCAAAAGTAGCCCCAGTGCTATGTTTGAGTGAGCTATGAGTAAGTTTGTTTCTCTGGAGTACAAATGTGATTGGCCATGACAGTACAAGGAAGAAAAGTAAAGGAGTAATAAATAAAACAAAATATAAAAATAAAAGTTATGTCAGATCCATATGCTGAGCCCGCCTAAACTGACTTTTTTCATTACTTAGAAGTCAGTCTGAAACATGGTTTTATATCGCCCCAGGTTTTGATGGGTGGGTGAGTAGCCAATCAGAATCACAAGCCAAAACAAATATGATGGCTGATGTTACAAGTAAGAAAAAAAAAAAAAAGTAAAAGTATGAAAGCTTGCTGGGGGCTAAATCAGCTTTAGGTTTAGTGCCTGGGCTAAAATAGCATACCTATACCTATCATACCTATTTTAGTCTAAAAAGGATGGGAAATTTGCTTCTGGTATCTCGACAAACATTGAAGTAGGTGGGACTGTTCATAGCGGGTCATAAGAGCAAAACATCGGTGTCAAGTGAACAGTTCAACTTACACAATAGGAGGAAAAGTCAATCCTATGAAAGCCTTTCCAAACCAGTGAGTCCAACATGGAGTCCAGAGGCAGGTCAGAACTCAGTGGGAGGGACATACAGGGACCAACTGATTCAGAGGATTGGGATGAGCTGAATGAGAGAGTGTGAAGACATAGAGAGGATCTGAAGAGGGCCTGATGCAGCAGGTATGTGGACCAGTAGAAGAGCTAGAAAAAAACCAAGGAAAGATTGGCAAATGGGATTCAAAGTAGTTTTCAAAGACACACTGGACCAATGTGAATCCAATTAAACTGTTCTATATTTCTTATGGTGTAAATATTTCATCATATTTTCATCGTTATCCACTTTTCCCTCCCAATACTTACATAAAACATCCTGCACACTAATTTGTATTGATGGTTATTTTCACTGCCACCATAAATTTCTGCCTATACTTCACCACCACAAATGTCAAAGCCCAAATCTTTCATTCTCTTGCTTCATCACACAGACCCTCTGGGGATCTTGCCACCGAGGTTTACACGTTCAAGTAAACAAAAGGTAAAAATGGTCACATTTTATACAGCGCTTTTCTACCTTGAATGGGCAATTGAGTCACTTTTTATCAAGAAGCCACTCGCCCATTCACTCATTCATTCTCATCCCAGTGATAAGTGTGGTAAAATAAAACAACATCACCTGATTCCATCCACTTTGCAGCAAGACTAACTGCAGGCTTGTAGTAGCATCTATTTGCCTGACCACACAGCCCCTTCTAGATTGTGTTTGAATCCAGAATGGACAAGAACTGGACCAGAGAGGGTGAAAATCCTCCGTCCAAACTTGAGAAAATCCAACCACAGTCACTAATTTGTAGCATGTGTCCCTCAAATGCAGAAGACATCTTCTCATTCAGAACAAAATATATAACTTAAATTGTAAATGGTCACATCTGGAATTGCACCACCACCCTGAAGGTCAATGGACCTGACCGCTCTATGATGTTTATGTTGAGATTAGGACTGAAATCACCAGCCTTCGGATCAGTGGACAAATAAGTAATAGTCCAGCGCTTCGACTGTTGATTCTGCAAAATTCAGCACCGTTTCTCAGTCTTTTATGTTATGAATGACCCATGTGTCTCTCTGATTGGGAGATTTCAGGGAGACAGGACATGGCTCCAGATCCACTCGTCTTTGTGAAGTTTTGTCAAAGCGTCTGGCTTCGGTTGGTCAGGCAAAACATCTACAGTAAAACCAACTATACTGTATATCCATAGGCAGGGTTTGACAGAACTGCAGCTGCTTGTCAACCTCTCACTAGTGATGAGACCTTGAACAGAGACAAGCGCCTGGATACAATTAAACCCCATTCAAATTCAATGGCCCTCCAGACGGCACTGCTGTTATCTCCACTTCTCTTCTCTCTCAGTTTGATTTGTCTATCATCCTCTGCCACAGCCTGGAGCGCATCTGCAGGTAACATCTATCATTTCTACAGTTTTCGAAGCACGTCATAACTCAAAATATCCACAACAGTATGACAGTTTCCAGATTTAATTTTAGATATGGCTTGATTACTTGGCTCTTAAATCCCCGAGACATGAATTAATTCTCTGTGACTATAGCAGGTACATTTTCATCAAGTGTGTGATGACTGTGTAATTATACAGAAATGTGCTTCACCAGTCGATAAGAAAGATAACAATATTCTACTAAATGTGCCAAATATGTCCTTCTTTTCACTTTACCTCCAGACTTGACTCTGCAAAAAGAAATCTGCAGTAATTTTAGGATTTGTGTTTATGTCAGATGCCCTTCCTCACTTCCTCATTTATCCTCTTGTTGTTGGATAAAAGTTTGAGTTGGATAAGCAAGACGTTTTATGACTGGTTGAAAAGTATAAAAAGCTGTAAATATTAGGTAACAAACTTCACATCCTCTGTTAAACACATTTTTCCATTATTTGTTTGGTACAGCTACTCACAGTTCGATTCCATATTACATGTTAATGGTGCAAATTCATTTGGTCGCTTTAGTGCAAGCATAACATTAAAGATGCATTGCAACTTTTCTGTAAGGTCCATCACCTGATTGATTGCTTTGCTTGGAATGTTTAACAGTATGGCATTAAACTTGTCTATCTCCATGGAGACAGGCAGTTGACCTTACCAGGCCAAGTTACAGGTTTCAGATCTGTTCACAGTAAGAATGCATGGTAAATGGTCATGTTTTTATAGCACTTTTCATCTGTGGCTGCTCATCAATGATGTTTGTTTATGTCGAGAGCGGGGTTCAAACCGCCAACCTTCGGATCAGTGGACAAACGCTCTTACCAACTGAGCTACTGCCACCCCTGGTTTTCTATTTGTTTACCACAACAGTTAAAGAAACAAATGGTAACGTTAGCTAATACAGTATGTTTAAAGGTCCTATATTATGCAAAACTTTTGTGTTTGAGTAAACCTTTATTATTAGTATGTCTACATCTCCAAAGCTCAAAATCCTCTGTTCAGCCTTGTGATGTCATGAAGTTGACAGCTACTTTTTACTTTTTGTTTAGTAAAGACTGGAAAATCTAGGGCTTATTATCTAATTATTCAAGTGAAGGTGTATGGAGTAAAAGAAAAAACACTGTGGAGCACTTCCTGTAATACCACATGACATCATAAGGTGAAACAAAGTGTTTACTATTTAAAGAAGAACAGAGCATAAATACATAGGATTTGTGTGTTAAACGTGTGAATGAAACAAAACACAAATCCAGGTATGTTTTTTATGCAGACACATATTATAATATCAGAATGTAGCGTAATATGGGCCCTTTAACGCTTCTTACACACATCTTATACCTCTAGGGAAACGTTAACTTTCCGCTAATATTCTCCCGCAATGAACATATGTCATAACCACAGTCGCTGTATTGTCAGATGTTACTGTTGTTATGTCAGCTAGTGTGTTTTATATAGGATTTTACTTTCACTCGTTACATCCCTGGCAGGGCTTGATAAGGCCCCAAAATGACTCGCCTCTGAAAGCACTTTGCATAGAAGACAAATAGACATGTTAATTATACAGCAGGGTCTTGTGCCTGTCAGGGCGAGGAGGACTAGTGGTGGGTGGTGGGGTGAGGGGGGGCCTTGCTGAAGCTGGATGTCACTAATCATGGGGTTTGACACGCCATGACACCCTGCTATCTCTCCTCCACACCCGGGCGAGCGCTCACACAAACAACAATAGGCCCCGCTGCATACAAAGGCTCTATATTTGTGTCTTCATCATAATCGCTGGTCTCTCTCTTCCAGGCTGAATAATACAATGAGTGTAGCATGAAATGTTGCTGCCAGGTAATTAAAGAGGGCCTTTTCTTTGCGATGCTTTCAGGGCAGAATAATGAAATAACAGTATGATTGAGCTTGATGTGCAAAATGATATATTATTTTGTAACTGCATTAATTGTCAAGATAGTTTTGTGCTTTTGAATCTGCAACCCACAATGGAATCATGCAATCATAGTGCCAAGGGAGACAACAGTTTACAGGATTAAATGGATGGACTGAAGGTTGCATCTCCATATGGCTCTTTTTTATTTTTACTGATACTTTTACTGAAGGGAAGTTACTTAGACATTGTTTTATTTTTTCCTGTGTGTAGTAGTCAGAGTCTTTACCAAAAGTGGTTTGTAGAAGGCATAAAAAGAAGCAAACAAATTCAAGGAAGGCTGTGTGGGCTCATTGGGAGAGTGTTTACATTCACTCCCATTTTAAACCTGTGCTGTTCTTTTGTATAGAAGGAGTATGCGTGTATAGATGGTAAATGTTGGAGGATAATTTGATATTTCTTAATCTGATGACTATATGAGATCAATGAATCAATATTAAAAACAGAAAAACAACAAATAATTTAGCAAACATTGGATGTTTCCTTCACTTCCTCCACTTCCAGGACTATATAGAGAAATGGTTCCTTGAAAGATTTAGTATATTCAGCTATGCAACAAGTTTTATTGTGTTGTCAAAATGGTAGACAATTACTGTTTTAACAAGAAGCTTTCCAGGTTACTCTCTGCAATATTTCAGCGGGTATTCCAACTCCGTCTACATTTCGAATGCTAAAACTATCTTTTCGTTTCCCTTTCTACCTTGCTAATAGTCTGTGTGCAGAGTCTCTCACCTCCCTTCATGCGGTCTAATGTTTATGTCAGTGCAAAACAGTCGGAGAGAAATGCAAGTCAGGGGGAGGGCTAATGCGGCGATTGCTCTGTTCAGTGTAGAACCTCGCGAGGGCCATTAGGGCGACACAAGCACATAGTTCTAATTGTCTGGAGCTCGTGCCACTGTGACATTTGGCTCTCACAAAGACAGAGCGAGAAGTGATTTTTCGGAAGACTGCTCCCCTTTCAGACTCCTCAGGCACATTTAAGAGTACAAGCAGAAAAGGATGAAGTCATGTCCCATTTCCCCGAAGTGTATGTGAAGAATTATGAGGGACAGTATGTGCAAAACTGCAGAAAATTGAGGAATGTCAAATCCAGAAGCATCAAGGGTTCTGTCTTGTCCATGCTAAAGATTATTCAGCTTAGACAAGTGCCTCAGGATTTGTAAATGTAGTGGGTTGTATGGTTTACCCCAGATCTGGGCTCCGGTTTCCTTTGTCAACCAAAAACATGCACGCCTGTCATCCTTCAGCTGTTCCTGATCATGAACCTGGCTCAACATGGGTCCACAGGAGCGTCACTGGGGTCATCCACTTCTATGTTCTGAAAGGTTGTTGGGTGAAGGTTGGGTCAAATACAGAGGAGATATAAGCCAATGGGGACAACAAAAAGTAATTCATTACCTCCAAGTCAATTCACAGTTTCATGCATTATTCATTCAATCCACACTCGGTGGTGAAAAGCTACTACTGTGGCCACAGCTGCCCTGAGACACACTGATGGAAAAGAGGCTGCCAATCTGCGCCCCTCTGACCACCACAAATACTCACACAACAGTTTTGCCTCAGGTAAATCCAGCCGTCTCTCATCCAAGTACTAACCAGGATCAACCTGCTTCTGAGATCTGACAAGATCAGGCTTTGACAAGGAAGCCAAAAGCACACTCCTCTCTCCAGTGGTCAGCTGGATGGACCCAGTCGGCCGCTCAGACTGACCACGCCTCAGGAAGTAACAACAGCTGATCTGAGACACGTCACCATGGAGACCAGTGACACTTCTGAAGGTGTCTCACCGCTCACAGCCCAAACATGTCAAGGAAATTCACACTACTGACTAAAGACAAGATGACTGTTACTAAAGAAATCTATGTGTTTAAGTCATTTGGAAGATGGGATTTGGCTTTCAAAAGGTTGATTGTTCTTTAAAAGTAGCATATACAATTTTTGTACATGCTTAATATAGAAAAAAAGTGGGGCAAATGTTGATAGTTTATTCTTTTATTCTGTTACAAAAGCATGATGACTTCCTTCCAGGACACTTTGGTTAGAAAAAGAATATTTATTTCTCAAATCTACTAATAGTAGGTATGTATTGACTATCATTTCAAAACTTAATAACAACCTTTTCATAAAAAAAAGAAACAGCAAATATGTGAACAAAGTAAATAAACCAACAAAGAAATATTCAAATGGGGTTAAAATCCAAGCACTTAAAAACACCAAGAGGTTTTTCAAAATGAACCAAAAATTCTGCCTCAAAACAACATTAGTGTGTACAATTCAACACCAGTCTCTCTGCAAGTTTATTTTTTTTTTATTATTTTTTACACTATTCAAAGTGCAACAGAAACAATAATCTGGTCTCCCAGTTCTGTATATCACAAACATGAAGTCCATTTACAAATCAGTTATGGCATTATAAAACATATCTTTTCAAAGGTAAAGCCTCCACTGGATGTCACTGTGCTGTGTCTTACTTTTGTTACAACATCAGCGAGAAGACGCAGAGGAGAAGGAAGTAGGAGACAGGCAACAAGGAAAGGAACCGAAAAAGGAACCGAGGAGGAGCACTGACGGAGGAGCATGGCTGGAGGAAGAACTAACATTGTACTGTGAAAAGCCTTGTATTTACATCTTGAGTTATGCCTGCTTTCCGTAAACTTGGACCGTATATTGTTCTGTTCTAATTTGGTAACATCCTGTAATTAAATGATAAAACGATATGCATTTTAAGCAGGCAATGAGACTCTAGCAGCAGTGTGACCTAAAACTAAACTCTATAACAGACTGCATTAACAGAACGTGATGTACAGTGCATTTCATGGTAGGAATTACTGTCGTTGTTTTTGATTACTATGATTTTTCTTTTTGTTTTTAAAGGATGCTGCTGTAAATAACTTTTCTGATGAAGGTTCCACCACGTGTTTGTCTGCAGATGTTATTGCTTTCTTCAGAATGTTCCACAGTATGGCGCTAAATGTTACGTTACAGGTTAGATCTATGGAGAGATGGACCCACTCACAGAATGCAAGCTTTTTTGGCAGTAAAACGTGGAATTGAATAAATACAAAACAAGTTAATTTAATGTCATAGTGTGGAACAGTGCGCACCTTTAAATTACTACTTCGTATCGTATAAGGTGGTGCTTCGTAAATTGTCTGGCAAAAGTGTTTTAAAAAAACCAACAGGAGAAAGCCAAATCTTTGATATTTGAAAGAGATCTAAATAAATCTAGCAGCAAAAACACACTTTATCTATATTTCTTGATTTCTAAAGGCAATGCTGTAGTTTGTATCTTTAATATTCTGTCTGATGTTTACCTTTGCCAGTATTCTACTTAATGTCAATATATTTGTACCTTTACCTGACTGAAATGCCCCTGAAATGCACATCCACATCAAATGTATGTAAACATAAATTACATGTTTTTGAAATATTTCTTTCAAAGCCCCGTTTTCTCTCCACTCTCCATTATCCAGGTCATGACAGTTTGAGTCCAGTTTGTTTGATAAGATCTGAAAGCAGAGCCCTCTACAGCTGACCTCAGGGTCCCTCTGTATAAACTCAAATATTACAGCGAATCTACCAATCCCACAAAGCCTTCCCTTTTCTGGAGTAGACAGAAAGAGAGAGCGAGAGGAAGAGAAAGAGAAAGAAAAAGAAAGGAGGCCAAGTTTTATAGGTCGCCCACTACACAATCTGCTAAAGATATGGCACCCTCCTCAAAGTGGGTGCTCTCTGTTCATCCTTTTATAAGACTGAGCTGCTCCCTCAAGAATGATAAAGTTGTCATGCTGTGTAAAATGTGAATAAAACCGAAGGTGGTTTTGTATGCATCATTAAACTCACTCAAAACAAACATAAACAGGATTAAGTGCAGAGGAAGATGATTCATATGGCTTATTCTTTGTCTGATACAGCCAATGTAGTGATTTTATAAACAGAATTAAATGACTGAGATAAATACAGTGCTTTTTAGGGCCTTTGAAAATCCTAAACTAATAATGTTACTCCTTTCTAATGAACCTGTATCTGGAATATTACCAATTTCAGTATTAGCTGTACAATGCTGACTCTTTTTTTCTTCCTTTTTTTAAAGAGAAAATTTTGTTTGCTCAGCTGTCTATATACATTATTGATACTTTGCAGTGACATCATGCTGGGGGGTTCTATATTTATCTCTAAGAGTGGAATGTTTAGGGGTTACCATGGTGACAATGCACACGTTACACACAGTCCAAAAAGTTTTTAAACTGCCTGAGAAAATGCAAAATGGATGTAAGCAGCACATTTTCAGGACCCTGTGATCAATACTGTCCTGTTTAGGTGTTAGCTCCAGGTAAATAAGTTCTTTGTGGCCAGATTGTGTTAAAATAAAGATAAGATTATAATTTAACAGCACCTTAGACATAGCATAACCTATAGTTAGCTTCAAACTACCAGAGAATCTTGATGACTTGACATCAGCTGCAAAGTATCAACTGATAAAACAGAAAAGCAGCTAATGTTCAAATTTGGGGAAAAAAAGTTTAATTTTGATAGCAAATGTATTTTATTCACACTTTACAAACTATTTTTTCAGAACTGATTTGTAGACCTCCTTTCAGTGTTGTATCTATAGAACGTTTGCATGTAACAAACCTCTTGTTGATGAATGTGTAATGAATGTCACAACAGTAGAATACAGTGCATGGTCAGTACTGTACAAATATGTGCCAAACTAGGATCCTTCTCTTTCCCCCCTTAAATCACATATAATCTCTATAATCTGTAGCAACAATGTATATTTGTGTGCAAGTTACAATGATATGGCACAGGGACAAGGCATGGTGTGTCGAATGAGGCGGTAGCAGCAATCCATGTATCCACACACCACTGCCTCCAGAGTTGCGCAAAAATGACTCATGTAAACCAATGGAGTTAAAGTGCAAATGACAGGCTTGGAAAAAAAAGTTAAGATTATCAGATTTAAGATTTGAAAAAAACATTTTACAATTTCTTTTCCTGTTTTTGTTCCTATTTTTTAGGTTTGATTTTACGTCCTGGTTTGAAATCATGGCATCACGCTAAAGGTGCACTATGCAACTTTTCTGGAAGAGGGCTTGCCAGTTTACTTGTTTCCATTGCGTTCCCTGCAATGTTCCAAAGTATGGCATTAAACGTATCAATCTCCATAGAAACAAGCCAGAGACACCACTAGGTCATGCTTTACAAGGACTTTTGAGCCATAAAAACATTGAATAAATGCATCTAATATAAGTTAATACCATATCGTGGAACATTACAGGCAAACCGCATCTCCATGGTAGCGGACCGCCAACTTGAAAAGATACATAGTGCAATGTCTCGTGTACACATCAGAGCTGAAACTCCTCTAATGTACACAAGAATTATGACTTGACAAATAAAATAATAGTACAACACTGTTATCCTGTTGGAATTATGTTTGTGTCAAACAAATAAATAAAACAATTAAAAAATCTTAGTGTAAATAGGCTCTATTCACGATTACCTCACGAATCAGGAAGATGTTTGGAAACATCCAATGACAACTTACGGTGGGCTCTGTTCTCTGCAATAAGTCTGACAAAATCTATGAAAAATTAGAAAATGTTCCAGTTTTCTTCATCTCCATGTCATTATAGCGTTCTGTTATGTTCAGTTTATCAACAATTCCAACCATACCTCAGTTTTCATCATTTCCCCACTGACGCACAACTCCGAGCGTACCGGATACGTGTGATTAGAAGAGACGAAGGTGTCAAATTAAAGATGATTCCACATCACATACGTCTGCAGTCTTCATTTTACCAACAATCCCATTTACTTCAATGGGTTTGATCACAGTCGGTCGGCGAGCCCAGTGTCGGTAACTACACCTGAAGTTGTCATCAACATTTCCAAAAGTCTTCCTGGTTTGTGGCGTAAGTGTGAACAGAGCCTATTGTGCCAGACTATTCTTGACAAATTACTTCTTGACTGGTAAAACTATCATTTATATTTACAACAGGTTTTATCTCACCAAATAAAGTCAAAATAAGAGAATGGTCCAAACCTGTCATATGCACTTTAAACTATGTGCTACACAAAACATCCTTCTGCAATGGCAGGGTGGTGAGAGAGAGTCTAGAAGCAATATCCAATGACAATAGCAGTCCCAAGTGTTGAGTAGTTGATCCTCCTCCTTTGCCTTTAGCATATGTGCAAGATCCATCTGTCATTTTGGACAGCATCTAGGTAGTCAAGAGTCAGCAGTGGAAGTGGACATATTGCACACACATGACTAACATCAACAGCTCCATTGAAATTTTGAAAGTTTTTGTCACACTTATGAACACTGTAAAAAATTCAAAAACCTTGAATAGCGGCTTCTTTATTGCAACACACCTCGCCTTGCTTTTTTGTCATCTCTTTTCCAAACACTTAGAAAAATGGTGCAAGTCTTTTGTTGTATAGTTCGACGTAGGGAGCGGGTTTAAGAACGCGTTTTGGCAGTAGAGTCTTGGAGTAGTGGGCGAGAGCAGGACAGCCAGAAGTGGGCCAGAATCGGGGCATCCGTGTTTGATTTTGAGGTTGTTTAAAGTCTCCTCGTAGCTTCCCACCCTGTGTAATCCCCCATCGCCAGCAAATATCGTCCGCAGATCACATTCCAGACGCACCTAGTCCCATGCTGGCAGTGTGGCTCATACAGGGCAGGGTCTGGACCGTTTTGGGGAAGTCGTGGGTGAGGATCCGTCCGTTCTCGCCCCCGTTCCCATTCCCGCTCATCCTGGTCAGTGTGGAGCAGCGCATGGCGTCGTTTATGGATTGCTATATAAAAGGAAAATGGAAGACACGGTTAAGACAGTGCTACGTTTTGGACAGTGGCTTTCGTATTTCTGATCATGTTTGGGTTCGTTTGATCAGATATAGAAAGCATTACAGCTCAAATCTAAAAACTGTAAGCAGATCTATTCGTTTGTGGTGCTTGTACGCCATGGATTTTTTGTATTTCAGAATATTTTCACTATTTTGTTATCACTTTACAAGAACTACACCTTGATTAGCCTAATGTTTCCTCAACAAAAACATGAGTTGTGTTTTGTTTCATTCACACACATTTAACAAAACAAATCTTGCATATTTAAGCTCAGCTCTTCTATCAAAGAAGAAAACGCTCCTTCCCACTTTGTGATGTCATGTGGTAATACAGGAAGTGCTCCATTGTGTTTTTAAAATGCACACATCTTCACCAGAATCACATGGATACATTCAGCCCTGGAATTGCCTATCTCTACTGAACAAAAAGCAAAAGGTAGCTGTTGATTTGAAACCTACCACTTCATGACCTCAATAGGTGGAATAGAGCATTTTGAGCTTTGGCAGTGTAGACAGATTAATAATAAAGCATGTGTGAATGAAACAAAACACAAATCCAGGTATGTTTTTGAAGGGAACTCCATGAATGTTACAACTGTCAATTTCATTCTCTATGGGGCACTACGAGCATTGCAAGACAAGCTAGGCCAGTGTTCAAATTGGTTATTATACGTGAAAATATAACTGGACATTTGAGGCGGTTAAATCATTTCAGTGACCAATTCTGAGCATTGTCCTAGTTTGTAAATGGTGCAGAGCAGAAGTTGTTTTCACTCCCCAGTTTAAATCCTGAGCTGGAGAAACGGCTCTAGCGATGTGTGCATGGACTTGTGTGTGTGGAGGTTTTCTGTGTTGGCCTGCCAATTTGGACTGATTCAATTGGGCAAAGTAAAGTGTAATGTGAAGCAACTGGTGAGTCTTTACAATTGGAGCCATGTTTTTCCTCACGAGCCAAACCGCATGCAGGGATATCAGGTGCATATTCCCCCGCTTATTAAAATCTTACAATATTTTCTCCTTGTTATTGCGTTCGTGTTTATTTTTGTGGAGTGGGCATGAGGGGCTGAGTGGGCCTTTGATGTGAGAAGAGAAAAGCAAAGTTGGCTGTTGAAATTATCTATGAACCAAATGGCTAATAGGCAGATCAGGTGTTGAAGGAGTAGTTCGAACGTACAATTATAGTGACAGACAATTTCAGAAGAAAAGTTGGGACGATGTGTTAAATGTGAATGAAAACATCTTGAAATAGTTTGCAAATCACTTTAAATACTAAACTATCTCATTCACAACAAACCACACCTAATCATAATGTAGTGTTTCATCTAGGTAAACAAAAAAATCTAATACTTGGTCATTAGTTCCAAATTAAATGAAACACATTTGTGACACTTATATTTCTAATGCTGCCTGTATTGTACTTTCCTGTAATTTCCCCAATGTGAGACGAGGAAAGTTTTTCTTATCATGCGTGCAAAATTATTGTGACAATTCGATTCTTTGTTCTGTTTGACATTTTTTGGGACTTCATTCTTCCTTTCCCTTTGATATATGATAATGATACATGCATGTCCTTGGATCGATTGTTGTCATACTTTTGTTGTGGGGACCGGTCTGCAAATAAACTGAGCTCAATGGCCTATGGACATGGCAAGAGTTGCACTTAACACTGCAGCAATGTGTTTTGTTCGGTCCCTATCAAATAATCATGTCAATATTTATTCTAGATCAGGGATGTCCAAACTATGGCCCGGGGGCCAAATGTGGCCCTCAGACCAATTGTTTTGGTCCTCAGGCTTCCAGATGAATTGGCCCATATACCGCAGTAGTTTTTTACTGCTTTACTGTTTTTGAAATCTACCTTGATCAAGCAAATTTTGTGTTTCCTTTTGAGGGTATAAGCATGAACAAAGGTCTGGAAGGTCATTCAAACTTGTTATAAATGCACATATTTGAATTACTCACTGTTCTGACCACCAGTCTATGACCCTCAATCAGCCCTCACGCTGGTCTGTGTTTTAATATGTGGCCCTTGATGAAATAAGTTTGGACACCCCTGTTCTAGATGCATGAGGTCCATTGGTGGTTTTGAGATTCTTCAGTGTGATAATGGGGGCAAAAGCCAGTTTTCCCTGTGGATTACACTTTCAGCTGAAATATCCAAATGGTAAATTCCTTCAGGTAAAATCCTGAACCTAATCATTAGTATTAGTGAATAGAACCAAGAACTCACAGTTTTTTATTACAACCAAAATCAGCCTTTTAACTATATTCATTTTAGCTGCCCCTATCTGTATTAAATAATACTGGCCTGTAGAATGTGGTGATGTCACCCAGCAATACCCCTGAAATGTTGGGTATTGGGTGGGATACTTAAGTCAAATAGTGGCAGGGCTGACAAAGAGACGTACAGACAGACAACCATTCTATCTCACATTCAGTCATGTATGATGTTATTTCAGTTACAGGTTATTATTCATGATCTATTGTAAATGATTTATAGTTAGTATAGTCATAGTTTTTGCATTGTGTTTTATTTACATTGGACACTTCATCCCAACTTTCCCATCACTGCTTTTGTTCTTCTGAAAATGCAACAGTTGGAGTTAGACTGTGTTAAAGCAGTGATGACACATGAGCCGCCAGGCCCCAGTCTTATGGCAGACAGATAAAGGATGGTCACCACAATGGCCCTGCTTTGCAAAGACAGTCAGCGAAAAGAGGAGAGCGAGGAGACGAGGTAGAGAGATATGTACCACTGTGATTCAAATTGCCCTTACACCTGCATTGCTGTGTTGCTAAAACAATGGTTACTGGTTATTAAAATCAATATAACAGTCACTGCATTAAAATTGGAATTGTAATAGGCCAGCTCTATATATGTACAATGGGGAGATTTTCAAAGTACTTATTATATCGCAAAGTTTGGATTCTAACCAGAACCTTTCTTCCTTTTTTCCTTCCTCACGGCTCCTTAAATGACTGCAAAGAGCTAAATTTGGCTCTGAGTAGTGAAAGATTGATCTCTATATTTAATAAGGAGCTTACAAAGACGGGCCCTCAGTCACTTTTTTATTTTTCTATTCTTTTTATATTTTTTTCTAAGTGGGTTTTAAGTAGCACTACCTGTACATTCAAAGTCTAAATGAAACTGAATGGCATAAGGGCAATTTTAAATCAAGTGATGGACAAGACTACGAGGTCAGTGACGAGGACGAGTGGTGACAGAGGTACAGGAGAGCGTTGCTTGCAGTGGACGCCATTTTGGCTCTGCACGGTTAGATGGACGGGTGAGCAGCAGTAGCATCATCATCATCATCATCATCATGAAGGCTTGAACACAGCGTTTCCTACCCCATAGCTGTTAGCTCTGCCCTTATATCTTAACAGTGTTGTTGGCGTACAGGCCGTAGCTCTGCAGCTCTGTGTAGGGGGCGCTAGCACCACTGTCTAAGGCTGAGCAGTGAAAGGCCTGAGCGGCTGTGGCGGCAGCAGCTCTCGCGGTCGACACCTTCATTCGGCGAGATTCGGTCCGAGACTTGTAGCAGAATTCCACCAGAGCCACCAGCATGGCCAAACCCAATCCACCAATCAGGATGTAGAACACTCCCGCCACGTTACTGAGGCTCAGAGCGCTCGTCTTGTCCTGGAGAGTGAGAGATGGGGGGGAGAGAGGGGGGAGAGACAGGGGGAGAGCAGTTCATAAAGACATACAGACAACCTAACACACAGAGATATCAGTGGAGACAATAGACGCACACACACAAGTTCTCAAATGTTTGATCTAAAAGGGCATAATTGTGTTAGAGTAAAATGAGAGTAACCGACTATTGATTGTCAGTACATCGCTAAGATCTGTTTTCATATACGAGTGTGTTTGTGTTTGAAACAGCTGTACTACAGTGAAACCAGAACTAAACATATAATTAATTTAGAACAATAAATTGGGTCAAACTATTAAAAATAAAGAATAATAATAAATAAAAATCCTGGGCAGTGATGGGACATAATGAAGTAAAAGTTCTATATTTAGGTACAAATTCTAAGCTACAGGTTCAGCACAAATCCTCATCAAAATCACTAAATTTGAAGCTTTATTAGATATCAAAATCTGTGTGAAATACATTTACTTTTGACTCTTTAAGTACATTTTTAAATCAGTACTTAGGCAGATTTTTTCATAGGATACTTTTACTTATTTTACGTATTTCTTTGCTCTGGTATCTGTACTTTTACTTAAGTAACAAAATGAAGGACTTCTTCCACTTCCACTACCCCCGATTTTATAAATAAATCTCTTAAATTTACCCAATCACTGAATGAATGATCACTTTGAAGAACAGTTTGAGAACCACTTCCATATATACACACATATACAGTACATACAAACAGTTATAACAATACATAGAAAAACACTAGCACACATAGACAGAACATTCACAGTTCACACAAATAACGCACATACAAATACAAATAAAATACACACACACAAAACAGGAAAGAAATCTATCTCACAAAGCAATTCACTGCAATTTGGTGTCCAATACTTTTTGAATACAATGCCCCCTTGATATCCGTGTTAGGGGACAAATGTACTGACAATTTTGTTTTTAAAGTAATGTTTTTCTTGGCTGGATGCATACTTAAATATTACATTCACAATAAATGCATAAAAAACTGAAATAAAATTAAGTAAATTAAGTAAAAAGGTAGAGGTAGGTATAGCATTCCAGTGATTCCATCTGTGTAAATGGGGATTCTGGAGGTCCTTCTTTAGCTCATACTTGGAGAGAGGAAATTAAAGCACTGAAATGAAGTTGTATAAAGAAAAGGCCATTGCTCTGTCTTCTCATTAAAAACAATGTCAGCCATTTGATGAAACAGCGTGGAAATTTGAGCTGAATATGCCATATTTTCTATTCCCTTTTCCATTCATGTTATATAAATTTATCAAGCCACTCTCTTTGCAATCTGTAACTGAATGTTCCAGTGTTTTGAAAGTTAAAGTGCGTATGACTTTTTTATGATTTGCTAATTTTGACTTAATTTGGCGGGATAATAACTGTTGTAAATATAAATATTAGTCAATCAAGAAAGAAAGAATTTTATCCAAAAAATGATAAACATTCATTTAAAAATAATAATGGGGCTTTCTTAAATTTATATTTGTCAGATAATAATTTCTGTGTACAATAGAGGATTTTTTTCTAGGTAGCAGTAATGGAATTTAATAATGTGATGTCACGATTTCCAAACGGGAAGTCAAATTTTAAACCTAAAAAATGATCAAATTGGGAAAACAAGTGTGAATGTTTTCGCAAAAAAAAACAAAAAAACAAAACAAACTTAAATACAATGATCTTCACTGTGTTTTAGTAAAATAAGCAGTCTACCCTGTCATAGGTACTGTCATAGAAGAAAGGACGCCATTATAATATGAACTTCTTTTAGCAAAAAACTACTCTTCCTATTACTTATCCATCCATCCATCCATCTTCTCCCGCTTAATCCGGCTGGGTCGCGGGGGCAGCTTGCTGCCCAATATTCATAGCACCTGAAGCACCTATTACTTATACTAGAATATTTTGGCTAATTGATTTAAAATGTTACTCTCTTATGAAGTTTTAACAGTGACAGCTTGTATCACTGCTTTGTGAGATAGATCACAAAATATCAGTACAACTTACAATCCACAACTTTCAATACATTAAATCAGTCCCCATCATTTCATAATAATAAACAAATAATTAAATGAACTTTAACCTAATTTAGTAACACACATTATAGGTTAAAAATGAGATCCCACTGGGGATGTTTTTTTTTAACTCTGCTTCTTAATTCACCTTATTACACAATTTCTCCAAACTTCAATAGTGTGCCCCATAACCACAGTGTAACATGGTGCAGTTTTAAGTCTCTAATGGAAGGGAACCATTAGGATTAGGAGTTTCCCTGATGCTGCTTTAAACCCTCTGATTAGGTTGCACTTTTTCAGTTTATTACTCTAGACCCCTGCTGACTCTTAGGCTTTCACTTTGTCCATTTGCATTATAGCATTATTTATTCTGCTTCCAGGGCTTATTTACACAACTAATCCAGTGTTTAGCTAAAATAATCCAATTACCTAAAACAGTACACTCAGTTATATAAGAGCCTGTAGAGTGTAGATTTGAGATATGGATTACAAATAATGATGAATTAATTTAGTGCAGAAAATGCTAACACTTATTATTTTTTTTAGATTATGACAAGATGTAATGTTGTATTGATACTTTACTTTACTGTAAATGTAATGTAATCAACATTCCCTGGGGGTGTGATGTGATGCACTGCTCAATCTGAAGCTTTGTTACTCGAATTAAATTTGACCATAAAGAAAAGACTTAGCTGACTTAGCTGATTTGTGCTTTTAAACACGTCTCCCACACATAAAATGACGGTCACAAGCTCTTTAGCATTAGCCAACTGTTTGAGTCAGTCACTCTCACAAACAGGAACATGCTCGTATTAATCACAGCCTCCTTAAAATGTGCTGTTTAAATTCATTTTGTTGAGTTTTCAGAAAATCTTAAAACTTTTTTGTCTGTGTTTGTGTGCATTGTGTCACCATGGTAACACCACGTAGGAAACCCCCAGTGTGATCTCACTGCAGAGTATCAATAGACTTCAGCACCACCACAAACTAGTGCTGTATATTAAATGCATTTTATGCCTTTATACATTTAGATTCATATGTAGTTCCCTTGTGGACTATGCTTTCACAGGAAAAATAAAGTGCAATATACTGGAGAGTTCCCAGTGGTAATGTTAGCCATCCATAATATATAATGTAATGTACAACATCAGTCCTATAAAGAAGGCCCTTTTAATTTGATATGGTGTTATGGTGTGTCTTGGTGTTATGCTGCAATATCTCAACCTCTAAATCTACAGGTCTACAAGTCTTCAACAAGTGTACCGCCTCCAACACATTAGATGGAGAAGTATATAATAAGAACATTGACATACCATGCTTTATTTAGCCCATTTTGTATTTAAAATATGCTTGTCATCATTAACATGTCCATATCTTGTTTTAGAACATAATATAATGCCTGTATTAAGAAAACACACTTTGAAAGCAATGCCCAAGTTTCTAAGTGGGAATATTTGCCTTAGATCTTCCTCCTGCTGACAGCAATAGGTATGAACCTTAAAAAATGAACCTACCTGAACCTAGAAAAAATGCCTTTTAGTAATTTACCAACATGGTTGTAAACATGTGTTTGTAATTATAACAATTTGAGTACAGAAATGCTCAAAACGTGTGCAGTGATAGGTTATGCCTTTAAAATGAGAATAACATTTCTTATAAAATATTTGAAACAGCCTTAGACAGCACTGGCTTGACATGACTTTCTAATGCAGCTTGGATAAAGGCGATATTATCACAGTTGTGATGGACCACTAAGTTTATCAGCCGCAAGATATCTGGACATTAGGCTTAATCACTGGTGAAACTCATTCCTGGTCATATATGGCCTTGACTGACCTTTACTAAGAATTTAATAGTGAATTTAGACTGTGTTGGAGAATATAAGAAACACAAATTTACACATGAAATGGGGCTTATCACTCATTAACTGTACTCAGGTCTAAGATCTGTCCTATGGTCTGGTGCTGAGGGGCGGGGTCATGTGAGGTGACGGGACAGTCCCGCAGACTAACCTTTCGTCCAGAGTCCGTGTCTCCACACTCCCCTTTATCGTACCACCATTTGTTTTTCAGTTTGTCTAAGACGGCTTGCTCATTGAGTTTCAACACCGCTAGGTTTACTGGGATTCTTCCGACATAAGGAAATAACATAAATAACATATGCCATGTTATTTTATGTTATTCAAGTAGAAAGTAAAGTGCAGCATATACAGGGTACAAAGAGGTGGCTTTGTAAAAGAAAGAGTCACACCACACAGCACAGACATACAGGTTATAACATTAGATACAGTGATATGCGTTAATACTCCATCTAGCTCCTTCTCTCTGTGTTAGATGTGTATTATATATCACAGCGGGTAACCGGCCCACTGCTCGCTCTGTGCAACAGGGAGCTCTCACATTTAGAAATAACAATCCCAAAGAGCTTCAGGTTTAATTACACAACAGTCATTTATTTTAGTTTCATTTTTAGGTCGTGCATCCTCCCTTGGACAGCCCCTGATGCCCTCCCCAGGCAGTTCCCTTGTGTTGGCGCTCACAGTGGGCTGGTTACCCCCCTCGCCCAGCCCCCCTCCCACACACACACACACACACACACAGGGTGTGTGGTGGTGGTGGTGGGTTACCCGCAGGTTTATCAAACTGGCTCTGACCTTGGAGTCCCCGCCCCCGCTGCCGCACTCTCCCTTGTCGTACCACCACTTGTTTTTCAATTTGTCCAAGAGGCCCTGCTCGTTCAGTTTTAAGACTGCCAGGTTTACGGGGTTTCTTCAAAATAATATAAAATCATAATTAGGAAACAGATATAGAGAGATTGGTTGGTCTCATGGTGGTGATCATGACAACATTGACTTTGTGATAGTATAAAACTCCTGCATGTGGCTATTGAAATGAGGCAGGAGACTGGGGATGCACATGAGTTATACTGGACTATATCAGTAACAGTAAACCCATAGGTTTTACCAAGCAGGGGCCTCAGAGTGAGACAGGAGCTACACCGGGCGCATGCCTTGGATGGGACAAACTACAAAGAAGCAATTCCTTTTGATGGCACCAAACTATCAAATATATTTATCCATGGGCTCAAAATGGCATCCATAACAGGAATAAAACATCTGACTGAAATCCATAAACTTGTACTTTTGCACAGTTAAGTTCACCATCAGTCGGTAAGTTTACAGGTGCATTTATAGCACAAGATAGTAAATTGGACTAATGCCTTTTAATTCCAGTCAACAATACTTTCCAAAGCATACCAATTGTTTGTGTTGTATCACATTTAGTTATAATTGCCAAGTACTAAGACAGTAGTCCAGTTTCCTCTCATGTAAAGTTACAGACTGGGTCTTTATAGAGAATGTACCATCGAAAGGAAAGTGCACGAACAGCCAAATCCAAGGCATCCTCCCCTAACTCTCTCTCTGGTTTCTCCTAGAGCTGACTGGCTGTGGAAAAAGACCCTCTCCATCTACGCTTCAAAGCAAGACAGAATCGGCATCAGATTAGCATAATTTGGTCTTTTTTTCCCCAATCAGCACCCATTCTCCTCTCTCTTTGCTTTTTCAGATGAGCAAATTCTGCCTTTTTTTGCTAAAGTAGGTGCAGAGAGTCTCAGTCCACTGCCGCGACTTCACAACACAGCTGTAGGTGTCCTCAGAGCTGGTAAAACCTCTTATTGAAATCAGACTAAAAGAAAGAAATCATGGATGAGCTGTTAGTCTGCAGGTTTAGTGCGATGAGGCATTCCAGGCGGCAGACATAAAGAGGAGAAAATTAAGATTGCACAAAATGAACAGGAAATGTCTCAGGCAGCAGGCAATCAGAGAATCCTGTAATATCAAGGGTTAGGTTGTTTTTTTTTAAAGGTGCAGTATGGGGGGCTTAGGGACATCTTTTGTTCCAAGTTATGCATAAAAATAGTAAAATAATAATTATAAAAAAATAAAAATAAAATAAAAACAACAACAACAACAACAACAACAATAATAATAATAATAATAATAATAATAATAATAATAATAATAATAATAATAATAATAATAATATTGAGTTTAAAAATAATATCAAAACTCAGCAGGAATTCATACATTTATAAGTTTTAAAGTACTAAATAAAAAAATAGGTATCTATACTTTACTTGAATACATTTTTAAGTATCTACTTTTTTCTTTTACTTTTTACTCCACTATATTTTTGAGCAGAACTGCAAAAGTAAAAGTATTTTTTTATTATTATTTGAGATCTGCTAAGTTCATATTTTGAGCAAATAAAAATACACAAATAAAAGCTAGAAAAAAAAGACATCAATCCAATTGTTTCTGTTGAACAAAATTCAGCACAAATTTATCAAAATCACTTCTGAAGCTTGATTAGCGCGAAATGTGTGAAATACTTTTTACTCTTTAAGTACATTTTTAAACGGTTACTTTAATACTTTCGTTAATACTTTGTTAATACTTTTACTTGATTATTTTTTTGCTCCTCTATTTTTACTTAAGCAACAAAATTGACCACTTTTTCCACTGAAAATAGGACATTTTTACCTGAATAGTTATTAAATGTCTGGATCACATGGTAATACAATAATGTATTGAAAATTATAGTCTGAAAATGTGTATATGGGGGTATTCATAATTCTAAGTTATTCACTGCCAGTTCATTGCAGTAATAACATTAATCTGATTAGCTTCAAGTTTTGTGAACCCACTATTTCACATTAATTATCTATGGACTGTAAAGCCTTCTTCAATGCAAACCCAGCTGCACAGATTCTAAGAAACTCATGTAATAGCTCTAATATAACAGCAGCATTTTGTTTATGTAATACAAGATTCTAACATTTAGCCTTATCCTCTAAAGGGAAACAAAATCAAAGTAAAGTGGTTAGGGTTTTTTTTTTTTATCAAGTCGAATGTAATCAAGTTCTGTAAAGTGTTTCATTGAAATCTGTCAGTGACGCTGAATGGTCGACATCCTTCACAAGTGGCAGTGAAATAAAGCACCTAATTGAGTTCTAGCACTTTACAAGGATAAAATACATAGAAAAAGAAAACAAACTCTGCTTTTAGTTGGAAGTGCAACATTTCTCTAACTGACAAATTACTGTCAGATGCAACTTTGTGATTCAAAAGATTGGTGGTACATATTCCACTCTAACCATTTTATACTGTTGTTGCGTCTTTTGGCAAAACACTTCATCTTCAATTTTTGTAAGTGATTGAGGCCATATTTCATGTTTCCTTTGGAAGTGGAGTGATTGAACCATAGCCAAAGGTATAACTCAGAGAAACTTGACAACCTTGTAGATAGTAAAACTTCTATTAAGAATACAACTATAGCATGGAGAGAGGGGTGGAGTGTGGGATGGTTTTACTTTATTTTATTCTTATTATTCATTTATTTATTGTCCATTTTTGATTTGTTAAATATCAAAATCAGTCAAAATATACAAAAATATAATATAAATATAACATAAGTATGAGTCATTGCTATTAGTATCATTGTTGTAACACACATTTTAAAGCGATTTAACTATATAATTAACATATAATAGGTTACAATAAGCTAATGGCTAATGTATTTATTTAGATGTCACTAAAGCCACCATGCACCTTCAAAATGTCTGTAAGTGTCATTTTCACCACATGCATTTGTACTCACAATACTCCATACATAGTAACAGAATATCAATGCAGTATAGGAGTGATTTAAGTAAACTTTTCACATGAACCGCACAATCACTTATGTCTGATGAGGAATGAGCGGCGTATTCACTTGTGCTATAGTCATTTAACAGGTTTTAATTATAGATGGTTTGAATCTGCTAATAATTCTCCTCATCAGGCATCTGTGAATGGCAAAAGTGGCAACCTGAAATTAACACACGTCATCCCATTAGTGATCATTAACTCTGAGAGACAGAGAGTGAGAGAGAAAGGTGAGTTTCTTCTAATCATACTCATTGTTAGGGTTCATAGGTCCTTTTTCATGAAGGACTTTTATTTCGCAGTGCTGTGACTATATGACAAACTACTTTTCATATGTTAAACTGCAAGAGTGCTTCAAATACAAAAACTACCACTACTACTGTTGCAACTACTGCTACTACAACTACTACTTCTACAAGAACAACAACTACTACTACTGCTACTACAACTACTACTTCTACAAGAACAACTATTACTACTGCTACTACAACTACTACAAGAACAACAACAACTACTACTGCTACTACAACTACTACTCCTACAACAACTACTCCTACTACTACTACTACTGCTACTGTTGGTACTACAACTCCTACTGCTGCAACTCCTACTACTACTACTACTACTACTACTACTACTACTACTACTACTACTACTACTACTACTACTGCAACTGCTACTCTTACAACAACAACAACTACTACTACTGCTACTAAAACTACTACTCCTACTGCTACTACTACTGCCACTACTACTACTGCTGCTACTGTTGCTACTACTGCTACTACAACAACTACTACTACAACTGCTACTACTACAACAACTACTGTTACTACTACTGCTACTACAACTAGTACTGCTACAACTACTGCTACTTCTACTGCAACTACTACCACTACTACTGCAGCTACAACTTCTAGTGCAACTCCTACAGCATCATCTACTGATACTACGACTACTACTATGAGTACTACTGCTGCTACTACTACAACTACTACACCTACAACTTCTACTACTACTACTACTACTGCTACTATTACTACTACAACAACAACTACTACTGCTGCTACAACAACTACTACATCAACTACTAATACAACAACTACAACAACAACAAAAACAACTACTACTATAACTATGACTACTACTTTCAACCTATGATGTTATCATTTTACAAGTGCAAGTGTTGCGTCCACATAACTAAACTTACAGTAATCCCCCTCGAAAGTCATCTATTTGCACCAGCACCACTTCATGTTAGTACAATTGGTGTCAAATATCCATTATTGACAAAAAACATGCATAAAATAACCATCTGAGTGTAAGAGAAACATTTCTAGTTAACATGTTGAAACCTTTGGCTGTCAACCAAGCAGCAATCCCAGAAGACTCCTCAGTGAATCCCTCCATATGCTTCCTTCATTCTAGTCATTAAAATGAATGGGGCCTATTACAGATACATTAAAAGCTTGAGATGGCAGCACCTCTCTCTCTTTCTCTCTCTCTCTTTGAGCAGTGCAAGTAAAAAACTATTATGACTGGGAACTTGGTGTTAATGTTGTATGAAAATGGCAGCTGCTGTATTTGGATGTCAATAAAAGGAAAACATTCAAAAAAAAATCATCAATTTCATTCATTAATACAGTTGATGTGCCAAGTACCAATGTAACTCAGCAGGTTTGAAGGTGCGAGGCTGGTCTGAAGTGGAGAAGTGGCCATATGGGACGCCTGCTTTGAGCTCTAATCCCTTTTCAAGAGGCACATTTACATATTGTGTTTCAATGGGCACATCTCTGTTTCAAAGCAGTATCATTTTAACAAGGAGAAGCTCAAGTACGGGTTGGTTTTTGAATGGCCAGTTTTCCACATAAACCCAGGCTCCAGTCAGATACAGTACATGCTTATGCCAGAGCATCTTGGTGAAAGTTGTGACACTCTGTTTATTTATTTTTTCTTTTCTTTAAAGGTGTAATGTGTAACTTTTCTAGTGGAGGGTCTTCTCACTCCTTGTCTCCATGGAGATTGCCTGGAATGTACCACAATATGGTATTAGGCTCGTTTCCTTCTATAAAAACAAGCATGTCATGCCACTAAGCTAAGTTACAGGTCAGATTTATGGAGGGGTCCTCACACTCCCAGTAAGAATGTATGTATTTCAAAGCAGTATAAATAACTTTAATTGAACGAATTCAAGATGTATATGTTTAATGCTGTACTGTGGAATATTTTAGACAAAGCAATAATCATCACAGGCAAACAGGTGACGGACCCTCCTTCAGGAAAGTTGCACACTGCACCTTTAGACTTTAAATTTTAGTGGTTCTAACAGCAAATCAACTGCCTTCTTGTGATTCACATATCGATTTAGCCTAAATGGTAAACAGGATGCCCTCCCTGACATAACATTCTTCATTGATCTAGGCTTGGGACTAGCAAAGAAATACATTTTTGTTGTCCAGTCATTAATTATAAGATTAATAATTTCATCATTATCATTATGAATACAGTGCTCAGCATCTCAGAGCACTATGGAACTTTTCACCTGCTTGTCTCCAGGGCAGTATGGCATCAAACATATCTAGTTAGTATGTATTCAAACTAGTGCTGTCAAACGATTATTTTTTTTAATCAGATTAATCACACTTTAGAACTTTGATTAATCACAATTAATCACAGTTAATTTTTCTTCAAAAAAGATCAAAATATTTTGACAAAAATGCAGTTTATTGCTGCTCAGCTTGTTGTTGATGTACAAGTAGCGTCCTTGCTGCCGCTGAATCAAACAAGTGTTTTGCTTTCAGACGGTATTTTAAACTTGTTGTGCTTCTGTGGAAAGAGAGTTCAGCGCTACAATATCTGCAAACTACCTTAGTTTTATCTAAAGTCCTGTCGGGCAGTTTTCTGAAGAGAAATGTGCAACTGAGCACCAGTCACAGTCTCATCTGTCATCTTCACATCTGTGTATGGACAGACCTGATCACTGACCTAATAACCTACGCCGCCTTTCAGGTCACCATCCGTGCTTACAATAGAGGAGCATGTGTGTTCAAAATAAATTGTGTGATTAATCTGCGTTAAAAAAAACAAAACATCAGTGCGATATTTTTTTGTGATTAATCGTATGCGTTAACCCGTTAACACTGACAGCCCTAATTCAAACCCATGTGTTCATACTGCTAAAAATTCCTTGAAAGACATGAATGATTACAGTGAGCAGGCTTGCCTTTTCACAGATCTGACGTGTAATTTGGCCTGGTGGTATCACCTGGTCATCTCTATGGAGATAAATATCTTACTGATATAATCTGTATGCACATAAGCAGGTAGCAGCCTCTCCACCTTTAAATTTGTTGTCCTATAAATGACTTGGTTCACAACAGCTTTACTATATTGTTCAGCAGTTCTGTCAGAAACTACATCCACTCTTTAGTCTTTGAATTTATTGTCAAGACAAAAGCTCCATAGATCATAGTTACTTTTGCAAAATGTTAAAAAAACAAAACATTAAAGGAGAGAATTTGGAAATATGTCACGCTGGGGAGTGTCATAAATTTCATCTTAAATTGCACTGACTTAGTTTTCATGCAGCATGCAAGCAAAAGAAAAGAAAGATGAGTTATGGGACATTTTATGAGAATGAATGCACAAAGTTATAGTGAAACTGAGCAGAAATTCACAACATAACAGTAGCGATTAAAATTAACAGCGTAGTTATAATGTCCATAAAAGAATAAAGCCAAATGTGGACAGTAATTGTTAAAAAGCTTGATGGATATTTGATAAAAGCTTGTGTTGCTTTTATCAGCTGACAGGGCAGTGGTAGAGGTTTACCTGAGGGGAGAGCCCTTTGGCGTGGCGATGCCGTAGCCTTTAGAATCCAGGTTCCCACCGACCTTCATGGTGTCACAGGGCTTCCTCTGCTCGATGTACTCGTTCATGGTGGACTCCAGGAGGTAGGCATACTTCCCTTTGGACTTCCGGACCCTCATCACGCCCTCATCGGTGGTCTTCACGAACACTGAGGGGTCTGCTGCTTTCATGTACGACCACATCTTCTCAAATACTGCGATCTTGGACCTCTGTAACACAAGAAGACGTTACTGGGACATTTAAAGTAAAAATGGTAAATCTTGTGGCAAAACGTATCGCTTGTCTGGATGTTATTGCTTTGCCTTGCTTCCACTGCAGTATAGGATTAAACTTATCTTTCTTCATGGAGACAAGTGAGTTGCACCACTAGGTCAAGTACAGGTCAGATCCATGGAGTGGTGAACACGCTATTATTCAAGTATGGCATTAGGCGTGTAATCTTGCATTTATTTAATTGGAGATGTTATCACTAAAATCCCTCAAATTGCATTCTTACTGCAAGCTTGTTTTCTTCTCCACATATCTGACCTGTAACTTTGTTGATGGCATCTCCTGCAAATTTTCACTGAGATACTAGATACAAAGAATTTCCATACTCTGGAGCGTTACTGTAAAGCAATAATGGAGACAAGCAGATGCACACCCTCCACCAGGAAAGTTCGTGCACCTTGAACAAAACAATTTTAATATTTTACCCTGAAAAACTCTTTGGTGGATCCTGCGTCCAGTGTCCCATAGGCGATCTCCGTCTGCTTGGCCAAATCCTCAGCGCTTTCTATAGGAGACACCATCCTCTCCACAGTGAGGAAGGCGGCCAAGTTGGCAGTATAGGACGAGATGATTATAAGGGTGAAGAACCACCACACGCCTCCCACAATACGCCCCGACAGAGACCTAAAAACAAAAAATAAAAATATAGCGGTTATATAGCAGTGTATTTACTGCACTGTTTATCTGGCATTTTCCTCTGCAGACAAATTATGCACACAATCAACAAAGGCAATCTAAGAAGAACATTGACCTACATTGCATCACACTCCCTGGGCATGCACTCAGCTCCAGCAGGCTTACAGCAATGTGCTAAGACAAGATAACCAGCTCTACAAAAGCTCTGTCAGTTTGAGTTGCCAATATGTTTCACTGGTACATGTGTGTTAATGGTTAATGAGCCATAGACAGCACTTGGGTTTAATTGTACAAGAAAAGACTATTGGGCCAAACCCCTTATTATTCTTAAAGGGATAGTTTGGGTTATTTGTCATGAATCTGTATAACATCCCCGTCAGCAGTGTCGTGCATCATCAACACTGACTTATCTCCCGACAGCGTCCAGTGAGCTGAGTTCTTCCCCAGCCGGTGCTGATGAAAGTGTCCGGCAAGTTGGCTGGGGTCACGAAAATAAAATATTTTTCTTCTCAAAACAATATGTGTTCAAAAGAGTGATACATTTGCAACATGAAGACATAGACTGATGGCAGCGGGCAGTGATATGAGTGAAGAGAAAATAGTACCAAGCGATTATGAGGTCTGACTTTTTAATGGACAACGGTTTTATGACGCAAATGTATCTCTCTTTTGAACACATATTGTTTTGACAAGAAAAACGCTTTATTTTCGTGATCCCAGCCAACTTGCCGGACACTTTCATCAGCACCGAAACCGGGCAAGAACTCGGCTCACCGGACGCTGTCGAGAGGTAAGTCAGGGTTGATGCACGACACAGCTGACGGGGATGTTATACAGATTCAAGTTCAAAACCCAAACTATCCCTTTAAGGTAGACAAGACGCTATCAGCAATTTGTAATATGGGTCTTTTGACACCTCAAGTGGAGGAGTTCAAGTATCTCGGGGTCTTGTTCACGAGTGAGGGGAGGATGGAGCGCGAGATTGACAGGCGGATCGGTGCGGCGTCGGCAGTGATGCAGTCGCTGTATCGGACCGTTGTGGTGAAGAGGGAGCTGAGCCGAAAGGTGAAGCTCTCGATTTACCGGTCAATCTACGTTCCTACCCTCACCTATGGTCATGAGCTCTGGGTAATGACCGAAAGAACGAGATCGCGGATACAAGCGGCCGAAATGAGTTTCCTCCGCAGAGTGGCCGGGCGCTCCCTTAGAGATAGGGTGAGGAGCTCGGTCACACGGGAGGAGCTCGGAGTAGAGTCGCTGCTCCTCCACGTCGAGAGGAGCCCGCTGAGGGGGGTCGGGCATCTGGTCCGGATGCCTCCTGGACGCCTCCTCGAGGTGTTCCGGGCATGTCCCACCGGTAGGAGGCCCCGGGGAAGACCCAGGGCACGCTGGAGGGACTATGTCTCTCGGCTGGCCTGTGAACGCCTCGGGGTCCGTCCGGAGGAGCTGGAGGAAGTGGCTGGGGAGAAGGAAGCTTGGGAGCCCCTGCTTAGACTGCTGCCCCCGCGACCCGGCCCCGGATAAGCGGAAGAAGATGGATGGATGGATGGATGGGTCTTTTGACACCATCTTAAAATAAAATCTACAAATGGGAGCGTATTAAATGTCCTATATTACACTTAATTGACTCTTGTGAGCTTTAAGTCATGTTATAATGTTGTCACTTCATCAAAAACATACCTGGAGTTGTGTTTTGTTTCATTCACACGTTTGTATTAGTCTCAAAAGCTCAAAATGCTTTGTCCCACCTTGTGATGTCATTTAGAGGTAGTTTTAATGTTAACAGCTGCCTTTTACCTTTTGTTTAGTTGGGATTGGAAATTTCAGGATTGAAATGATCCAAATGATTCTAGTGAAGGTGCATAGAGTTTAAAAACACAGTGGAGCACTTGCTGTATTACCACATGGCATCACAAAGTGCTTTCTATTTGAAAGAAACATACAGGGTATATGTGTTAAACATGTGTGAATGAAACAAAACATAACTCCAGGTATGTTTGTGATGAGGAAACAACATTATAACACAGATCAGAAAATATTATAATATGGGCCCTTTAAATAAAGATATGGTTTCTCCAAAATATTCTTTTCCAGCTGCTACATTTTAAGTGTTTTTCATGATAAAAAAGTAACATATTTTGTGTAAGTGTAGGGTAATATTTGGACAAATATTGTGCATCTTAGTGGTTAAGTGTGTACTTTTTTCATCTTGATGCTACTTCAATTTGCATAACTCTTAAGATGAGAATAAACTTGAAAATAGCATTTGACGGGTAAAAAAACAGATATTTGGTAAAGTACAGTTCTTCTGGCTATGCAAGGCTTTATACATATTATTTAAAATGCCAACAGCATGGAAAAAATACACAAATTATTTAGAATCTTAAACTGGGCCTCTAGTTTGAAAGAATCCCTGCGCTAAAATCATGTTTGCCTCCATTTTCCACCATTGGAGAAGAAAGTGCATGGCTTGTGCAATCGTAATGACATAAATGTTGAAACAGTAAGTCCTTTCATCTCACTTCACCTCTGTGCTCCCAGCTCAGAGTGAAGACACGATGGAGGGATTAGGAGAAGAAGAAACTCACATAAAACAGAACCATTTAAGAGGATTTTCATACGATGGAAGGATGACGAAAGAGGAGCAGCTGGGGCAAAAAGATGAGCACTAACATTGGAATGGAGGGGGCCATTCCAACAGGGGCCAATATGGAGTGGACATTATGGGTGAGCTAAAATATTGAAATATCGTGATCCTAAAGTTGGTGATAGAGTATTGTGGGATGCTATATCGATACATTATTATTAGTAGTATTTTTTTCCTATATTTAACTAGATTATTTTGTGACAGTGCTACAATTTTATAGTTTTTTCCAGAGAAAGGAAACTTGTTTATTCAATGCATTTGAACATATTCGCTGTTTTAATGGTTTCTAGCAGCAATAGTAGCGTTCTACCAAAGAAATACTGTTGTTAAAATGTATTTGGTATCTCAGTAGTATGATAATATTGTATTGTGAGCCATGTATTGAGTATCATATCGAATCTTGAGGAACCATGGGATTTCCAGCCATAGTGGACATGTATTTAGACCGTTTCTGTTCACATGAGGAGGGATGGAGATGGATATATATGTAGTGATTCAATTAAAAAACTCACTCACATCTGGATCTGAGGGATTTTTGAAGCAGATATGTTCCCAGAATAACCCCAAATCATCAGTAAGAGATAACACTTTATCATAACTATACTGATTATAATAAAAAAACATGATGAAATACATTATAGTAAATAATTAAGTTTATTGAGAATGATTCATAATAATATCCCAACTCCTAACCCCTTAAAAACCCTGTACCTGATTTTTTTTCCCCATGAGCAACATTTGCCTTGCTATATTTGGCCTGATAAAGTGTATAAGCTGCTCTTGAGGTCATGGTAGTTGTTGTTAGCATTACTATGATGATAAAATTCTGCTCTGGTCTCTGAAAGTTGTGAAAATCAATTATAGGCTGAATAATTAGGATGCCTGGAATGCAATGGGTAAGTGAGCGTTCCATTTGGACCATTAGAAACCAGTGGTAAAAACTAGTTACAAAGCCTAGATGACTTTTTCATTCTTTATTAAAACTAATTGCAGGTTATAAGAAAGTGTAGCCCTGGACCTTTATTTTTGTACATGTACAAAATCTACATCTAACAGCAAGCCATAAAAATGTTCAATCTTCGCAAAATATTCAACAGTGTTTCTATAGCCACTTGAGTCCCTTTTATTCCTGCCATCAACACAAACTCATGTTGCTTGTCCAAAAAGTGAACACTTAAATCAGTCCTGGCCCTGAACGTGATTGTACGGCTTTTGTAGTTCGTTTTACTTTTGAATAAACTTTCCAAGTGTATTTCTGACATGAACGATTTGCAAAACTATTGTAGACTGCTTAAAATGTTTAGAAGAGCTGTAGCACTGCAGACTTCAGGACTGGGTGGCGCACTGCTGCAAAATACATGTCAAAGTTACGGTGCACAAACAACCATGACATTTCGTATTGAAGCTGGTGTGAAGAAAAAAGGGGATGGCAGATTTAAAAACTAGAGTGGATATCTCGACCCGGGGCTGACAAACTCCTTAGCTTTGCCTCTACTGCCCCCGAGAGAGGCAGTAAACAGCTGTCTAATCCTTCTCCTTCAATGGTCCCTTTTTCTTTCTTTATTTCTCTTCCTGCATGTGCTCTCTGGCAGCACTCTCCCGCTGATGCAGGCTTTGACAAAGGAGGAGGCCAAGGCAACAGCGGCCTTCACCTTGGCTTCAAAACCATCCAGCGTCCATTCACCACAACACAGACCATAAACTAAACTACTGATTTGTGCAACATTAGTCCTGGTTGGTGAAGATCTAGCTCTTTTATCTATCTACACTGCAAATTTCTCTGATCTGGCCAAGATTTTAAAACTTATATCAGGTGGTTCATCTTGTTTTCGGATTTATTATCTACTTACTAGTTCAGAGACTGCTTCATTCTGGTCTTGAGGTAGTTTATTTTAAGACAACTTGCCAAGTAAAATTATCTGTCCATGCAGCAAAATAATTTCACTACTTTAAAGTCATTTTTTGATTTAAGTGTTGATATATTAAGCTTTTTTGCAATGTATCCAACCTAAAAACTGCAGCAGGCACTTTATTATGTACGTCTATGGCTAAATGATGTATTAATGGTGTCTCTTAACTCTTGTTTATATTATGTGGATGGCATTTTAAGATGCTTTAAATTTGAATGAATGCTGTGTACTGTGAGCTTCTTGCACCCTTTTTCCAATGTGCTTCTTATACTGAAAATGCTGAACATGGCAAATACCCTCTACTCAGCTGGAGTCAGATCTATGGAAAGGAAAGCCAGCTCAGAGTAAAAATGCATGAGTATTTAGTGAAAAAAGCTAAACAGAGCAGTGTAAACCAATTACATCTCAACAGAGACAAGCAGGTAGTGGAAAAGTTACACAGTATACCTTTAAATCCTTTATCGCCGCAAAAAAGTCTGTCCTGGATGTGTGCTGGTTAAGAGCTCATTTAGACCTGGTTTATTCCTGATTTATACAAAGATTGTTTTAGCCCTGTTAAATCCAGTTTAAATCTTAATTTAGTTTCAAGTTTAGTGCTTGTTAATTCACCAAGTGCTCATTTAGTCCATTACAGTCAGTACTTTGAAAGACAAATATCTGAGGTGTGTTTGGTATGAGAGGTTTGGCGCGCACAGCGGTGGGTAAACTCACTTCTGTTTGTTTCTCTTTGAACTGTCCTCCTTTGAGCGGTATACTCATGCATTATTACAGCCCCAATCTCTCACACAACATGAGTAAAGCTGTCCCATTACTTAGTACAAGAGAGAACATTTCCAAGTAGCCCTGTAATTTCTTCTACTTGTTAAAGGAAGGATTAATCAATTATTCAGCCTGCCTTAACTGCTTTACAATGGGAGTAATGATAATGTATGAGCTGTGGAGGCATTCATAAAATACAGGCAAACTACTGTAAGAATATTGTTCTATAATTATATATGAATCGATTTAATCAGGGATTTTGTCGGGGTATGTGCGTGCTATGGCATTCCTATCTACAGTTACAATCTATATTAATTTTTCAATACAATTACCAATGAACTTAACTATAGTAGGCCTAATTTAATTGTGCAGCATTAGCAGCAACAATCTGATTACACTTTATTGCCAAGTTAAAATAGAGGACTAGAATCTGCTAACTGCAAAGACTAGACAGTTATTTAGAAAGAAATCAGCTTCAAAAGTTGTAACTTGTTAAAATCAATGGTCTGTAGTAGACCATTGATTTTAACAGTCATCTGCACCTCAGGAATGATCTCCAGTATTTCCGTAGATTCGATTGGCCTCATGGACTTATCACTACACCAAAAGGATATTCAAACTGCTCCCTGTGACAGACAGCCAAACAAATGGAGCTTTTCCTCGTCATCAGGCTCAGACGTTAATCCTCAGATATATGATCTCAAGCCACAGCCGCAGATCCAAGGGTAGCACTAAAGTCTCATTAGAATTCCCTTGGCTGGTCCCCACGATTCGATATGGTAATTAGCAATGACTAATGACTTTAGCAAGTGTAAAAAATGAGCCAGTAATGGCCACATTACAATGGATTAGGAATTACAGAGGTTTTAAATGAGAGAAAATGGACGCTAATTGTGCCGTAATTTTAAAACAAATGGAAGAGTTTTCTGCAACACTGGTCTTTGTTCAGCATCTTCAGAAACACATATTAGTTTGACAGCTGTACGTTCACAATGACTGGGCACAGTCACGAGGGACCATGGGGCTGACAACACACGATTTATGAGACAGTCAATGGAGGATAAAGTGACAGAGGCGAGACGAGCGAAACGCATTTGCAAATACAAATATTTATTTGTTTCTGCCCCTCAAGATATCAAAATAGCCAGCTAGAACTGCAAAATGCAAGATTGCACTATGATTGTTTTGCCAAAGACCCCTGTTTAAATATACTTTTCATAAATTAGATTACAATTAAATACTTTGGGCTGTAGTGAAACTAAATTATAATTGTGTAACAGATATTTTTTTTTTTGTTTTTTTTTTTGTCATGCTGCCCAGTAACTGTGAACTAAGTCAGTCAGTCAATACAACAGGAACAAGTCCATAGTGGAACCATTATCATTAGGACCATTATCATCTCTTCTGTATCTGTGACAGGATTTTATGTGCACTATTCTCATCTAAAATAATACACTAACAATAAAAATGTTTCTAATATTTAGCCACAGCTGAAGAGACACAATCTTATAATGTTTGCCTAGGCGTTTATAGCTGATTCTCACATAATTACAAAATTCAACTCTTGCAATCATCAGAGAGAAAACATTCAGAGGCTTCTTTCAGCTTCACTGTTTACCCCAGTCGATTCAGTTTGTGTTATCAGGATTACAGTGATATTTGAGTACATTCAAATGGACATATATAGCTATTATGGGTTCAGCTTGAGGTGAATAAACACGCTTTGTGACCACAGCGAGGTAATAGCAGGAGCACAGGGCACACAGAGAGATGCACCCGTGGGCCCCCTGACCTTCTGTAAAGGTCAAAACACAACAAATGCCTTTATCCCGATTCGCTCAGTTACAAGTCAAAGGGCACTGCATTCTACACAGTAAACATTGAAGATTTTGCTTCTGAAATTGGAAATATTAAATTATCTTTTGCATCTATGTATTGAATTTGTATTTATGCGCAGATGAGTTTCAATAGGAGGTCAAGATTGTGTTACGAAAATAAAACTACTATGAATAAACCAGGTTATATTTTTACTGGATTTGATGATGACCTTTAATAGTTGAGTGAATCATGGACTGTGAGCGCTAGAAGACATTCTTATTTCTGTTGTGAAGTCAAATAATAGAAAATCACATCAGTCATTTCTGGTGATTTCTTTTTCTTTTTCCATTCCAGTTGCCAAAGAAAATTATTTACCACAGTACGCAGTGATTCTGAAATTGATTTGGGATGTTGTTGGTATATCTCTTTAATTATTGTGGCGTGATTTTTTTTTTTTTTTTTTTGCGGTTTTGCCCATTTTAGGTAATTAGTTGATAGCAGGAGAATTTTTGGAGGCATATACTTCAGATATGAGAAATATTTCAGTTTTTTCCTGTCAATACCTTTGCTATTTAAAGGTCTCCAATTAGGCTATTTTTGGTTTCCTCATCAAAAACGTACCTGAACTTTTGTTTTGTTTCATTCACAAATGTTTAACACACAAACCATGCTTATTTAGGCTGTCATCTCTTACAATAAACACACTCTTTTCCACCTTGTGATGTCATGTGGTAAAACAGGAAGTGTGCAACTATGTTTTTAAACTCCATACACCTTTACCCAAACCATATGGATAATTTCAGCCTTTGAATCTCCAGTCTCTATAGAACAAAAGGTAAAAGGAGCTGTATTCATGACATCACAAGGTGAAACAAAGCATTCTGAGCTTTGCCGATGTAGACAGACTAATAATAAAGGGTTACTCAAACATATGTATGAAACAAAAGACAACTCCAGGTTTTTGAACAGATAACAACTTATAAGACAGCGCAAAGCTCACAAGAGTCCATTTTGTGTAACATAGGACCTTCAAAGCACCATCAACTATTTCTAAACACAATTACCTTTTTATGTCACTGAATATAGGTCTCTGGATGAACACTGAAAGGGCACTTTGGCCTTCTGCTGCTGCTATAAAATGGGACCAAAGTGAAGTGATACACTAAAGAAAAATATTTAACGTTAAGGCCAGTGGCTTTAAATATAGATCTAGAAGATGTAAATGCATTTTGGTCAAATCCGTTTCAAAGTTATCTGCTTGTTCTGCTGTTTTGGCGGTTTTATGATTTTAGATGGTGCATTTTCCGAGTGCTTTCATCGCCAAGCCCGATATAATGCACAAGCTTTATGCTGCGAGCTGAAATAATCATTTATTAAAAAGCTCTCTCCCTCCTCACCCCCTGCCTCCGTCTGCCTCTTCTCAAAAGGTCAGTATTTGCATGCCATCACGTTCAAAAGAGAATATTATGATAATGGCCTTCCCAGCCTGCAGCTACTACAACCAAAAACTCCTAATTACTCTAATCCCACCATGTCACGGAAATGTGGAGCAAAATATCATGACTCACAATGCTGTATAATTGATTAGCTAAAACACAAAATGTTGAACTTCAGATATGAAATCTATGAAATATTTATTTGGTGTCGGCTTTGGTATAAGGAAACAATTCATTTGCAAGAGTCAAAGTATATTATGTTCATGCTACTTGATTGTCTTCATGGAAATGTTATTGCTTTGTCTAGAATATTGCACATTATGGCATTAACCTCTTTTATTTCTATGAGATCTGTGAAAACTTGAGCTTACTGTAAGAATGCATGTTTTTGTAGTATTTTTGAGCAGTAAAATGCCTGTAATTCAATAAATGCAACATAGATGAGTTTAATAATGCCATAATGTGAAACCTTTCATGCAAAGCAAAAATATCTCCATGGAAACAAGCTTGCAGCAGATCTTCTGCTAGAATAGCTATACAATTAAAAGAGACAATAAAAAAAAATAGTTACACCTTTCACTGAAATGCCCATATCTTTTCTACTTTCAAAATATATCGGAGTGAAGATACTGATTTGAGCAGGTTACAGAGAAAAGCAATAACTTGTTCCAGTCCCAAGAACAATTTATGAAAACCCAGCTATGCACTGTATTTTCCCAGTTTGCACTATTCTAGATGGAGCTGTGATCTCCCGCTGTGTGGTTTATGAGTTACAACTGTTCAGGTCATTTTAATTTTCAATTTTTAATGATATGGTTGATTTAATTGTTAGTGCAGGAACAATCATATTATATTACATGACAAAATCTTCAAATGAGACTGATTTATTACTGCAGTCATAGCAACTTATTGTACACAACAGTTCTGTAGCTTTACTCTACTCGCACAGTGTCAGATCTTGTCTAATGTAAATTATTTTTGCTGATGTTCTTATCCTTTTGCTGCTCTTGAACTATGCATTGCAACACTGTAATTTCCCCATTGTGGGACAAATAAAGCTTTATCTTATATTTTTATTTGTCTTTCACTGAAAATGACTCTTTGCTATTGTATTATATTGTGATGTCTGAGCTACTGAGGCCAAATAATTGTCTCTTGTGGATCAATAAAGTTTGTCCAAGTCTAAATCTAAAAGTGAACCCACGTAATAAGCCTGAGCATTTTCTGAAACATTACTTAACAAAGTACACCATTTGCACCATTAGTACTGAGGTAGTACTGAACCTCTTACGTTGCTACTGTGCGCATAAAACTACATGGTGACTGTGATTCTAAAATGTGTGTTTGGACTGCAGAGTGCTATCACCGCCGCTGTCTGAGCCTCATGCATCCTGCTGTGGAAAGACCGCCTGCAGAACGCGCCCACACACATACGCTCAGGCCTTAGTCACTCCAGAGAGCACAAAAAATACACTGGCAAAAAAGTACAAACATGCAAGCCACAAAAACTGAAATACTAACCACAATCTTGAGCAGGAAGATATGAAAATATGTTTTAAAAAAGTATGGTGATATGTGAAGCATATACATGGCAGGTCACGTATTTAAGTGCACCTTTTGTATCACAGCAGAAAGAGTGAAGCTGAGATTTGAAGGTCCTATAATACACAAAATTGACTCTTGTGAGCTTTAAATCATGTTATATATATCTGGAGTTCTGTTCTATTCTGTTTCATTCACACAGATTTGAGCAATCCTTTATTATTCGATGCCCTGTTCCTCCTTGTGATGTCATGTGGTGATAGTTTTCAGGTTAACAGCTACATTTAACCTTTAGTTCAATAAAGATCATCAATTCCAGAGCTGAAGTTATCCAAATGATACTAGTGAAGGTGTAGGGAGTTTAAAAACACAATGGAGTGCTTCCTGTGTTACCACATGACATCACAAGGTGGAACAGGGTGTTTTCAGTGATGACCTTGTCATAATTAAGCAGTGTATCGCTGCTATTGGGTACTTCTCAAGGCAATTCTCAAGACAAAAACATATAGTTTGATCTTATCTTTTTGTATCTTTTCTTATATTTTCGCTATATTTTGAGAAGTTTTAATTCACTTTGGATGATTTCATTACTCAACATGGTGAATATATGTCATTTTTGGTTTGCTTTGAGTTATTTTCTTTTACTAATTTCAATAACTTCTCACTTTTGAGCCCACAGAATAGAGGAGGGTTGAAACAGGGACACATAATAACAGATGCTAAGTGCAGTTTCAGAATCAGAAACACAAGCAGAAATGTGCATCTTTACAGTTGCCGTGGAAACACACTCAGTGGTTGAAACAGTGCAGCTGAGATTTTAGTCGTCCTTCTCCTCCTTATCTCTCCCTCTTCTCTCTTTTTTCTATATCGTCGTCATCTGTGTCTCTCTCCTCTTCTATTTCCTTTTTCTCAAAGCCAGTTCCTTTCTCTCTTTCCTTCTCTCTCTATTCCTCTACATTTCTCCACCAGTTTTTCTCTCTCCTGCGTCCTCGCTCTCCTTCTCTCGCTCTATCCCCCTGTGTCTTCCTTTCGCTCCCTCTGTAACACCCTCTATCTTTCCTTTTTGCCCCATCACCTTGCTCGTTTTATACTCTCTCTCCTCTCTATCGCTCCCATCTCTGTCTTTCTCTCTCCTCTCCTATCTCCTATTACCTTCTTTGTCTCTACTCCATTCCACCCAATCCCTTTCTCCTCTATCACTAATCTCTCTCTTTCTCTGTCTCTCTTCTCTCAACATCTCCTTCCTTTCCCTCCTCCTCTCTATCTTTTCCTCTGTCCTTCCTTATTTGACTTTCTCTCTCTCCTTCTCTTTATGTCTTCTCTCTTTGTGTCTCTACACCAGTTTTTCTCTCTCCTTCTTTCTCATACCCTATCCCTACCCCTTGCCTGTTCCTCTCCTCTTCTGTCTTTCTCTTCCTCCTTCATCCCTCTTTCTCACCCCATGATATACTGCTAGGGATATACTGCAATAAATGATTATATTGAAACTACCTTATTCCAGCGAGCAAGATAAGGCCAATAAACCCATTTTTAAATAGAGCCTATCATTAAAAATAACAATGGCATAATTAGTCATAGAAGTGATTTATTATACGCTTTACAGCTTAATTCTTACATTAAATAAAATAAACACTATTGTAAAGAAAAAGTACCCATAAGCCCCAAAATATATTCCAGTTATGATAATAAATCTATACAGTAATGAAGTAATGATCGTGACAGGTATAAAACCCTGTCTCTCTTTCCTACCTTCCTTTTTCTTTTCTTTCTCTGTCTCTTCTTCACCTCCCTCTTGGCAAACTCGTCTCTCCTTCTGTTTCTACCTCTCCTCTCCTCCTCTCTTTCAACCTCTCCTCTTTCTCAGTGAGCATGTGAGCGTCTATAGGGCAGGGACCCCTATAGTGGCATGGATTTGTCATTACGGTGGGGAAAGCACTCATTAGACCCCTTTAGCTCACGGACTGCAGACACGAGCTGAAAATAAGTGAATCCCGAGGCGTCGCCGGGGTAACAGGTGAACAAGTGATCAAGCTTTACCACAAAAATAACTACACACAGAAGAGAAAACAACACAATAGTAGTAGGAGGTGAGCAGGGGGGTGCTTCCAGCTCCATCGACTCCAATTGACTTGGCTTAAAATGTTTGTATTAACCCACTTTGCAAGATCCTGGTGTTTTTATTTAGCTAGGTTGTCCATAAATAAATCCCTATTTCTAAAATGGATCTCGTCTCCAAATTCACCCCATTACTGCCAGCCTTGGGAGCTTCATTTGACTGGATCGTCACACTCCCTTAGTCCACTTCTTTATACAGTCTATGGCTGACACAAACCTCTCACACAAATTAGAGTGACCGTTATATTAAGAAAGTTCATTCAGTCTTCTTTTTGGAAATTCATTTGCATTTTTTTAATAAGACAAAATGGTGCAGGAAATTAAATGCATGAGGTAAATAAAATTATAGCTTTTTTGCCACCTTTGTTGTTGTATTAGAAGAAAAAACACAAATTATTAGTGTAACCATTGCTGTTTTGGATTTCGAAATATTGCCTCACTGTCCTTTCTGAACTCCCTATACTCACTATCATGTGGAAGTATTTTTTAAAACCTCTACAATCTCTGCAATTTGATCGCCATGACAAAAATTAAGAAGGAAAAGCAATGTGTATTTCTGACAACAAGAGAGTCTAGATGTTTAATAAATTAAAGCCCTTATTATCGTTACATTAAACTGTCAAATACATCTATATTTTATCATCAGTAAAAAAAAAAACAAGTGTTCATATTCACTCTCAAATCAGAACTAGAATAAACAGAAATCTAATAACTTAAATGTTTTAAGGCCATTTCACTATTACTATTTAATGACAATACTGATATTTGCACAACCTACCACCACTATTTATTCCACCTCTCCTGTGCAATCAGACAAAATTGTCTTTACACTCACGTCCAGGTAGATTTCCCATGAGGCTTTGCAAACAACACTGCCATCACGTCGTACCCATCTCATGTTTGATTACATCTAAAGTCTGTGATAATGCAAACACATGTGATGCTATGTTTGACTGTTTTAAATGCAGATTTGACAGTTGGCTCGAGGGAACTGGTATCTTGTCTTCTCCTGAGGAATACCCCAAAGAAATGCAGGGAGGGGTATGAGGGGGGTAGTATTTGTGCATATGTGCCCCTCTCTCCCATTCTGTTTGTGGTCTCGCATGCATGTATGATCAAAAGTCGCCTTCATGTGATTTGAGGATAAATAAAACATAACTGTTGCTGTGAACTAGACTGAACCATTTCCGATGAATAAATCATTTTTCCACTTCCCTCTTTTCCCAACTCTTTTCCAGCTTCTCTGACTGCTGCACACAACTGGTTATGTAACTTGCGATGGTGTAATGTGATCCAATTGCAGAGTAATTAATGCGTAAGGTAGGAACAATGGAATAAAAGGCATTGATTTTTGTTAGTGGTTCGATAACTTCCTTGATCAGATTACTGTTTGCTGAGGTGCGGCTAAACTGCCCATATCCTGTGACTTTTGATCACGGATTAACTACACAAGCTTGGGCAATCCCTTCATAAATAATGCACAAAAGTAAGATGTAATTTCCTCATAAAATATTAGCTTATCACAGAAATGTATTTTGGTTTATCCTGGATCAGAATTGGTGGTTAGGACTGCAAATACTGTCTAAAGTAGAAATGGTAGTAATCACAAAATTTGCTGTGCCGTGTAAAACACTATTATCTTTTTTAGAAAGATGATTTGCTTGCATACACGTAAAAGAAAAAGAAAAAGTCTGCAAACTAAATTATCAGAAAGAAGAGGGCTGCAAGACAGAGAGAGAGCAAGCAGCAAGCACAACAGAGAGTCCATGATGTAGTTCATGCTGTATTTGTCAGGTACAGTACTGTGAACTTGAGAAATAAACACGACTTTAACAATTAGGTAGAGGATATTCTTTTACATCATCTTTGTAATGAATGCATGCATGCTGTGAATGTATTGCCAATGTCACAAAATGCACTTGCACTATTCTGACGTGCATTAACTTTAAATAGATCTAAATGAAATTACAAAAACATGCCTTCATTCACAGCACCGGTTAAAGAACACATATTGTGCTTGAGCCTGTAATCTAGTTAAAATCTGCGACACCCGTGGATCATTACGTTATCTGATTTCTGTGTTAGAAAACGGTGGTGCCCAACAGAAGCTGACGTTGCTGTATCTCCTATGGATAGTTGCACATCACACTGGCAAGTAGCAGATTTTTTTTTTTTTTGTGCCAAAATGACTAGACAATGCGTTCATATCCTTTGTGTATAACAGAGCAGCAACATGGCATCTTAAAAATAAGTGATTAAAGATTATAAACAAGCACAAATCACTACAACTTTGAGAGGGGAAGTAAGAATGGGAAACAACTACATGGTTAAAAGCTCTGAAAAGTACAATTTGCATGATAGGTCTACTTTAACAGTGTGTATTGATTAACCTACTGTAACTTTACAGCCAGTGCCCACTCTGCTTATTCAGACTCACAACTGATAAAAGAGAACACTGAGCTGTGACTCGTTGGAGCTGCACACTTGGACACAGTAGCTCAAAAAGCACAATATAAAAGCACATCTGTCAATGCCAACCACAAGTTATTTGTAGAACAATATTTTCCTCTACAGCTGCACTATGTAAGATTTCTGATGGAGGGTTTGCCACCTGCTGCTCACAATTCAGAGGTTATTGCCTGAAAACAATAAAATAAAACTCATTTATTTCTCTGGGGACATGGCCAGGTTACGGGTCCGATCTCAAGAGAATACATGTTTTCCAAATAATTAGTTTAATTCTTTGCAATAAAATGTGTAATTGTTATATAATTCAATTCAAAATTCAAAAATTTATCAAAAATTTATCAAAATCACTACATTTGAAGCTTTATAAGATCTTAAAATCTGCACAAAATACTTTTACTTTTGACTTTTTAAGTACAGGCACTAAGTAACAAAACTGAGTACTTCTTCCACCAGATAAATATGTCACATACCATAGATTGAAACATTCCAGTAAAAACAATAACATCTTCATGGCGACAAGCAAGTGACAAACTCCCCACTAGAAAAGTTACTCACTGCACCTTTAATGATAAAGACTTTCTAAGCTCTGAGTCACTGTTGGGATAATTGACTTTCCAATTAGCTTTGTTTGAGATAATTCCTGTTACATTAAGCTTTTAGGTGATGAACCGTTCTTTCAGATACAAACAAATAGTAAACCAATAGCAGAAGAAGCTGCAGGTGCCTCGCAGTTATTAAGGTGTATCCATATCAAATTTGGGAAGATATTATGTTGGTGCAATCGCTTGGGGTGCACAGGTGGGTGTATGTGCCTGTCTATGCCGGGAGGGGTTAGCTACTTCCTGATGCTACAGTTGTGAGGGGAGCAGAGTTTTTCGTAACCCCAGCCAGATGGGACTAAGTGCTGGAGAAATGCATCCCAGATAATGTGTCTGGTTTCACCCAGGCTGCGGGGAGAGTAAATGTTCTCACCACTGGCCGATTGGATGCCAGTTGGGCGCTTCTGGGCAGTTTTCAGCACCTGCTCAAAAGACACGATGATTCACACTTGAGAGCTACAAGGGATAGAGGAGTTTACAGGCAGCAGCATCAGGCAGTTTTAGCCCAAAGAGGGTCAGGGCTCTAATGGAGAGCTAAAACTAGGTCTTCACTTCATGTGAGGTAAGAGTATGCATTTCGGAGTAAACTCTAGGTTTAATTTTTTGGTTGAAATGTACACATATCAAATATACTGTAAAAATTATGAGTAAGAAAGTAAGTAACTTCAAGTAGTTGAAGTCGACATTTTGTATAATGAATTTAAGCAAAGGTAAAATTGTCAAATAAGTAGGGAAGTAGGGCTGAAACGATTCATCGAGTTAATCGATTAAATCGATTAGAACAATGCATCGATTATTATTTTTTGCCTCGATGCTTCGTTTTATTTTCATACGCTCGGCGATGGCCGGAACCTTTTGCGGTAGAGGTAAAGTTTCCGCACGACCACTGCACTTCACTGTATATAAAACAGCGCGGCGCCCATGGCTGTATAATAAGAGGCACTCCTCTTCTCCTCCGGTACGCCACGCACCCCTCATCTCCGGTACGCCGCGCACACCTCATCTCCTGTACGCCCCGCACACATCATCTCCTGTACGCCGCGCACACCTCATCTCCGGTACGCCGCGCACACCTCATCTTTGGTACGCCGTGCACACCTCATCTCCTGTACGCCGCGCACACCTCATTTCCTGTACGCCGCGCACACCTCATCTCCTGTACGCCGCGCACACCTCATCTCCTGTACGCCGCGCACACCTCATTTCCTGTACGCCGCGCACACCTCATCTCCTGTACGCCGCGCACACCTCATCTCCTGTACGCCGCGCACACCTCATTTCCTGTACGCCGCGCACCCCTCATCTCCTCTACGCCGCGCACCCCTCATCTCCTCTATGCCGCGCACCCCTCATCTCCTCTACGCCGCGCACCCCTCATCTCCAGTACGCCGCGCACCCCTCATCTCCTGTACGCCATGCACACCTCATCTCTGGTACGCCACGCACCCCTCATCTCCAGTACGCCGCGCACCCCTCATCTCCGGTACGCCGCACAGACCTCATCACCGGTACGCCACGCACCCCTCATCTCCTGTACGCCGCGCACCCCTCATCTCCGGTACGCCGCGCAGACCTCATCACCGGTACGCCACGCAGACCTCATCACCGGTACGCCGCACACCCTTCATCTCCGGTACGCCACGCACCCTCATCTCCTCCGGTACGCTGCGCACTCCTCATCTCCTCTGGTACGCCACGCACACCGCGCGTCGATCGCGTCTTGTCGCGTACACTGAGTGGACCACGCTTCCTCCTGTGCGCCTCTAAACGAGAACTAACACCAGGTCTAAACCAGGTCTAAACCAGGTCTAAACCAGGTCTAAACCAGATCTAAAACCAGGACTAATCCAGGTCTAAAACCAAACAAGAATTTGCAGGAGTTGGTTGCTACATTCATATAGTTTTAAAAATCATGACAATATCAAGTAATCCAAATTATTCAGATTACGTTACTCACTTAATTTAATGGATTACGTTACAAACTACATTTTGGGCTCTGTAATCTGTAATCTGTAGGGGATTACATTTTAAAAGTCACCTTCTCAACACTGATGCTACAACATGTAAACAGAAAGCACCCGTACATTAGATCAAGTGGAAAAGAAACCTCGAGGTAAGTCAACCTTAGCCTAGCAATAATTACGTTTTTCATGTCCAAAACACGTGTATCTATCAATGGACATGGTGCATTGATAGACGTGTGCAAAGTAGACACGACAATAACAAACGATTACTCGATTATTCAAACAAAATAATCGACAGAATAATCGATTACTGTAATAATCGATAGCTGCAGCCCTACAAACAAGTCACAAATGTACTAAACTGCAGCTCTTATGCAATGATCACAATCTGCAATGTCAAGGGTTGTACCAAAACCCTGCTGAAATGTATATACTGGAATTATTATAACAGACCAAAGCCAATAGGAGCTGTCCAGTCATTAACTGAAATAAATGTCTGTGAACACTGGTGTGAATGTGTGTGTGAATGGTTGAGTAGTTCCTTGATGTAAAGTGCATTGCATGCCTTGAAGGGAGAAAATTACTATATAAAAATGTGTCCATTTACCAGTGCAAGAATTGCATTGGGTTGAATCATCTCTGTGCAACATGTGGAGAAAAAACTACTGTGGCACTGGTCAATCGCAGGTGTTTCTGGTATGTGCACATAGGGTGACTTCAGAATTGCATAATATGGAACCACAGCATGCTGCACAGTGCAAATGCACTATTGTAAATCTAGAAATAAATCATAATCTAAAGCCACAGTATGTAACATTTTACCTGACTCTTATTTGGTCTGGAGGAGGCCTCCTGTCACTTATCTCTCCATGGAGATGCTGTTCCTTTAGCTATAATCTTCCACAGTATGGCATGAAATGTATTATTTATCATTTATCTCCATAGACAATGTTCAGAAGTGGTTTCAACTCATTTTTTCCCATAGAATCATAAAGGTGATGTGCCCCCTCTGATAGTTCCATACTGTAACTACAGTATATACTGAATATCATGTAGATGACATATTATAAAGTGTAGGGGTAGGATTAAAATAAGATATGCTTCTTCCTACTCCTTTATTGAACACTGAATTTTTTTTTAAAGTTCTCTTTTTGGTTTGTTTGTTAAATGTACATGTTCTGAGAGTATGGAGACTGTTGTGCCATCATACTTTTTTTTTAAATGTTACAATAAAATTAACTGTAAGTCTAATTAGATACCTCTGATACACAATGAATGTGACTGTTCCAAAGCTACAGAAACATAGCGTGCACAGACATTCTAGCTGCATCTCTCTTGTGTGTGAATGAAAGCATGTAATGCCATATACTCAGAGGCAAAAAACTCCATTGTAAACATGTCTTTATTCGTCTTGGGTCTATTATCTCCCACTGTGACCACATCTGTAAGCAAGGGCTATTTGAAAAAGCTTTCTGTGGTGTTGTGTTCAAGGACACACTGACATCGGGAAAATACACTGTTTCAAATGGTCTATTTCAGCTTGCACTCACATTACTATATGCTCACAAATGGATCCTGGGGGGATTAAATATTTATCCAAATTGTACAGTATACATGTAAATGCAATCTAAATGCCAACAGTGTGGTTATAATAAGAGACAGATATAGATATATACAGACAGTAACCATTAAAATGATTTTTATGTGATGAAAAAGAATACTAAAATGTTCAATTTAACTCCTTGAGCAAAAAGAATTAAATACAGTACATTCCAAATGGTGTTTGGGACTAATATAACTGCATATAAAATACCTTGCTAACAGATACACAAATCACACTCAATGGTCTCAATCTCTGAAGCCATATCAAAGATCTGGATGTTTTTTTTTTTTTTTTTAATTCATAGGCAAATTACAATTGCATTAAAGGGATAATATCTTTTATTTATTTATTTTTTAGGTGAAAGGTCAGAAATCATCTCTTGTCTATGGATATATTGTTGTTTTACCTGAAATGCTCCACAGAATGAAAGACCGATCAGCCAAACCATTACGACCACTGAAAGAGATATCGTCATCAATTTTCTCCCAAGCTGTCAAACCAATCAATGGAAGCGAATCGTAACGATACAGCCTGAATGTCAGCGCACAACAATTTGATCTTCTCTTTTGGTTTTTGGCTGTAAGAATGAGACACGGACCTCCCAGTCAAAGAAATAGAACCCCGTCCACAGGTTACATTGAAAGAGCCAGTGGCCGATCCGTTATTGAATGATTTTGAGCGCCGGGCTGAGAAATTGCTGTTGTGGCTGGCAGGGTGTGAGTGACAGAGGCGATTTATTTCAGCCTACAATCATGTACAAGCGCTGAGGAGAGGAGACAACTCCAAGGGGGCCATGTACTTCGCCCACCATTCACGAATCAACGCACCCACACACACAAGTACACACACAGACACACACACAGACACACACATGCACAGAGATGAAGCCAGGACCTCCCACCCAGCAGGCACCACTGAAAACACAATCCACAAGGTCAAATAAGATAAAGCCACAGCTGGAAATGTAACATGCCATATTCTTATAACACGGAGTCCAACAGGAAGAGAGACAGCTTTGGAAATGGTCTTTCACAATGATGACTTATAAAACAACTACATTAGACTGCATGTGATGATCAATAAGAGATATATAATAAAAACATCAATCAATATGTTTTCTTCTCCTTTTCAAATCAATTTCACGTTGCCTTACTAAACCCCAACATGAATTTACTCAACATAAGTAAAACAGATTTTTAATTAGACACATGAAATTGTCTAAACTGTGCTCCAAACCACATGCTTTTACAGAGGAAGTATCGACCTCTCCATTAGAAAGAGCCAAGTTGATCATCGGAGATTAGAAAGGAACACATTTTGATTAAAATGTGATTAATTGCACTACTCCACTTCCAATTCCACTCTACTTTCCAGGCAATAAAACATACAACAAAGAGGCATATTATTACGTATGGTAACAAAATCTTCTCACAATAGTCTGTAGATCGCAACTTACACAAGAGGAAAAGCGACATAGTATAAAAGTCTATCAGATGACTTGATGAAGAGATCCCTTTACTTATCAATGGTCATAATGTTTCGGCTGATCAGTCTATATTCATAACAGTAAAAATACATACAAAAATAGAAAATACACATTAATCCCTTGCAATGTAAAATCCTGTAAAATGTGTTTTTTCTTAGGGCCTTGCGTCAGTTTTCCAAGTCAAAATGTCACAAGCAAATAAAATCTATCTGCGCTGAATGTTTTCTGCAAAGATGTGAAAAAGCCTGGAGGACGAGCACCAGAATGGAGCAGTAAACACGAGATAAAGAACTCCAGTTATTTGGTGGATTTTGAATTTAACCTCATGGCAAAGTTTAAGCCTTTGTGACTGTTTCAAATCTGAGGCAACACTTTTAAAGGCCACTTAAAATAAACAATGGTGGACAAAAGAACACCACAGGCAGTGAAATAATAGACTGAACTCAAATTATGTGAACTTTTGAGTTCAATGTGCCAGTGTGTCAGCCATGGGAATAAATGTTACACAAAACAAATGCATACAGTGCAAATACATAAACTAAATATATAAAACTGCACCATGGCAAGACCCTTTAAAGAGAGTCCTTACTGTGTCCTTACTCCGAGCGGGCTTGCACCTCCACAAACCTCATTTCACCTGGATGAAGGCCTCTACCTCCTTGTTTCCAAGGAGATTTAGTTCTTGTGGCTATTATCTTCCACAGTATGGCATAAGGCTTATCTATCTTCATTGAGAATGTTCCAAAGTTTGTTTTTTCCTCCAGAAAAGAAAACAGTAATGCATTAGTCCCAATAATGTAATGTTGTGGGTAAACGTCACTTAATTTCCATGATGGTCTGTGACTTGTATAGCTTATAAACTCCGCATTTCCACAAAGTCAGTATGGGTAAAGTGTCTTGCCCCCGTTTGAAGTGGTAAGAACTTGGCTTGAACTGTCAACCTTGATATTAGGGGCAAATCAGAATTACTTTTATTCAACCCCAAGAAAAAAAAAAAAAAAATGTTAGAGACATGCAACTGACCAGAAGTACAATTACAGAGAGATCATGAAATTAATATTACATATTTTTTATGAGCTACTGCCACTGATAAAACTAGAGATGCAACGATATGGTTTTCCCACGATATGTATCTCGATACATAGATCACAATATAATTTCGATTTCAATACTTTTTATGCAAAAAAAAATCTCATGTAATTTTTCTACTAATGAGTACACTATGATGTTAATGAAACAATACATACATTAAATACAATGCATTACAGTACAACTACTGCACAGTTATAGTTTATATGTGAAGTGTTTTAGTTCATTTGGTTCAAGGATTTACAGCTCAGATTTTTATTCAGTGAAAATAAGAACAGTGCTTTCTGAGGCTATTTTATATTTTATAATATAGCCAGTCTACTCTTAATATAGAGTGGTAGGGGAGCTACACTATCAGACTTTTCCTTCTTTGATGATGATTTGATGATTTCTTTTCCTCCTGAGTCTCTCCTGTGTCCTTCCAGCAGAGACAGGCAGAAGCTCCTCCTCCTACCCTCCTGCCCTCCTGCCCCTAGACACTAAAACTAGATTATACTATATAGAAATGCATCAATGGACCGTTTTCTGAGTAAAATTTATGAAAAAGAGTTTGAGAAATAGATCGTGTATATCGCAAGTTGCGTCGTGTGTGCGTATATGAGCACATTTGATTAAAGCTGCTGTAAAGCCAAAAGTGATTCTAAAGTATTTAAAAGTTATAATATCTTTGTCATTCCTGGGTCTATCAATGTAAAATAAGGAGTGAGTGAAAGATAGAACCCACCTCTGTTAGAATATTTCAGCTGTAAATCCCTATGGAGCGGTTTTCTTGCTGCATCTGAAAAGGATGCTGTGATAACTCTTTCCCTTTCAGACCGAAATAAATGACAACACAGAGCACATGGAGGGACATGTGCATATTGACACGCGTATCGAATGAACATGTGTATCGAATCATGAGACCAGTATCGAACGATTCAATATTATATCGAATATCATTGCAACCCTAGACAAAAATAATAAAATACAATGTTAAAGGTGCATTGCGCAACATTTTAAGCGGAGGGTCTGCCACTTGTCTCTATGGAGATGTTATTGCTTTGCCTGAAATATTCCATATGACTTTTAACATTTCCATCTAGCATGTATTCATTACCGCTGTTTCTATTGCTCAAAAATACAGTAATTCCTTCTGTGAATAGGGGGCAACTCTCCACAGATCTGATTTGAATGTAGCGTTGTAACCTGCATGTCTGCCTTGTCATAGATAGGTTTAATCTACAGTATAGTGTGGAACATTCTAGACAAAGCAATAACATTTCCATGGAGACAAGCAGGTAGCAGGTAGAATTTATGTTCTGTTCTTCTTTATGTATGTGTCCAGTGGTCTGGCTTGGTAACAAAATTATATAGCTAAAATTATTATGTAGCCCTTGAAGGAACTGATATTTTACTCTCAAATTGCTGCCAACAAAACAACAAACCTCTCACAAACCAGTCTAAACGGGCAACAAGTATATGGGGATTGTTTTAAAGTGGCCGTACGTGGCTCTTACACACTGGTAATCAAAGAGATTTATATATGCAATTGGCTTCATAATGCTCCCACCTCCACATTAAATCTGCTTCTGTGTGACAGGAGGCAGAGGCACGAGGCGTCTGCAGAGCTCCAGGAACCATTCGGGAGGGGGAACGCCACGTATGATAAATTTCCAACAAACACAATGAGAAATAGGAGAGAGAGGAGAGGAAAGAGAGAAAGAGAGAGAGCGGAAAGACGGATGCTGTAGGGAAATAAATCGTAGGAGAGGTTGGTGAAGGGGACTTTAGCTTGGAGTCCACCTGTCTGTGGAGATAAACGTGGGGAGGGGCCACAGTGCGGGCTCGGGTGCTGTATGGGTGTTTCTGACTGACAGCGCTGACATTTCCAAAGAGCACAGTAAACAAGGTCTCGCAAAGAATAAATAGCACCGGGAGCAAAATGTCCAACAAACCTACTGTACGCATTAACACGGTGCATCAGTGTTTGCATGTGTGTATGTATGACGCCACATGAGCTCGAGCTGATTTTCACGTGAAACCATGGATGTATCATAAGAGCTGGATAAGGCACGCCCCCTCTATCCGTGACCGTAGATTGATGTGTGACCGGACGAGATATTGCAGCCCGCAGCCCAAGAAAAATTCTCCCACAGAAGCATAATGCATTTTATGAGAAATCAAACTGCCCGTGTTCGGCTGACAGGGCATCCACAGCTTTCATAAAGGTCCGATTTTGTAGGGATTCTTCTGTATTTTTACAATACGAACTTAATTTTTTTTTTTTTAAATCGTCAAAGCGCGTAAAAATCAACTTTGTAAGAGTTAGCCTAGCCCCGCTCTGAGCCCGCGCTAGCTCCGCTCTAGCAGCTCATGCTCTAATTGGTCAGAATGGCGTTTCTGACATCACAGCCCAACAGTCTTGGGCTGCCCGACGTCAGATGTTGGGCTGCATTGGGCTGCAAACAAGGAAGTAAATGCGGAAATGAAAATCGTTTTTGAGGTCATGCGACAATGACCACAGGCCATTGAAAACAACAGGGCGCCATCTTGGATTCATCTTCCAGATTTTATTATAGTTCTATGCGTGAAACTAGAACATCCACGCAAAGACAACGTATGATGATGTCATAAGCCTGTGACTAAAGGGTGCACTATTATAAAAGTGCACGGTTGTTTTTCATTGTTGTATAATTTGTGAGTTGTATTGGGTAATTTTGCATTTTGAGCCACAGGTAAAAAGACTTTACTCAGTGGCTTGGATTAACATAAAGGTTTTGAATAAAATACAGTTTTTAATTCATATTACGGTATTTTCTGATTCGTTTCCTCATCACAAACATACCTGAGGTTGTGTTTTGTTTCATTCACACATGTTTCACACACAAACCCTGCATATTTAGACTTCTTCTTCTTTCTTCTAGTTCTTTTCACAAACAGAAAACACTCCTGTTCCACGTTGTGATGTCATGTGGTAATACAGGAAGTGCTCCACTGCGTTTTTAAACTCCATACACCTTCATTAGAATCATTTGGATAATTTCCACCCAAGAGCTGTCAATCTCTACTGAACTAAAGGTAAAAGGGAGCTGAACTTGAAACCTTCCGCTTCATGACATCACAAGGAGGAACAGAGCATTATGAGCTTTGGTAGACAGACTAATAACACAGGATTATTCAAACAATAATAAAACAAAACACAACCCCAGGTACGTTTTTTGAGGAGGTAACAACATTGTAAGATGGCTTAAAACACTCAAGAATCAATTTTCTGTAATATAGGACCTTTAAGAGAAAATATAACCCCAATCACCCAAAACAAGCATCACCATAACATTCATCAGTGGCGCAAACTGATCACATCCATCCATCCATCTTCTCCCGCTTAATCTGGCTGGGTCACGGGGGCAGTTTGCTGCCCAATCCTCATAGCACCTGACCCCCCCCATGAACCCCTCTGCAGGTGGTGAGCCCACAGGAGGGTGGACGTCATGGTCCTTGATGTTAGTTCATAGGGGGACACGGGGAGAACATGCAAACTCCACACAGAAAGGCCCGGGCGACCCGGGGATCAAACCCGCAACCTTCTTGCTGTGAGGCCTGAGTGTTGCCACTCAGCCACCGTGCCGCCGCAAACTGATAACATCAACACACAATTCTTTGGAACAACAAAAAAGTCCCGCTAATGTCAGCATCACGGGGAAATAAAACAATCACTAAATGAAACAAACACAGACCATAAACCACCTCCATCTCGAGTGAACAGCTTTCCTTTTTATAGTCCTTACATGAGCATAGATTTCAAGATATGGTCAGACAGGGAAATCAAACCACCTACTGATTAAACCCAGACCAGTGGATCATCGTTATGGTTCCTTGGCCTTTGTCTTTGATTAAAATAAAAAGTATAAAAATGTTCTGAGCTGCCTACCTCCAAGCAGAGACACTGTGTTCTCACTTTGCTGTGATTAAGGCACATGGATGAGCGGTCTGCAACCAACCACCTGCTGAGAAATGTCTCGGATTCCTCGTCTTTAAATTTCCATAAAAAGCCATCACTGCAGGGACATATACATAATCATTGTGTTCTCAAAAAGCCTGCATATATTACTTTTTTTTCCCTCAAAGCTTGAATATGTCATGCCTGCATACAGAGGATAATATGAGCCATGTGCAAATGATGATAACAAATACAACACAAATGGTTTGGGGCTTGTACTACTCGGGGCTGTAAGCATAGCCATAGTCTTTCTGCGTCTCTCATCTAGATATCACACATTTTAAAGAATGCGCCACTTTAGTTTATGTGCCAACTGGAGCATCTAGGTCACCCCAATCTTCAGGGGTATCTTGTCTCCTCTAGGGCACCATCAGGGAGGTGTGAGGAGCAGCGCTGTGATGGGTAGGTCCTCTAAGACTGGGTGAATTTCTTAAAGCGACAGTGAGACAGAAAAATAGCTTCCTATGAAATGTAATCTATCATAGCTATAAATAGAGGTTCTCATAAACTAAAATAATGGCATGCATTTGAAAGTAAATATAATGTATTAGTTTTACATTAAGGATGCACTGATCCAGCTTTTTCAGTTCCGACACTGATATTGATACTATGACTTAAAGTATCTGCTGATAGCTGATATGAACAGATACGACTGTAAGGACTAAAAATATCACTTATTTCTTTAAAACATTCTTAACTCAACTTATTATACAAGAGATCCAATTGTCCATCCATCCATCCATCCATCCATCTTCTCCCGCTTAATCCGGCTGGGTCGCGGGGGCAGCGTGCTGCCCAATACTCATAGCACCTGACCCCCCCTATGAACCCCTCTGCAGGTGGTGAGCCATGGTCCTTGATGTTAGTTCATAGGGGTGCGGGCATGTTTTGGGTTGATGGGGGAAACCGGAGTACCCGGAGGAAACCCATCCAGACACGGGGAGGAACATGCAAACTCCACACAGAAAGGCCCGGGCGACCCGGGGATCGAACCCGCAACCTTCTTGCTGTGAGGCCTGAGTGTTGCCACTCAGCCACCGTGCCGCCTGAGATCCAATTGTGTTATCTGTTATTTATCCTTCACGTCACTACTGAAGAGCTTCATGTGATAAAAGTTCAACCATTAAATCCAATTAAAGGCCCAACCAGGATATCAGTTTAACCGATATCATGGAATACCTGATCCAGCTATTTATTTGTTGTTTGTTGTTGTATGTGATACCAGTATCTTTATCATTGCATTTTACATTATTTTACATAATTCAGTTGTTTCACATTTTCAAGAAAAGTTTTATTTTCTGTCAAAAATGCATGGGTAGTGGTGAGGGGCTTCTGTGGATATTATAATCTTCTTCTATTTCACAAACATACTAAAACATTCATACCAGCAAGGTGTTTGAAGTGTCTTGCCCCAGGACAGTACATGGACCAAAAGTGAACCTACTACAACAACAATACACAAAATTGAGAGCTTGTAAGCTTTAAGACAGGTTATAATGTTGTTACCAAAAACAAAACTGGAGTTGTGTTTGTAGAAAGCTCAAAATACTATGTTCCACCTTGTGTTGTCCTGTGATGGTAGTTTTCAAGTTAACAGCTTCACTTACCTTTTGTTTAGCAGAGATTGGCAATTCCAGGGCTGAAATTATCTAAATGATTGTAGTGAAGGTGTATGAAGTTTAAAAACAGAGTGGAGCACCTGTATTACCACATGACTTCATGAGGTGGAAGAGAGTGTTTTCAGTGTGAGAGAGGAACTCAGCCTAAATATGCAGGGTTTATGTGTTAACCATGTGCAAATGAAAACACAACTCTAGGTTTGTTTGTGATGAGGAAACAACATTATAACATAGATCAGAAAATGGTGTAATATTTGCCCTTTAAGTGTCTTGCTCATTGATGCTTCAACAGTATGAATCGAGAACAGGATTTGATCCAACCATCTTACATGTATGATGACGGCACTGGATCCTTCTGTTTAGGTGTAAATGACAAATCATGAATTCCAATTGTCCCTGATCAGAACAAAGCTATTATAAGAAAAACAAAACAGAAACAAAACCCAGTACAGTACAACAAAAGATATGTTGCAAATGTAAATTCCATTGCCAAAGGTGACATCATCAGAAAAGTGCTGTCAAGAGCTCTGGAGGAACCATGTTTTTATCCTGTGAAGTGAAATACTCAACAGTATTATTTGCATAAGCCCATGTGTGACTAAAAAGGCATGCATTTGTAAGGGAAAACACAAAAATATATGGCTTTGCACTCAAAACAGAAACCTCAGGGATCTAGCCACTGAAGCCTGGGACATTTTACTTTTTGTAAACTGTGCAAAGAAATCAATAGTTATCGCAGATGCATTTTCTAGTTGTGTTTAAAAAAAGCACCATCGCTACAGTAGGCTTTATTCTAGATTGCCTGGTCTAGGCAGAGAATTTTAAATGTCAGGTGAGCACCCGTGGGTGTTGGGATCTGAACATTATGTAGCGTTGAGCACCCATGTATTGTTGTATACTGTAGGTGAACAGGAATTTTTCTTTCTGATATTTGTGGTAAGGTAGGTGGAGAGTGAAAATAGGTTTTCGAAAATGTCACAAGACTGAAACTAAGTGCAACTCACATGAAGCAGTCATTTCTTTAACCTTCAGGCAGTAATAAGAAGGGCTGACTGGACACACTTGTGCTTTTGTGCAACAACCTTTGAAACTAATAATTACTTTCATACCTGCAAGCCCAGCAAGTCTACGGCCATTTATAGCTGATTAGTTATTGATTATGTAAACAATGGGACAGTTAGCGAGCATATTTAAATAGGTCCTATCAGCAGAAAAGGAATGTATGTAACTGCAAATACAGAAAAGACTGAAATGACGTATTTTAGATTAGTATTTAGTACTGTTGTCAAAGGCACTTTTACGCATGACTAAGTTCAACAATTCTTGTGACCTGGACTTTTTGGTAAATTAGGAGGTGGAGCAGGGGTTAGCATTCTTTCCACACACAAACAAGGTCACAAGTTTGAATTACCAGCCGCAGTAGTGGTGGACACTGCACACATTTCCTCCTATCTGCTTTGGTACATTTGATAAAATAACACCATGTGCTGAGATTTTAGCCCAAAGAGTAGACAATGGGTTGGCAAAAGTGTGTGTGAATATATACGCATATACATATATTTTTTTTTCTTTTTTTCTCACTTCTGAGCAATAGCAGTCTCCATCTGAGATTTTTCTACTCCACACGATCACATCTCCCCACACTACACTCTCTATGTATTATGTATGCCGTATGTGAACCACCTGCCACGTCCATAATGCATGTTACTTAATGTTTAAAAGACACAGCGGTGATACTTCGACACATGACCTAACCTGTCTCCTCCACTCTCATCTCCAAGGTAACACTAACATTATCTCTTCCTCGTCTCTTCCTGTCCGTCCCACTGGAAAGCTCAGAAAGTTGACCCCAGTGTCTCTAATTTCAGGCACTTAATGAGATTTTTAATTGGTGACCTTTACAGAATAGTTTCATAGCACAGCGTATGACAAGACTCGAGGGGGTCCAAGAACACTGCTCCATACTCGCTGCAGGGTCCTTCATAACAGTGCACAAAGGGCGGAGCATGCTAGTGAGATCGAGAAATTTGGATCTACAGTTCATTTCACTTTAAATTCACCTCATGTCTTTGTTACATCACTACACATAGATAGCATCCTTTCCCAAGAAGCAGCCCCAGTGTATTTTTTAAACAGAGGAAAAAAAACTCACATAATTTAAATCGGTATAATAAAGTATGCAATATATAGATTGTGATCAAGAAGTATAGGCACTCAAATCACCTAGCAACATGGCCTCTGTAATGACATAAATAGGTAAGATCAATACCAGACCCTGTTAGCAGTAATCGTCTGTCAGTATTTGCATTTCATCACGTCTGTCTCAAGTGTCTTGCCACAATGAGAGAACTTGAGAACTACCTCTGACCTTTGGGATGGTAGATGAGTGCTCTGACCTAGTCATTCACAATCTAGGGGCCAAGACCCAAATTTGGGTCCCCAAAGATTCTCAGGAACAGAAAAGAAGCCCAAATTAGCTACATTTTAGTAAAGGGATGGTATCATAATTAAAATATTTTATAGCCATGAGTTAGGGGCGCAGGGAGAAAAAGGTTGGGAACCACTGTTCTAACCATTGAGCCACTGCTGCCTCAGGTACATAATACGTAAGTACCTAAGCAGGACAAATCAAACTATTTTACACTGTAACAGTGTTTTACAACAGGCTGCTGGATGAAGATTTTTTTCCCCAGAGACAACTGTACTATGCAATGTCTTAGCAGAGCTCATGTAACACACTCTGCTATAAAATTTAATCTGTGTCAATTGGGAAGCAACCAATAATTCCTAAACAAACAAGATATACATAAATTACAGAGAAGCACTGCCTTACCTTGGCGAGATGTCACACCCTTGCTGCATGAAGGCTCCCAGTGAGAACCAGAGTGAGTTAAAGATCCCAAACTCATTGGTCTGCTCTGAACTCTGCTGAACGGTATTGGGCTGTGGGGCCGTGGGCGTCTGCTGGACCCCGTTGGACGCAGACGGCTGGGTGGGGGTCTGTGGCTCGCCCCCCTCCTCGTAGTCCTCTGAATGCCACTCGTACGGACTGAAGCGACTGACCAGGAACAGAACCACGCTGACCCCAATGTATGCAAAGACTATGCACATCCAGATCTCGTACGCCAGGGGGTCCAGGAAGGAGAAGACCCCCGGTTTGGACTTGGTGGGTTTCTTGATCATGATGGAAATACCCAGAGACATGAAGGGTTTGGAGAAGTCGATGACCTCCTCGCGAACAAGAGTGATGGTGAGAGGAGCTACAGCCACATCTGCTTTCTAATAGGCAAAAAGAAAAGAATATAATGATGAAATGTTATGCTACTGTCTGCCATAAACAGTCATTTTTAGTATTTTTCAAATGTAGTTACACAGAGTTCTGTCATTTTGCTTGTAATGGCTTGATTTGATTTGTTGCTGAAATAGAGTTTGATATGGTTTCAAATGATGGAACGTTTACAAACCATGCATGAAGATTGAAATTGCCTATCCTTCTGAAGGTAATATATTGTATTCAGAAAACCCAAACAGCTTGACTTTACTTGTTTTTAAACCTTGTTATTTTTATTGTCTTTTCATATTTTTTGTAACTTGAAGGTCAATTTGTTTTGTTTGTACTCAAATGATAAAAGATACGTAGTGTGCAGTAAAATCCAACTTTTTGTTTGAGAATTGCATTTCACAAAACTGACTATTCCATCTTTTTTTTTTTTTTTTAATTTTAGTATACACTACATAACCTTAATGGTGGAGGTCCATCATTTGCTTGTCTGAACATATGTTTTATTGCCTTGTCTTGGATTCTCCATGAGGAGATTAAATAAATGAAAACCTGAAGCAAGTGGCAAACCTTTCACCAGAAAAGTTACATAATGCACCGTTAATTTAAGCATGACTTCCATACAATATTTAAGCGGCTACTTAAAACAAAGGTAAATTACTCACCCCATAGACCAGTTCTCCTACCATGCCGTTCCACATTTTGGAGTCTGGATCTCGGGCCCCATATTTCCCATCAGAGACGATCTTAAGTTTGTACTGGTACCCCACATGTTTGGCGATCTCTGCTGCCAGCTCCACAATGTAGCCCTCATATTTGTCATTCCCCACCAGCTGCTCATGGTTCTTCTTCAGCATCACATATGGAGACTCCTGCAAAGAAAACAGGAATATTGGTGACAGTTTCTAAAATATATATTCATTGCAGTGTTTTTTGTTATGCCAATAGGCAAGGCAAGTTTATATGTATAGCATATTTTGTACACAAAGTAATTCAAAGTGCTTTGCAGAATAAGAAATACATTACAATACAAACAAATCAAAACATAAATAATCATGATAAAATTAAAAAGAGAGTGAGACATTAAATAAGAGAGAAGAGTGCAGAATGAAAAGAAGAACTGTTGAAGAACTGTTCTGAGCCTGAATATAAACCATCAAAGTAGAGGCCTGTCCCACAGGTTCAGGAAGACTGTTCCAGGTTGTAGATGAATGAATCTGAAATGCTGACTCCCCGAGTTTAGTCCTGACTCTGGGCACCAGCAGAAGGCCTGTCCTCAGTGTGTAAGATGGTCCATATAACATGTCAGAGATGTACTTTGGTGCTAGGCCATGAAGAGAGACTGTATCATTATTATTTATTTCCAATTCTACACATACCCATACACCAACACTTGAGGAAGGCAAAAAATATTGACCTGATTACAAGAAAGAATATAACTCTACTAATCAGGTTTGACGTCACAAGAGTGACAATCAAACATTCAAGGACGCAATTTTTCTTTCCGCTTCCTTGCCGCTCCAACATAACAAAACCTGACTGTCCTTACTATTATAATTGGCGGTGTGCGAAAGGCGCTGAAGCAAAGATGATTACATAAAATTACCAGGTATTATTTTGTCTTTGTTCAGTGCAGGTATGCCATATAATTTAAACACAAAAGGTGATAAAAGTGTGATCATTATGACAGCAGTGTGGCGCATTGATGACATACTGCAGTGTGTGAGGAAATAGAGGAATGGGACACTGTTATTAGAGCAGAAGATGGTGAAGGCGCCTTGTGTGTTTTGTCTCTGTGACCTCGCTTCTGTTACAGCTCTTCTGCAGATGCTCCCGAGATCTGATTGGCTGCACTGAGAAATTACAGTCCGTGTGACACCTGAGGCTAGACGTGTGGATTTTTCGACAGGTATACTTTTACAGCCAATCAAAGACCATACACTATGATTGGGAATAACTACTATAATTTAATCTCTTATAGTGTCATAAATATGTGTTTGTTTAGATAGATTACAAAAGAATCCTATGTTATTGTATATATTCTATTCTATATACAGTATTCCTATAATAATATACATTTCCACCATTATTATTGCTGATATAGAGTAAACAATCAATTATTTTGTACTATTTAGGCCTCTGAGTGTGAAATGACATACTCAACTTGTAAAGATGTGATGCTCGTAAAAAGATTTTGATGGAAGTAGCACTAGAAGTATTTGAGCACAGTCTAATATATGTTTCCTGTCTTGGATATATACAAATTAGAGATCGATCGATATGCATTTTTTCATGGCCAATGCCGGTGTCGATACCGATGCCTTGAGCTGATATGTAGAGCTGATTTAAGTAATTACAGTATAAACCACAACTTTCTTTTACTACAAACTGTGTATTACTTCATTGTTTGAGAGAAGACACCCTAACTATGCAAAATTTGTTTAGTTTAGTTTATTTATTTAATGAGACAGGGATAGTGCACAATCTACATTAACCTTAACAGGAGAGATGCATGTACCAGGTTGTAGCGCCAGAGCTCATTTCCACCTGTCGTCCCTGGGCAGGTTGATGTTATAGTTCATAAAAACAAACATACAAAGAGAATGTCTTCATAATGGCAAGAGCATCATAACAATTCTGTATCCTCATTCATACAAAGTTCTCCCAGCACCTTAAAATCATCACCCTTATCAAAATCACCATTCAATTCATTCAGCCCAGAACATCACTCTCTCTCCAGACACTCCTCAGTCCACATAATGGGCGCAGGTTTGGTTTGAAAGGAGCCACTTTTTCACCAGGCGTGAGAACGTGCTGTAGTTTGTACATGTGATCAGCTCTGTTGGTAACGTTCCACTGACGGATCGCCGCGCATGAAAAGGCTGAGTTTCCGAATGCTGTCCTACGTTTGGGGATCCTGCACTCGCCTCGCACAGCGGATCAAGCGGCTCAGGAGGTGGTTTCAGAACTCAGGGAAACAAACTGTTTTAGCGGAGGAACAGGAGCATCATGAATGATCTTATACAGCAGAAAAACATTTGCAAACATTATCAGGTTTTCAAAACTTAAAATGCGGTGTTTTACAAGAACAGTGGTGGGATAGCTGACGTTTCTTGTCATGGGTCTTGAGAGCGCTTTTATATAATGATTTTAGAGGCCTCAGAGCTGATTTACAAGCCTGTGACTGTGTGTTGGTGTTAAACATGTGTGAATGAAACAAAAGATAAAACTCCAGGTATATTTTTTTTAACGGGGGAAACAAAATGATGACATATATCAGAAAATAGTGTAATATGGGCCCTGTGATGTTGTAGTTTTTTCAGTACATCTTCTTTCTCATTTGGAAGCACCTTTACCCTTTGAAAAATACAGAAGTCCAGTCTGTTGAAGAGTTGGCTCGGGTTTGCCTTTATTCCCACAGGTTGTAATAATATGAGTCTGTTTCCTGCTTAGACCCTGCCCCCTCCATATTTCATCTGAGTGTAACGACAGGGCTTCCCTCTTGGTGCCACAGTTATCTGGCTCCTCTTGCTCTTTATGCTTGAGGTGAAGGTAATCATTGTTACACATGAAATCTCCGAGCCCACTGCCTCGTGAAACAGCACCCAAGGGAGACAGAGCACCGAAAGGTTGGACGTGCAGTGCTCTGGCAGATATTCACAATCACACACTAGTCCGACCCAATACACACTGCATAGAGACAGACGAAAACTACACAGGCACAGACAGTTACAGCAATCTGCTCATAAAGACAGGCTGAAGGTCTGCCAGGACAAGTCTCATTGACCTATCCCAGCCACCAAGGGGATATGGCTGTCAGTCGGCCATCTTGAATACAAACCGCACGCTCACGTCCAATAGATAACTGTCAAATACACATTGAAGTGAAACATGTCCAAATGGGTTGCCGGAAGTTTCCCAGGGCCAAACAGACCAAATGACATTTCTGGACTACTGCACATATAACAATGTTCAGGGGCATTTATTTTTCAAAGATAATAGCTTGGCAAGATATTAGAGGCCGATATTTGCACTTTTTAGCATATCAGCTATAGGCCTTAAATCTCCAGCAGTTATCGATATCTGGTTAGGCCCAACTAGCTGTATGAATAATACATGTACAGGGCTTAATTTGAACACATTAGTAAAAAGATAGTACTGCAAAAACTGCTCTATTGTACAATTTGTAATGAAACAAGGTCTTAAGTAAGTTTGTGCTAAATTCAAATTAGATCATTTTGAGGAAAATGATCAAAATTGGCCCCACATGTTAGCCCAGAGACATTATCAGCGATCTATTTCTCATAACATGGCTTAAAGCTCACAAGAGTCAATTTTTTGTAGTATAGGACCTTAAAGTTGTTCAGCTGCTTCCATTTTGTTGTCATACTCTGTCAAACTCTTTCTTTATGCATCCACGAGCTTGCTTACTGATATGACAAGATCAAATCTGTGCATCTGTCTCTGTATGCCATAGTGTAATTTAGAACAAGAACATTTCACAGCAAACAGCACATCTCCAACACCGCTCCTGTTAGCTCTCAGTGTTTCCACCTCTCTGAAGTGACTGACAGCCCTTGCACTACTTAACACCTTAAACATGTCAAGACTGTGCTGTAGAAAGGCAGATGTTTTGAAAGGGGTTTGGGCTAATGAAATAAAAGCCAACTACAGATATGGGTTTGGTTACAACAAAACATTATAATATGATAAAAGCTATTGATACTTTGCAGCTGATGTTATGAACATTCCCTGGGGATGTGAAGCTAACTGAAAGCACTACCTTGTTCGAAGCTCTATTACTCAAGATAGACTTAATCTGACTTCTGTTTTAACACAGTCTGATTTAGCTAGAACTACAACAGTTGAGATGCTTTGTGCTGTTAAACAAGTCAGTCCCTCTCAAATAAAATTACCGTCACAAGTTAGCTGCCATTAGCCAACAGTTTTTCAGTCACTCTCACCTTTTTGTTGAATTATTATTTGTGTTTTGATCACAGGGTCCTGAAAATGTGTTGTTTGAATCCCTTTTGTTTTTGTTTTTCTTGAGTTTTCAGATTATCTTAAAAGTTTTGTCTGTGTTTGTTAAAGTGCGCATTGTGTCACCATGGTAACTCCTGAACATTCTGCCAATAGAGATACGTGTAAAACACCTCCAGCGTGATGTCACTGCAAAGTATCAGAATTGCAGTTACTTTAGTCTAGTTAAAAGTTGAATTCATTTTATTCCAATGTGGCTGTGCACCTTTGTTCACAAATATATGCACTACATTGATCTAAAAAGAGGAGGTATCTGGCAGTCTTATAATTGTTCACACCTTATCTCTAGGTTCACAGATAGAAAACCCAATTTATCGCACAGGAAAATTGGACTGAGAGGAGATATGTCACATACAGTTATTTTAGGTACAGGTTTGTGGGAGGGTGCAACTCACAGGTTCAAATCAGATTTCAGAATTAATTATTGGTGTTAGAATCTGTTTTTTGATTATTTATTGCTTTAATTCATCATCAATATCTTTGTTAAGGTTAGGTTAGGTTACTTGATTTGTACCTGTAGGTAAATTTGTTTGGCAGTTTTGAGAGGCTGGTCCCACATTTCACATTTCATTCATCCACACTCTACACAAATATATTAATTTATTACTATTAATATATTACTTTTATATATTATAAATGTATTTGAAGGACATTGATGTTAAAGTTTGTAATTCTTGTAACTGGGGACTACTAAAGGAAATTCTAAAAATAATATTTGTTGCTTCTGTTACTGCAACTACTATTCACATTTTTATAGCCTTGTCAAGATAGCTTTTCTTTTACAGCTATAGTAAAACTACAGCCTTACAAAAGTATTTGAATGAAACTAACATCAAAGTGTGTCATTCTTGTAATTGTGGACAACTAAAGAGAATTCTATTAACATTTGTGACTCTTTTATCTTTTTTTTTCAACTAGTATTTTAGAACGGAGAATTTGAAGCAATGATACAGAAATTGCCTCCATTGCCTCTATCAGTCACACTGTGTAGAAGGGCATTTGGAGAAAAATGTGGCAGAATAACATCAAAAACCTGTATCTCCCGTTCATTTATATACAACCTGTGGCCTTATTGTAGTCTGTGGCGGCACTGAGCCCTGAGCTTCAATACAAGATGACAATATGGCTGCTCAGTCCAAAGTGTCCATAGAGCCGTTACTGTCTCTTTCTGCTTTTATTCTCAATAGCTTCCCGGCAGCTTTTATCAGGTGAGAGGATAATTTTACTTCAGAGGATAACCCAGTCGAGTCCTTTGAACCCATTAACCCTCAAAGTGGACGTACGCCATGCTCTCCCATACACAACTGGCCTTCTGAACTTCACACTCGCCATCAAATTCTCTGTGATTTTCAACACATCTCTTCCATATACAGTACGTAATATTGTTGCAACGCAAAGAAGTCCATGAAAATTACATTGCGGCAGTGAGACCCAGAGATAAAAGAGATAAAAAGCTCTTGAAAAAGCCATGCCAAGCTCCAGGCCTTCTGAAAAGCTGCATTATCTGATATTAAATTTTCAACATGAAGGAACACTAAGAGCATGTTGTACCTATGAGAGATGGATACTTTTATATTAGACTCTATGTCGGCCTGGGATTTTAAGGTATAAAAGTGGTATTTAAACAAAAATAATAATCGGATAGATAAAGAGATGGGGGGTGATACTTTGATGCCCTATTTTCAAAGTGAAGAGTGAATCCAATTTGCCCTATGTCTTTTATATAGGCCAGGGCTCTTTACCAATTCTTCAAGTCACAGAAGGCATTTGCTATAAATATTTAGCCCCTAAAACTATATACAGTGTCACTGATTAAAACTGAAATCCAAATTAAAACGTATTTTTAAAGGCTAGTATTTTCAATGAAACATCGTCATAATAACACCTCCATGGAGACAAGCAGGTAATCAACCCTCTACCCGAAAAGTTACATAGTGCACTTTTGATTTTGATATTAACTTTTTTTCTATTGTGTCTTTATTACTTTTATTCTGTGAAGCACTTTCCTCGCGTTGAAAAATACAGTTTGTATCATTGCAAAGTGGTGGTTGGTGGTTTGTTTCGCTCATTCTAAACCTCATTGTTTAGCTTCAAACAAGTCCATTTCTCACAATGTCACTATATTGGCTAGAATTTCATATTTAAGGTAGTATTAGTGCACATAAACTGAAACATTTCCTCACCAACATGGACCAGTTAAAGGTGCACTGCGGAGCCTTTCTGATAGAGGGTACGCCATCTGTTTGTCATCATGGAGGTGTTATTGCTATTCCTTTTTCCTGTTCTACACTATTAAACAGATCTATCTCCATGGGGATTAGCAAAGGAAACACACAAAAAATCCAAATCTACAACAGTTATAGTGAATCATGCACTAAATTTCCCATTACTTTTTCTCATAGAGTTTCTAAAAAATTGTAAAAATTAAAAGTTTGAAAGCTTGCTTGGGAATAATCAGCTATGTTGTAACTAATGACCACAAGACCTATAATTTTATGTAAAATCTGTTTCTGAAACTGCACAAACCGCAAAGTTATATAAACATTTTGCAGAATCATTTTAATCTACCTTTTTGGACCTAAAACAATAACGCAATCAGTTACCACGTAGCTGCTTAGCCTCGGAGATGCCTTTGAACTCTTAATATTTACATTTTTCAAAAAGTATATGGGAAACATGAATGGAAAGTTGACTGAACAGGCGGTCACTGTTGTTCCTGTACCTAATCAGCCACTATCCCCACCTATTATTGCAAGACAAGAAGGATTTAATAAGTAAATTACATACAATGTTTACAATACCATGGGGAAGCCCAGAGACCACTTTATTTTTATGGTACCCAGGAGTATTTCAAATTGAGTACTTGCCAAGCCTATATACTGCCCTTGTAGTAGAAGGATTGTATTATTTATAGCTCAGTTAATAAACAAACCATGCCTCACTGTAGAATTTAACACATAAAGAAAAACACAAACAATTATAGTCTATTATGAAGATTTAAGGGATTCCTATGATTCCTATGTTGTAAAATATCAAAAGGCAAAAGTGGCATATGGTTAATCAACCTGGTTTATGTATTCATATGAACTACCAGTCAAAAGTTTGGACACACCCTCTCATTCAGTGCTTTTTCTCTATATTTATGACTGTCTACATTTTATACACATACTGAAGACCTCAAATATATGGTACAAAATGGTCTTCACTTTACAGGTGTGCCATGTCAGGGTCAAGCAATGCCAAAAGTGAAAACTAGGGCTCAAAGCAAAGGGTGTTTTTTATTTCCATATGTGTCTTTCAGTATGAATCTACACTGTAAATAATCATGGACATAAAGAACATATGAAAAAGTGTGTCCAAACTGAATGGTAGTGTATATAATAAAACAATAGCTTCTTTCCCATGATGTGCCCTATATGTTTAAAATGAAAGAGAGCCTGGCATAGGGGATTGGTGATTTTTTTCATTCTACATGTGACAGGCATGAAAATGGGTCAGGGGTTGAAAAGATAAGAAATAAATTGACGCCACTCTTGTCAATGGATGGAGCTAGAGCAGTAAACGCGAGACGCCCGCTTTCGCTATTTTAGATGGCTCAAAACCAATGTTTTAATGAATCAATAAATAACATCAGCGGTGAAAATGAGTGTAAAAAGAGCAGGGTTCACATTTTTATTTTGTCACAAAAGGCTTCAAGCATGGGCCAAAGCATAGGATAACAAGTTCTAGAGTTTCACTTCACCTTCAGCCTTATGTCGCAGTTTATATTGCAGCTGGCAAACGCAGATTGCCGCCAAGTGAAGTGTGTGCAGTTCGGCCTATGATTGGTTCTCGGCAGCAATTTGCAGACCATTCAAGTGTCATTTAAAGGGCCGGTTTCTGAAGTGTTCAGTTTGCGCATTAAGTCAATCATATGATAATTAAAAAAAACATCTCCCGACCCCCACCCCCCACCCAAAAAAAAAAAAAAAAACTCCTCGGATCTACCTGATTCACGTAGATCACCCTTTTTTGACTTGGCAAATTTCGCCGAAAGGTGAGAGATTTTCATGCCTGATGTGTCCTATTCTCAGTTGGGGGCAAGAGCCACTTTCCCATTTGATAACATTGTACCTTTTCCAAAAGGTAATGCACATGTTGGTCTTGATAATCATTGACTAGACCTGAAATCTCACTGTTTTAACCATTTTAACAATATTCTTGTAGTTTCCCCTCATCTGTATTAAATGATATTGGCATATTTAATGGCGTGATGCCATCTAAATCAGTATTGTACACAAGCCTAGTTTCTGAAGCAAACATTGCAGTGGCACTTTCAAAATCAAATTTTTGTTATTCTGAGCGTGGAGGGGAAAAGTTTGCCAAACGTAGTTAGAGAGAGAAGAGAAGGTGACAGATACAATCACAGATATCCACACAGCTCTCTGTGCCTAGACCCAAAGGAACTCTATCAACGCACAAAATGAAAACTGTTACCCTGCCTTTTCTCTCTTTTCTCTTTCCTTTAGTCCCCACTCAGTCTTCCATTGTCCCTCTTTCTTCAAACTCAATATCTATTTTTTCTAACAAACTCACCAGGATCGTTGTGACAATGTAGGTCCGGTTCTGCAGTCCGTAAGTGTCATTGATGCCCCGGATCGAGCTGGCTGTGGTGACGTACTTTTCATCCTCATTCCAGTACCCCACCTACAAGAAGAGCACGTTTCATGAGAGATAATTTAGTTGATATAACATAAAAGTAGAGATTAAGCATAGCTCTAGGGTTGTCAAAATGACCCATTATTAGATACTAAAACCAGCATCGAAACGAGATTCTCATTTGATTGCATCGTTAGGAAAAAAGTCACATTCTCAGGACAGAAATGAACCTTTCCCGAATAACTTTAGAATGATCTTGAGCTGTATCAGAACAAGTATAAGAGCACATAGACTAGTACGGCCATGGACCACTATGGAACCTACTTGGACGACTGAGGGATTACATGTGGTAATATAAAGGAAAGTATTATAATTTAACGTTGAAAGTGACATTCTATCATCTAAATTAATAGTGTTTTTATTACCACTGTAGTATTGGACCAGTTGTCTATGACCAGTTGTCTAACATACATTCAAATAAGCAACTAATTAAGATTTATTTATCATTTAGCCCTAATTTTTCATTCATTTGAACTTTCAGTATCTGCAATGTTATCAATGTGTTTTTAAGTACATGTTTTTAAATGAACATTTGAACTGATCTTCAAAACGAGACACTCACCTTTTTGGGTCCAGACGGTGCCAGCTCCATGATGCTGACTGTGTAGTTGGTTCTTCGTCCTTTCTCATTGAACTGAATGTGTCCGGTCAATCCATCTATGCGGACCTATAATGGAAAAACAAGTGAAAAAAATAAGGTAACACTTTAGAATATCCATACTTTTAGTTGCTTTACAGCTACTTTTCTGGTAGAGGATCCGCCACCTGCTTGTTTCCATGGAGATTTTACTGCTTTGCCTGGATTATCCCATAGTATGGCATTAAACGTCAAATTACTGATCAGATCTCTGGAGAGGCAACGCCACTCACACTCAAAGAATAAATGCATCTTTTTCAAGCTATTTTTTGAGCAATAATTAAATAAATGCAAGAAAAAAACATTTATAATGCCATACTGTGGAGACAAGAAGGTAGGAGGCCACCCCCACCAGAAAAGTTACATAGTGCATCTTTAACAAAGCCTAAATCATTCTTGCTAAACAATTTGTTCTCTATGAATTAAGTCTATTTTCATGCTTTATTAAGGCTTTTTAGGTTGTAGTAATTATAAAGTTGTACAGCCTAATGAATAAAGGGCCTTTGGGTAAATAACTTCTGTCACAAAAATAAATGAAGCTTGTAATATCTGAACCCTTTTGCTCCTTGTGTGTTCGCTTGCAGTTGGATTTCCACAGTGTTCTAACACGAGATGCATGTTAAGCAAAGCGTTTAGTGGTTATTTAGTGAGAATGCCGGTCCCAGCGGAGGAGAGAGACAGACCATGGTGGATGTGTACAGCGCAGTGTGTTTGTCTTGGCCGCGTGATGGACTTAATTGAGCGCACACTGCTTCAATCTCCAGTCTATCTCCGGGCAGATGGTGAGATTGACTCTAAGCAGGCCCCGGTGTAGACAGGGCCACGGGCAGCATGCATACGCACACACAAAGACACACACACACAGGCTCATATGCAATTATGTGTAATATGGTTGGACCTAAATACTGGATTGCATAAAGGGTTGTCACAATGTCAGATTTTAGTGTTATGATTATTATGAGAGGAAAATATCATAATTTTACAATTATTCACGATTATTGACACCAGATTAAAACCCTTCATTGTTTTTCATTTACATATGCCTGCAACAATAAAACATTTTGAACTACAATATACTGCTGAACTAAATATAGATGATAAACAATAATATAGAAATCAAACCATAAATCAGAAGCAGAAAATGGAATCTTATTGCAAAAAAATACCAAGCATTTCTCACTTTTACAAAGAAGAAGCCCCCACGATAAATACTGACCCCCAAAAATGACTGTTCCATCTGTCATATATTGAAGTCGATAGTAATTATCATGACATGCCAACAAATACATTACCTCCAGATTAGAATGCACCCAGTTTTCTGAAAACAAACTTTCTGAATGATTAAGTTAATGTGACATAAACAGACAAACTACATTACAAAGCACAAATCACTGAAAATCCTATGAAATCTTATGGTAAAATCCATTCCTCCCTGAGGAATGGAGGAGTTTATATAATGCTGAAAGTATTGCTTCGATCCTAGGAGCCAGTTTATGCACTGAAGTGAAGACAAACAAAGAGTAGCACCCTGCATTGCCACTGGATGACATCATGCAGTGTTTTAAGGTGTGCAAAAGGAGACAGCCTAAATAATGAAAGAAGTTACATGGAAATGCCACTGCTTGCCTGGAAAGCTCCACAGTATGGCATTAAAATGAATTACTTCCATGAAAAGCAGGTCAAGTTACAGGTCAGATCTATGGTGAGATGACCAAAAACATTGTTCTTAATTGATACGTCTACATCCGGTGGGAAAGTAGCAGAGAATGTTACACCTCACGATGTCAAAGGTTTTTCTTGGCTACAATTACATCCAGTGTAACAAAGGGCATATATTACTAAACTAAAAGTAAAAAGCCACTGTTAGCTTGAAAACTACTACTTCATGACATCACAAGGTGGAACCGAGGTTTGGAGACAAGACACATTTTTGTTGGAGATGTAGACAGACTAATAATAAAGGGTTTTTCAAACGTGTGAATAAAACCAACCAAACACAACTTCAGGAATGTTTTTTGAGGAGGTAACAACATTCTAATATGGCTATTATCTGTAAAAAGTTAAATAAGATTCAGATTGGTGCTTTCAAATTAAAGTAAGCTTTAGCAAATATATAAACAACAGCCTCTGTGATTATGCCGTCTCCTTTACTCTTTCTAATTAACACTTTCTGATCAAAATGCATGAAATCAAACACAACTCTCATCTCAAAACCACAACTTAAATAAATTGTGTAAGCGTCTGTATTTCTGCACACAAATATCCCTGGTGTAGTGTCACATTTGTGTTTGAATGACTGTGTCCGTGTGTGCCCGCGAGAAGTCCAGCCAGTGCTACGTCTCCGAATATTACATTTCTAAACTCAATTGCTGGTGTCATATTTCATGACCATCTCCAGCGAGTGTTATTGCCCGTAGCGTTTGTTTACTAGCCACTGTGTCACATTTGATAGCGCGCCGCCTTGCTACGACTTAATGTGAACTTTGCGCGCTACAATAAGACCTCATTTGTTCAGCCAGTCCAAGCTCAAGAGTGGTTAGCTAACGTGCCACTCAACAATAGGGTCTGTGCGACTTTGGCTAGCTCACTGTGTCTCAAAGCTAACAGTCACCTTGATTAAAATTGTAAAATATAAAATAAACAACCTATAAAAAATCAAATTAATTCAAATAAAAACAATATTTTTATATATGTAGAAGGATTCAGTTTGTGTTGTTTTATTTGAATATTTATTATGCCTCAAAATTAGCATTAGCGTTAGCATTGAGACACAAACATCTCTCTGTCTTAGGGTGACCAGATTTTCAAACTAAGAAACTGGAACATCCCTGGTTTGGGTTAGTTGGTAATAATAAAATTGTGAAACAAGTGCATAATTAAGGAGAATAGTTATGCAGAGGCCATTCATGACGAACATGTGAGTCAGTATGTTCACATTTTCTTTGTGCTTTTGTCATTTTCAAGCAGCTTTTCTGTATTTTATGTAAACAAATGACAATGTATGCTTCTCTTTACTGTTGGCAGGTATCAGATTGGTCCAAAATAAGAACACCTGGGACATTTCTTGTATAAAACTGGGGCAAATCACTGGTTTTGGATAAATCTGCTGGGACAGGGGACACATGGCTCAAAACTGGGACTGTCCCTGGTAAATAGGGACATTTGGTCACCTTACCCTGTCGAAACCAGGGGTGTTCAAACTTTTTTCATCAAGAGCCACATATTAAAACACAGACCAGCGTAAGGGCCGATCGAGGGTCATAGACTAGTGGTCAAAACAGTGAGCAAGTCAAATATGTACATTTATAACAGGTTTGAATGACCCTCCAGACCTTTGTTCATCCTTAGACCCTCAAAAGGACACATAACACACTTTATCAAGGTAGATTTCAAAAACATGCAGTCAAAAGTACTACTTGCAGTAGTATGGGCCAATTCACCTGGAAGTCTGAGGGCCAAAACAATTGATCTGAGGGCCACATTTGACCACTGGGCCATAGTTTGAACATGCCTGGTCTAAACTTTCAATATGTTAAAATACAGGCTCAAAACGGTTCTATTTAGCAGTGTGTATGAATGAAAGGTTTTTATTCCGCACCACTGTTAATTTTATGATGATTTATGTTTTGATTTGTCTGTATGATTGTTTGATTGGAGTGTATTTCTTAGTCCGTAAAGCACTTTGTGTAAGCCTCAATTTGTGCAGTTTTTTAGCATGTTGTCAGTGAAACAAGACCGTAGCACCTTGTTCTTCTTCTTGTTTATTTGTTTTAGCATGTCTAACCTCATAGAGATATAATTGGACAGGAAGTAGTGACGGCAACAGTGCGGTTGCTGAGCATAGTCTTGTGTTTGTGTGTCTGTGTGTGTGTATGTGTGTGTGTAGTGTATAACAACCTGCTGCAGGGCCCTTTGTATGTCTATGCCTTGGCCCCAGGGAGCGGGTGGGTTGGCCAGACACTCTCCAGCGTTGCCCCTTCGTGAAATGTCTATCCTCTGCTTCCTTAAGTTTTGAAAAGCAGTCGCCATAACCTTCACTCCGTCATACGTCAAAGCACCAGTGTACTGCAAATGACAAGAAGCATAATAAAACAGAATTAATGTTACAACTTTCAACTTGGCCTCACTCTAAGAAGCCAATTGTGTTTGAACAATTTCCAAATGGGCTGTTAAACCATCAGGTTCATTTCAGTGTTAACTCCTTGCCCTGAGAACTCACGCTCAGGGTACAAAATCATCTTGTGGGTGATTTACTTCGAGTATCTCATGTGGAAAAATTATCTTGGACAACTTTGAGAAGTTCTTGACTGTAAATCAAGTTTTGCCTTTGTACTTCCTCAAAAAAGAGAAAGGGTGTATTGCTGAGTTATAGGGATTGAAAACACACACACACAGGACCTTGTAAAATAATAACAAAAAACTTGTCAAACGTCTTTACAAAAACAAATTTATGGACCTCTTGTTGAGAATTAAATGCATAAATTTGACCTTTGGCACCACTATTACACCAGCAGCCCAAAGCGGTTTCCAAGTAACGTGGGTTAGGAAATAACATAATTAAAGGGTTATAAATATTTTTCCATGTAATGAAGAAAAATTACTTTTTCCTCTGCATCTAATTGTAAAGCAATTTTTTATCATCCATGAACCAGGAAGTAGCTGAGTTAGCAGGCAAGTTGTTAGTAAACTGCATGCTAGCAATTCCTCATGAAAGTTAGGACCACTGCAAAGTATTTTAAATGAACTAGTTCTGTTTTTCAATTTTTTAAGACAGTAAAAATCAGGTACAGTATCTTTAAGGACATTTGCAATAGCTTAAAAAAAAATGTATGTAAATGTAATAACTATCAAATTGGCAAACTGATGGTATTATTGTTCAAGAAGTAATTAACGGTAGAGTATAAAGCATTTTGGTAAACCCTAAAATAATAAACTGACTTGGGGTTGTATATTGTTTTTTTTTTAAAGTAATATAGTATTCTAGAAACACACATACTTTGAGTCCAGTTTTAGGCATTTTCGAGTCCTTGATGTCAAACTCCATCCACTGCTGGACAACACGGCTGACTTCTGGCTCAGAGTTGTTGACGAGCTGGAAGCCTGTGATGTTTGCTCCTCCTTTTCTTAGGTCTGTCAGGTCAATGTCCAGAAAGCCCTGGAAAAACAATAGATGACAGAGGTTAGAGGGGTAAGGAAAATTGAGAATATACTGCTCTGATACTGTAATCTAAATCCATCCAGGTAAAAAAGGAAATCAAAGGTCTACATTTAATATAAAAAATGCTTCAAGTATATCAAACAAGTTATTAAAGGTATACTATGTAACTTTTATTGTGGAGGGAATTCCACCTGTTCCATGCCATTGCTTGCCTTGAATGTGCCACAGTTTAGCATTTAACTTCTCTATTTCCATGGAGACAAGCAGGCAGCACCATTAAGCCAAGTTACAGGTCAGATCTGTGGCGAGGTGCAATAAAAACAACATAATGTCAATATTCCAGCTCCATGGAGACTAGCAGGTGGCCAAAAAAGTTACGCACATTTTTCTTTTATTAATATGTCTACCTGCAGTGGGAGAATAGAACAACGTTATACCTTTCAACTGTGTCAAAGGTTTCCCTCGGCTACAACTACATTCAGTGTAACAAAGAGCTTTTTGCAAAGTCTACTTTTATTAAGTCTACTGGAAATTCCCAAGGACTCACTTATCTATATTGTACCTACTGTGCTAGGGGTTAATTGCATAATGAAAAAGTCTATTCTTCCTACTCGCTTAGAAGGGTTATCCCATTGTACAGACTTCATCCCATCTTTCCCCTGGGACAACTTAAAGTGAAAAAGGAAAAAAAAAAAAGGAAAAAACTAATTTCACAGCTAGCAAAAAGTCCAACACTAATCTGTACTAGACTGGCAGGCTACTGTTAACAATGGGAAGGATCAAAAACCGTATGGACTGCTACGAACAAGGCAGGCTTCCAGGCACCGAGTGGATTACTGTAATGGTATCTTTCCACGTGCTATTTCTTCTCTAAACTTGGTGGAGAAGAAGACAGTTTTTGGGTGAAAGGGTGAAAGGCGGAGGAGTGACAGCAGCAGCAGACAAGTGGGAGTCGAAACTGAAGAGCGCATGAAGGAAGGCAGGGGCCATTTGTCAGTGATTTGTATCTGATTTAAAAAGCATGGTTTGCCTGATGAGAAAGACAAGAGATCTCCTGGCATTTTTAAACCTCACCTTGTGTCAGTTTTGCCCTTTTTAGTGAAGACAGATAAAAAAAATAAATAAATTGGATACGCAGTGTGCTCTGATTCTGCATTTTAAGTTCCAATTCCATTATTTTGGCTGTAAAGGTGCACTGCAGATTTTTTTCTGGTGGATGGTTTGACACCTGCTTGCTTACATATGGAGACACTATCGTTTGCCTTAAATATTCCACAGTATAGCATTAAAGTTCCACAATATGGCATTAAATGTATTAAATTTAACTAGCATTTATTCATTTGGTCTGAAATAGTGACGTCATCTGCCATGTCAAAAATAAGTTTTATTCCATACTGTGCAACATTCTACACATAGGTGGTGAACCCTCCAGCAGAATATTACCGGTACTACTACTACAAAATACACACTTGTCTTGCTTGGTCTTGGTTTGGCCCCAGGTTAGTGTCAATGTAGATCTGGTTTAGCCCTCATTAAGTCTTGGTTTACTTCTCAGTTTAGTTCAGTGTTTCTCAATTATTTTCTGTCACGCCCCCTAGGAAGAAGAAAACATTTTGCAGGAGTAAATCAGTGACTAAACCAGGGACTAAACCAGAACTGAACCAAGACTGAATTATGACTGAATTAGAACTAAACCAGGACTAAACCAGGACTGAACCAAGGACTAAACCAGGACTAAACCCGGACTAAACCCAGACTAAACTAGGAACTAAACCAGGGTCGAGTGCTGCACTCCCGCAGGACCTGACACAATACAGTACGGCGCAGGACACATTTTGAAAGCTCATTCCGGGTGAGGACCGGAGCAGGACTGAAAATTTTGTCCACCAATGACCTGTAAACCAGGGTCTAACTAGGGATGCTCTGAAGAACCACAGAACCACTACCAAAAATCAACAAATTTCACGCGCGCCTTCAGTAGTCTACACATGAGAGCAAACGTTTTAGTCGCATCTCCAAAACGACTCCCGGGTCGCTCCTGTCTGTATCCCTGCGGTCCATGAGGCGGTCCACTGCTGTGTCCTCGTTTAAAGATGATGTCCGTGTTATAGTTCGGGGCACTGGCATCATCCAGCATGACAGAAACCATATCATGGCTGCAGAAGTATCAGCTCCTCTGCTGTTTGGTCCTCCTTATATGATGCTCACAGTGCCTTCTGGTTTACTGAAGGAGCATTCACAAAGCAGGAGGATTGTTGTCGATATTCAGCACGTTTTCTCTGAAAAAACTCAAGCGGCTTATTGGCGTGATTGGGGTGTAATGTCTTTAAGCGACGCCGTAATGTATTTGGCTTCATGCTGTCCACTGCCAACATTTTTTGACACAGTAAACACAGTGATCTTTCCTCGTTCCCACCGTAGTCACAGTGAAGACGAGCGCGGCATATGCTTTACATACAGTTGGCTCTCTGCACTTCACATCTCCTGCTCTGTGTTGTGTGCGTTTGCTCGGTGCAAAAGCACCACACTATAGTGCCCCACACTATAGTGCTAATACTGCGCATACTCTGACAATGAGAGCGTCACAACTATTGTAGTGGATGTGCAAATACACTTTATTCTAGTATGGGAAACTTCCCCCCAGTAACGCACCCCACTATTTGAGAAGTTCCAGCTTTCACGTGGAAGTGTGACCACAGCTTCCCCGGTCGCCAATACCAACCAAGACCAATGCAGAGACAAAGCAGTTTACCATGACTAATTCAAGTTTATGTAGATTTTTTTTATTATTCAACAGCTGCCAGAAAACTGTTATTACATTAATTGATTTGCCAACCTTGAACCAAAACTGATTCCAATAAATACATTTTTTCCAGGTTTGTGAGTTTTCTTTCTCGTTAGTAATATAATCAATGCAACACTATGTGAGGCTCTCTGAAGGATCGCCTATTTCCAAAGAGGTCTTTAATTACAGAAGCCCACAGTAACTGGTGTTAATTGGACAATATGTGAAGATGTGTTGTGCAGATGAGCAGGTCATGGCCCCTCTGTGTAGCGCTAACATGGTGGTCTGAAGACAAGAAAATGGTTAGAGATTCATAATTAGCCATGGGTCAGCACTGGATGGAGTCAGTGAACTGGAAACTTAAAATGGATTCTGTACATCGCACCAGTGCATTTATTTTATTTGTGTGTTTATGGTTATTTTAATGGATCTATTTATCTGCAAAAAGAGAACTTGACGGAGCATTTTTGTCTTGACTTAAAAAGTGGACTAGTTAGCATAAAACTGTATATACTAGATAGCGTTTTTAGTATTTTATTTTGGCAATTATCCTATATTTCTTTCAATAGCCCACTGTGTCTTTTTGTTTTTCATTACAGACTTGAAATGAGAGTTCACATTTTCTTACCACAGAGAAAACTTCATTGTATTTCTCAAATGGTGCTATTTTTACTATTTTTAAAGCTAACAGCTATAAGACATCCATAGTGATAGACTAATCCAACCTTAAAAATGAAAACAAAAGTGTACTACTTGTTACTTGTACTACTTGTAAATACCCTTAATAGTGATTTGATAGTTTCAGCATACTGTTGAATGAAAATGTGTATATAAAATCTTAAAATTTTTAACATTAAAGGTCCAATATTACGCAAAAATTACTCTCCAAAGCTTAATCCACATTAGAATGTCGTTACCTGTTGTTACATTCACATATTTTTGAGTAATCCAGTATTATTAGTCCCCAAAGCTCAACATGCTCTGTGTTTTTGCTGAAGAAACCCCATTTTAACATAGGTCATAAAATAGTGTAATATGGGGCCTTCAAGATTATTATGAGTTGCACAGTATGAACTTTGTAATATCCCACCAACTGATAAACTGTATATATATTGGCATTTCCCTCTACTGTCCATATCTCTAATAGAGTAATGTAACAGTGCTGCAGCTGTCCATATTCCTCTGCTCCACAGATAGACCAGTGTCTTTTTCTGCTTCATGTATGAGCTAATGCAGTGCACTGAGCTGGAGAGGTTACTATAGAAACTGGCCCTATGCTTACACACACACACACGCACACACAGAGAGAGAGAGAGAGAGGAAAAGGGAGAAGAGACAGAAAAAGAAAGTAAGAGAGAGCGAGATTAGAGTGACAATCACATTTCCAACACAAAGTCAGTAAATTAAAAGAAAAGGTGTGCGGAAATCGGAAATAGAAAAAGACATAATTTGGGGCACGTCATTTAAAGTCCCATTATGAATGACTGCAGCCACTTTGCGTATCAGCTGTTATTACCGTCAGAGCTTTATCGTTCAAAATTAAATCTAGCAAACTGGCTAGACAAGAGAGATTGAGCTAATCTAAAACGCCGCAGAGAGACAGCGTTGGGGCTACGAGCTGAATATTAATACTGTTATTACTACAGCCAATGTTGATGTCAATTCTCTCTTCATTTGGGTGGGTTTAGAGGGTCTGAGCTGAACCGCCTTTGAACAGCTAGAATTTACGAAATAGCTTCCCACAAAATGTAATGATGCATAAAACATGCAACATCTGTTATTCAGTGAGGACGCAATATAGAGTTCAAAACTGGCAAGTCAGTGAAGTTATGTGCACATTTTAGAGCAATGTTTATACTGAAAAAGATCTGCTCAAGAATTATTGATCAGATGTAAAAATAAAGCTCTCAACAACTCTGCAGGTACTAGCTGTGATCTACTGCATCGAATATGGAGTAGTCTATTTACATGTATTTCTGTTTTATCCCTAAACCTGGGTACTTTATAACAGCTGATGGAATTTGCACTATAATCAAATTTTACTTTTGTTTCACTGTCTGGCGTAGAAATTTACTATATTTCTGTGCTAGTTTAAGGCTGTATAACTCAATATTAGACACACCTCATGATGTAAGTACCTGTAGCACACTTCAGAGATTATCCATGTTCTTTGAATCATCATAAAACATTGATAACATGTAGAAATGCTGTAATATTTTGAAATACTTTTACATAGTGGAATGCATAGTTTCCTCACCCTGTTTCCCTTTAAAGGTCCTATATATAGAGAGAGTATAGACTCTTGTGAGCTTTTAAGCCATGTTATAATGCTGCTATCTCATAAAAAAACATACCTGCAGTTTTGTTTTGTTTCATTCACACATATTTGAGTAACCCTTTATTATTAGTCTTTCAACATCTCCAAAGCTCAAAATGCTCTGTTCCACCTTGTGATGTCATGAAGCAGTAATTTTCAAGTTAACAGCTACCATTTACCTTTAGTTCGGAAGAGATTGTCAATTCCATGTCTGAAATTATCCAAGTGATTCTAGTGAAGGAGTTTAAAAACAGAATGGAGCATTTCCTGTATTACCGCATGACATCACCAGGTAGAACAGAGTATTTCCAGTTTGAGAGAAGAACTCAGCCTAAATATGCAGGATGTGTGTGTTAAAATGTGTGAATGAAACATAACGCCAGGTACGTTTATGATGAGGAAACAGCATTATAACATAGATTCATTGTATTTCTCAAATGGTGCCGTTTTTAAAGCTAACAGCTACAAGACATCCATAGTGATAGACTAATCCAACCTTAAAAATGAAAACAAAAGTGTACTACTTGTTACTTGTACTACTTGTAAATGTTGTCATTTGTTGAATGAAAATTTGTATATAAAATCTTAAAATTTTTAACATTAAAGGTCCAATATTACGCAAAAATGACTCACCAAAGCTTAATCCATATTAGAATGCCATTACCTGTTGTTACATTCACATATTTTTGAGTAATCCAGTATTATTAGTCTGTCTACATCTCCATTATCCTAAATATGCAGGATGTGTGTGTTAAAATGTGTGAATGAAACATAACACCAGGTACGTTTATGATGTGGAAACAACATTATAACACAGATCAGAAAATAATGTAATACGGGCCCTTTAAACCCTTCATAGACTTCATTCACAAACATCTGTCTGCAGCCCACTCACAGTTTGTGCACTCATGGCCTTTCAGGATCTATATTTAAACTGCTTTGAGGCTCATGTCTGATCTGGCTCTGCCTCATGCCCCTTCGAGAACTCTATATGAACCCAGGAACAGGACATGAATAGGTTTATTACTGTCAATTAAACTTCAAATAGCTCAGGCTTCCATAAGACGTACTGACAGCAGAGCAGATACTTCAGCAGGTGCTTCAGTACCTTTTTAAATGTATACTCTCAGAGGAAAATACTGGGTGTAAACTTTTATAGGTGCACTATGGAAATCCTATAAATGTTTGCCTCTGCGGAGATGTTATTGCTTTGGCTATGGCAATAAACTTATCCATCCCCATGGAGACAAAAAGATTACACAGCTATAATGGTTACATATCAAATTACAGATCAGATCTGCGGAGAGGTAACCCAGCTCACACTAATAATGTATGTTTTTAAAGGTAAATTGAGGTCACACGTTACCTGCTACTGTCACAGGCTCCTCATTTTGCTCTTAAAAGGTTTGTATTAACTCTTAACTTAATTCTGTATGATCCTGGTGGATAATGGCTTCAAATTCCCCTATAACCTATAGCATCACTGAGCTTTATTTGACTGGATTCCAACACTCTTCATGAAGACCAAACTGAATAAATGTAAGGTAGAGCTGTTTAATGTCATACTGTGGAACATTCCTGGCAGAGAAGTGACATGGACCTCCAACCAAAAAGTTACATAGTGCACCGTTAACTAAGATGAATAATTGTGGACGTGTCTTACCAGGTTAGCCAGGATGTAGTGGTAGCTCTTTGCATTTTTTCCTTGTTCCACAATCTGAAAGACAAGGGCAGAGAGGAGACAGAAATCAGCATCTCTGTAACAGCTACAGAAGGTTAACCCATTCTTTTAATGTGTGCATGTGTGTGTGTGCGTGTGTTTGTGTGTTATTATTGTTTACAAATCTTAGAGGCACCAGAGGGGCCGCTTTGCCAATGTCACATGATCCCAGTAGTGCTTTCAGTACAGTGAAGAGGACTCGACCTTGTTCAGGACAAACACAAAGCGGCTTGGCGAGAAATTAAAGCACGCTGAATATGAAATGAAAAAAAAGATCCAAACTCTGATATGATGTTTTATCTGGTGGCCAAGTGTGCCCTTCATCTATCTCTGTCGTCCTTCTAAACTATCTCAACCGTGGGCCATAAGTCAGAAAGCACAGTGAATATATGCAACAATAATCAACATTTACTAAGTCCAAAGTAGTAGTGACAAAAAATGAACCTACCAATCATGTCTGCAATAATGTACCATACAACAATCATATAATATTTTGTGATGCTTGAACAATACCTCCAAATGTCTATCATGTCAATAAATATTAGCGATCCTTAACGGCTCCCAAATATGGGTTCAGACGATATCCTGGTTAGACTTATAAATGGATGTAATAAGATTATTTATGTTCGCCCAGAAAGTCCTGTAATGTTTGAATTTCTCTATATTCAAAGCTGTTCTGTTGTTACTTGAGTGGTAAATAAACACATTTGGATCAATTTTGTCTTATTTTATTTTTGTTTTAAGGAAATAAATGTTGTTTTCAATCACTGTACTGGTATCGGTTGATATCAGGTATCGGCAGATGATTAAACCCATAGTATCGTAATTGATATCGGAACTGTAAAAGCTGGATCATGCATCCCTAATGAATATGTGGTTCATATTTACACTTTTATATTCATTTGTACTCAATATGCCTATACAGCTTTTAGTTCAGTTCACCAAAAATGCACACTCTATGTATATTTCATTTTTTTTTGCTTTTATGACTTATAAGACTTTTTTTGCCTAGGAATTTAACAACGCACACTACGATATTATAACATCTTGTATTGAGAGTTAGTATAGGGAAAAGCAGTCCTAACTATCCATGTTGAAATGCCATGTTGTGAATCCATGGCAACCCCTGTAACATGCTTGTTTCATGATACCAAAAATGACTGCTCTCTGTGTGCAAAAAAACAAAAACAACAACAACAACAACAAACAGGCACAACTTTGAGCCTCCTGCATCGTATAAAAGCTGACATTTATATGGGAAAATAAGACGTCACCTATATCTTCTGGCAACTGTCTGACTTTCCCAAAATAGAGCTTTGTGTATAGAGCATTTGATGCACGTCACCACAACATACAAGCGAGTGGTTGTAAATAAGAACGAGTGCAGTGCCGAAGATGGAAACTGTATTTTTGGATATGCAATATGTGCGCATTTGAATAGAGGAAAACTTCTGTCGGAGTTTTAAAAGGAAAATCTCGTATGTCAACATCTGTAAATTAGTAATAGACCTGGTCTTCAGGGGTTTCAGCTTACTTTTACATTTTGAGGATTTTTTCTATAATGTTTTGTTTTAAAATGTTGATCAATATGGCAACAGTCCTATTTTTTCCTTAATCATTTTTAAATCCATGAACAGGTAATGGCAGCAGCAATAACGGGGTGGGCAATTTCACAGTCCAATAGAAATGTGCTAAATGGGCCTTCAAATGTATTAGTTGAGGTTTGAAATGCTCTTTTTGCTGAATTTTAAGAAATATGATATTCAAATTTTACATATCTTTGTATTATTGACAATTACTTAAGCAACATTCAGCTTTGTCCTCATTTACTGTAACTAATCTCTTATTTCATTTTAGGCAGACAACTTTATTTATTAGTAATATATATTTACCCTGACCTGCTCATGACTTTTTATTGATAAATCCATATACTTCCCTTTGCTACTTTGCTACTAACACTTAACAAAACTAAAACTGTAAACAAAAAATAAAAAAGAGAGGTAGTAAGTGCTGAATTATTTGTAAATTGTAATAGTTGTAGTAGTAGTACTAGTGGTAATAATACAAGCAGTAGTATTAGTTATTAAATTCTTAGTAGGCTATTCGTAATTAAAGTAGTAGTAGTAGTAGTAGTAGTAGTAGTAGTAGCAGTAGTAGTAGTAGTAGTAACAGATGCATGAGTTGTTTAAATAGATATAAAGCTTTTAGAAGTATTTTCAGTACTATGATGGAGTATCTCTATTACTAGATAATACTAAAGAGAGATGATGTATTTTCATGGATCATTTCTGCTCCCCTGGGTAAACTGGGGCAAATCCACTGGCTGTTTGTGTGTGAAGCTAATGAAGCTGGAGGTCATGACAGAAGGTGGCATTTGTTATTAATGGTGACCCCAGTGTAATCCATTGCCCGCAGACCTGCCCCAGGCAGAGGCAAAGAGGAACCAACTCATACAAGCAGAAAACACACAAATGAACTGGTACTGACACAAATCGAAAAGATAAGTTAATAATTTAAATGAAACATAATAATGTAGCACTACTTTGTCAATTCTTTTGTAGTAGACAAATAACCCCTATTCAAGTGTAGTATATATTCATTTTGTTAAAATCCAAACTAACATGTCCAAGGCAGGTCCAATATCACAACAGTCCAATATCACAACATGACAACATGGCTTAAAGCTCATAAGAGTCAAGTCTTAAACTGAACAGAGACCAAGCCAAGTCTAAAACTGTGGTGAATTGACAAATCACAACAATAAGGCAAACAATAAAATGTGCGATGAATTGTGCGTTTCTCCCACACGCAGGAGGGAGAACAGAAGCCCTGCCAAATGGAAATGTTTTTGGTTTGGTGCAAGTGGCTTTTTAATTATACATGTAGATATGAGAAGTCACTCTAAGTTCAGCCTCCAGAGAAACAGGTCATTTTCTCTCTCTCTCCTTCTCTCTCTTCTCCCCCTTCTCTTTCTCCTCTTCTCTCTTTCTCTCCTCCCTTTCGCTCCTCTCTTTTCCTTCTCCTCCTTTCTCTCCCTCTCTCTCCTCCCTTTCGCTCTTCTCTTATTCTCTCTCCTCCTCTGTCACTGTAAATGCTCTCCGCGGGGCATTCGTACATCAACTACATCAACTACCTTCACTCCATCCACATGCAGTGCGTATGAGCCAGCACCCTTGGGACACAGCTGCGTTCCCTGACATTATCCACCAAGCATCTGCGGTGTTAAAGACGAATGAGATGCCATATAGTAAGTGTTATTCAATTCAGACTGAAATTACAAGTGCATATTTACTAGTCGTAATTCAAGTTAAGAAATCTAAATCAGGACCAGGACACAGCTAATCCAGCAACGGAAAAAAAATTAACATTGACCAAAACAGGCCAAGTCCAGGTCAAGCCAGTTTGAGCAAGATGAAGCTATAGCGTTATACCTGGATGAATAGTAAAAAGCCGCTTGGAAGAGCTGCAAAACATATTCGACAAAAATAAACTTTTGTCCAGCTGACAAATTTAATTTCTCCTTTTGCCATGAATTCTACGTGTACGGCTGAGAGATTTTATACACAAATGTTGAATTATGGACAAAATAACAGAATCAAAACACTAGAATCATGTACAGTGGGTCAATACGGACATTTTAAGACCAAAATGACAAGTCTAACAGCAGCAGAGAGACCATTTTTCAATAGAAAGTGAATTGGAGCCAGAGCTGATGGAGCCGAAACACACCCATGCTCACTTGCTATTTGGAACACGGCTGCTAGCATGTTAGCTGTGCCCATTTATATGGTTATGTTTTGTTTTTTTGTTTTTTTACATTTTATTTAACCTTTATTTAACGAGGAAAGTCCCATTGAGATTACTTATCTTTTTTTCAAGGTAGTCCTGCCATGCACACACTTTCATACTAGGCGATGTGGGTGAAGCACCTTGCCTAAGGACACAATGACAGTTTTGCCACCGGCGTCCCACTGTGGCACCTGGAATTCCCAGTCGTCTCCCATCCAAGTACTAACCAGGCCTGGTATCCAACATCAACATAACAGCGTATATATGTACCAGTCACTCTAAGAACTGTGACATTATCTGTGATGTGTAAAAATGAATGGTCTGGGCAGAGGAGGGGGGAGTAGGAGGGGCAGGAGCAGCAGAAGGGTCTGTTTGGGCCATTGTGGGCGGAGGTGGTGGCAGGTGTGGGGGTGATGGATTGGGGGCTCTCCCGATCATAGAACTTCTTAGGCACTGGGCGTGTAAAAAGAGGAGAGAACTGATGCAGTAACCTTAACTGGAGACACCACGCCATCAATAATGTCCTCGCACTAGACCAAACACTAAAGAATGGACACTGGGAGTCTGAGATGCTTGTTTTTCTTATTATGAAACACTAGAGATCTATTATGACAAGACAGGGACTCCATAAATCATACAAGTGACAAAATGGTACAAAATCTCAGCTCTGTTTGAACAAGAATAGCTAAACAATGTGCACATGAGAAGTAAACAATATTCAAACTTACAAAACAATACAATGGGACAAAAAATAGATAAAGTCTCTCCACAAGAACTAAACCACGCCTAAACAAGGACTAAATAAGGTCTAAACAAGGACTAAACCAGGCCTAAACAAGGACTAAACAAGGACTAAACCAGGCCTAAACAAGAACTAAATCAGGTCTAAACAAGGACTAAACAAGGACTAAACCAGGCCTAAACAAGGACTAAATCAGGTCTAAACAAGGACTAAACCAGGTCTAAACAAGGACTAAATAAGGTCTAAACAAGGACTAAACCAGGCCTAAACAAGGACTAAATCAGGTCTAATAAAATAACCTAGAACTAAAACTTGACTGCACCAAGCAATGAACAGTGCTTAATAGGTCAATAGTAGAACTAATATTACCAAGGCTAATTATGGGCTCATTTTTAGAAAGGATTTGAGGACTAAACCAGGCCTGAATACGCACTGAACCAGAACAATATCTCTTTATAGGCTAAATTGAGCTCTAAACTGTTCCTTGTTTAATGTAATTTCCCTTCACAAAGTGCATTACCACTTACAACAAAAGACGTGAATAATAAATCACACATAAATTATATTTCATATTTATATTTACATTTAAACAAATCCTCTTGCAAATGTAAATACAGCATATGGAGATCATTGCAAGTGACTGAAGCGTAAATTGTGTGGGGCCATTTAGTGGTCTTTCCCACATTGCAACGTAGGGTCATTTTTTGATCCTGTCAGAGAATAATTGCAGGCCCCAAATGCCAATATTATTGCGTTATTAATCTCCAGTGTCCTTGAATCTCCAGAGTGAACAACAACAAAACAGCAGCCAGCCCCCGTTTCCTTCCACTCTGTATTTCCTTTGTTTTGTAACATTAAAGATGTGAGACAGCTTTGAAATTACATGTTTTGTGCAGTGAATAAATATGATGAAATACTAGAATAAATTAGGAACTACCACGTGCAATTTTACAAACAGGGAAACAGTCAGCAAGATTGTCACTTCAGATTAGTTCAAATTCTTTTATTCCTTACTATATTTCTATATTTTATTTTTATTATTTGTACATCTACATTTATACATATATAATTATGCCTTATTTAACACCAATCCCTTACTTATTTTGAATGTATTATTACCATTTTAATTGTTGCTCTATGTTATTATATTTATTGTGTTGCGTGAGTTATTGTGTCCAAATAATTTCCCTTGTGGATCAATAGTTTGTTTAATTCTATGTCAAGACTGAAAAAATATCTAAAATAACCTGAAATGAGCAATAGACCTTAGTTAGTCAGAGCAAATATGACAACAAACATCTCTGAGCTGGAGTGGTTAGTATTTATTCAAACTTGTCAATTCATAAACTCTCTAACTCTTTAACCTTTAACAGGAGTATGTGTGTGTGTGTGTGTGTGTGTGTATGTGCCCAAAATATTGAAAAAATGGCAGCCTGCTATATCCACTGTTGAGAGCAATAGAGAAATCAGAAAAATATAATATATACTGTATATGAATTAAATATATCTTAAACAGAAAAGTAACAGAATCCCATTTTATATTAACCCGATTTGTACCAATCCTCAAAAAGCATAACATTTTGAGTCAGTTATTTGGTGAGTTACATGACGAAATAGCACTTATGATTGCAACAGGATTGCACCAGGCCCGGCAGGTGTCCAAAGAGTTTGCCGCCCTTTACTTCCATGTCCGCCTAAGGCAGACATGGAAATAAACCCAGGTTTAAACCAGGTCTAAACCAGGTCTTAACTAAAAACTAATTAGGTCTGAACAGCTAAAACTGCCCAATTAGCCCACCTGCTAGTCACTGTTAAAAAAAACTGAAGCTAAATAAGGCCGGGCCTGGTTAGTAATTGGATGAAACACCACTGGGAATAACACCTGCACTATCCAGTGGATAGTGTTGTTGTTTCCTTTGGCAAGACACTTCACTATGTTACCTGTGTATAAATGTGATATATGTGTGTGTATGTTTATAGTCAAAGTGGTTGATGGTGCTGATTGGCAGTCTTGCTTCCATCAGCCTACCCCAGGGCAGCTATGGCTACATGTCATGGTTAATGTTTTATTTTGATATTTGTTTTGTTTGCCTGTGTTTTTGCCATTGTCTTTGTCAGTGACTTGTCATGGCAGTTTAGTTTTGATTTTTGGATCTTTCTTTGTTGTTATTAAAGAACTTTTACATAAGTCCTGCATTTTGGGTCCTCCCTCTAATTCATCGTGACACTATAACATTATTACCACAAGTGTGGAGTGAATACATGAAGTGAATAAAGAATGCACATAATGAACAGTAGAGAATTTTGAGTGTGTTGAAATGTGTTTTATAAATCCAATGCATTATTATTACTATTATGAATTTAACTAGGACTAAACCAGGTCTAAACAAATTAATACCTAAGACTAAATCGGATCAAAAACCAGGACTAAACTGGGTCTAAACAAGTACTAAATGAAGTCTAATTCAGGACTATACAAATTGTAATAACTGAAACAACAGCATTTCATCAGCATTAAAACAGGTCTAAACCAAAACCATAACAAATGAACCATTTACAAACTACTGACTACAAACTAAAACTTGACTGTACCAACCAATGAACAGTGCTTAATAGGCCAATAGTTGATAATATTACCAATCACTATTACCAATAATACAAATAAATAATGTACCGTAAAGTGCTTTGGGTGTCATGAAAATAATAAGTAATAATGCTATAAAATTATGGCGCTTTATTATTACTATTAATAATTTAACCAGGACCAAAGTCATTATTACAACAGCAGTACCAAAGAGGTATATGTCCAATTTAAAAATCAGGTCTAAACTAAAAACAAAACTAGACCAAGGCTAAAATCAAGCCTCAAGATCTGAACCAGATCTAACAGTCCAAAGCCAGAAGTCTTTTAATCTCCCCCACATCAATACACAGTGAATAGTGTGTAAATTGGCCAAACAGCGGAGAGGTCTTTACCGTCTTGAGTATCCCAGTGAGGCGGTCGGTCTCACAGTCGATGATGATCTGACACTCCTTCCTCTTGTCCAGATCCTGAAACACTTTGAGGAAAGTTTTCACGTTGGTCATGGTTTCCACGTTCACGGACGTCACCAACCAGTTCTTCTCCGCTGCTGTGTCTAAGACTTTCTGCAGCACCGAGAGGCCTGGAGGAAGGAGGACAGTTGAAATCAATAGAGGTTTGAAAATGTGCCTGTGTATGGATAGACATGCCAGAGATGGGGAAAGGAAACCAGCAGAAATAAACTTTTTAAAGGCCCTATATTATGCAGAGCTGACTCTTGTGAGCTTGTAGCCATGTTTGAATGTTGTTACCTCATCACAAACATACCTGGAGTTGTTTTGTTTCATTCACGTGTTTGAGTAACCCTTTATTATTAGTCTGTCTGCATCCCCAAAGCTCAAAATGCGCTCAACACCTTGTGATGTCATGTAGTGGTAGTTTTCCAGCGAATAGCTACCTTTTACCTTTTGATTAGTAGATTTTAAAGGTTTTAAGGTTGAAATTGTCCAGATTATTCTAGTGAAGGTGTATGGCATTTAAAATTAGAATGGAGCACTTCCTGTATTACCACATTACATCACAAGGTGGAAGTGTTTTCTGTTGAGAGAAGAACACATCTTAAATATGCAGGGTTTGTGAGTTTGACGTGTGAATGAAGCAAAACACAACTCCAGGTATGTCTGTAATGAGGAAACAGCATTATAATAATCTTGTTCAAGATTATTATTAATTATATTATTTGAACAGATGACCAGAGCTACAAGGTCCACATGCAGTGTAGCATACAGAAAAACAGCTCTAGGACAATCAGCATTTTCATTCAAAATTAGAACAGAATGGAACACATTACCAGCACATCTGAAACTATGCAAAGACTTCAAAAAGTTTAGTGCTGAATTAAGAACATGTTTTATAAAAATGCAGAAGTGCCAACATTAACTAACAACTAAATTATTTCTGATTAAAGGCACAGAGAATGGGTTAGAGATATTTAATGTCATCAACCTTTTTCATACTGTTTGTATTTAGATTTCATTGTTTATGCTATTTTTGTATTCTATGTTTTGTCTCTCTCAGGGACAATAGATTAAATTAGTTCCAAGATCTTTTCAATGTTTCTTTGATTAATGCTACTGTACATAAACATAAACTAAATAAACCTGAAGCTTTTTTTTTTTTACTATATTGTACATTTAGAATATTTTTGAGGAGAATCCTGCTTTTTGGTTTTAGTGTTTTGTGTGATATAAATTTGTTTCAATACTATCGTCTATATTTTCCTCAGCAATATAGTATTTTTCATGACAAGCCTACATATACATTTTATTATTTTTACTATATACTTAAATCATTTTAACTAGATTACTACTTGGAATGTTCCACAGTATTGAATTATTGCAAAGTTTGAAACTTTAAACCTGTAGAACATTCCAGGCAAAGCTTTCAAATCTCAGACAAGTGTGTAGTTGATCCTCAACCACAAAAGTTCCACAGTGCAACTTTAATCTCTTGTTTAGCCTCATCAGTGACTTGTATACAATATAATTGCACATGGGTCTGTTTGATTTCATTTATTACGGTTTTGAACTGACAATCCAGTGGCTAGATTATGCTTTGAAATGGTTTTATAGTGAGGGATAAATTATAAACAGTTTAGTTTCCTAGTGTTTAGGGCTCTACTACGGCTGAGAAAATGAATGAATGCAGCTTTACAACAGGACCGGCGCTGTGCCAAAACTCAAACTACATTAGACTACAAACTCCATCAGAAGCCGCCCCTGTAGTTTTGGTGATAAAGCGTAATGAATAAAAGTGTCCATTAAGCACTCCGCTTAAGGTCTGCTGGTGCAGTACACACAGAGCCTGGCAAAAACTCTTCAGTCACAACAAAAACAATAATTGTAAAATCATGGAAGGTGAAATCTAAATTAAATGTTATTTGATCTTCATAACAGCAAAAACTAATTTATAACAAGATAGAATATGGCAATTACCAAAAAAAGCAAATTTTTGCATATACTAATAGAGAAAAGCCAAGTCATACACTGCAATTCAACAAAGGACTCAATCAGAATCAAACTAGGTCTAAACCACAAGTAAAACATGTCTACACAGCAATAAACCAGATTAGTTTATGATGTTTTCAGTTCTGAATGGACATAGTCAACCCATTAACTGTCAAGCTCGACATAGGAAGTGAGCATGGATGGGCTTCCGGCTCCACTGACTCCATTTCTAATTCATTTTCTATTGAAAAACGGTCGCCCCTCTCGCTGTACCTGCTGCTGTCAGACTCCTCATTTTGGTCTTAAAATGTTTGTTTTAACCCGCTTTATATGATTCTGGTGTTGTTATTGTGGTGGTAGTGGTAGTTTTCAACTTAACTGCCACCTTTTACCTTTAGTTCAGGTGTTTTCTGGCTGAAAGAATAACTCAGCTTAAATATGCAGGATTTGTGTGTTAAATATGTGTGAATCCAACAAATGTTTTTGATGGGGAAACATTATAACATCAGAAAAAGGGTAATACAGGCCCTTTAACAAATACATGTATGACAAGAACAAAATTGTTCATAATAATCAAGGTTTATGTTTTCATTGCTAACTCAATTCATGTAACACACAATGACTGCCGCCAATATACTAAACTAGGACTAAACCTGGACATGCCCAACCTCAGATGACATGACTGCATACAGCATTATCAGATCTAACTCTCCTTGCACCAATTACAGGTGACGTTACTCAATTACTGTCACCAACGCGCTACCGCTTGCCGCTCGCTCGCATTACAGAGACGGGCGCGCTGTGGCCAATGGGCTCAGGGCTTGTGTAGAGACAGGAAATAAAAGGTGATTAGAGGTTACATTGATCTGCAGCTCTGATTTACATTCTGACTCACTCTGCCACTCATTTGGTGCTGCTGCTGGCAACCGACCAATCAGGTCGCTCGCTGTCAGTTGGCATAGTTACTGAGTCGCTCCGCAGAGTAAATAAAGCAGTTTCATCCGCAGTGGCAGATAATGTCCAATTGAATTACAGAAATGGTAAAAAATGGAAATGAATAACTGGGAGAGGGGGTATTATGTTTTAATTTGTTTGTATTGCAGTAACTCTTTAAAAAGGCTCTATTCGCTTACAATTTTCTTCATGGGGCTTGTACTGTAACACAACTCATTTGTAAGAGACTTTATACCGAATGCCCTTACAGAGGCAGCATTATTTGAGCACAGATTTGAGCACTTTTTCCACATTTTAAAGAACACATATTGTGCCTCTTTGTGCTATAATTTGCGCATTTTAAATCATAATATCAATCTAAAATGACTTAATAAAAGAAAAAGATCAGATGATTTCCACATTAGAAAACTATGGTGCAGACAAACATCATCACAACACAGTCTGGGCAACTCCTATGGATCACGCTGGAGAGTATCAGAATTTTTTTTTTTTTCATTTGTACCGTTAAACGCGACACTGCTGAATCCTACATGTATCACTGAGTAAAAAAAATTTAATTAAGTACAGAGCAGTGTCAGTGGTGATGAAAAAAGTGATTCAAGATTGCTCAAACATGTACAAATCACTCTGAAAAGTTGATTTTGCATAATGAATTTGTAATCGTTATGGCAATGGTCCTAATTTCTCATCACTCGGATACAGACGGTACAGGTAAACCAATAGTTACTGCTACTTCCTAAACATCCTGCAATCAATTCAAATAAGCACTCAGTACAAAATAGCAGACCATTTTGGTTTATTTGGCAGAAAAAGACACCAAAACAGGTGTGGCCCGTGAGGAGAACAATGTCTGAGAGAGTTGGTGGACGATTTGTCAATAGAACAAAGATGGTGCCGTCATTTTTTATAATCTTTACAATACCTATTCCTGCAATTTTGTATAGCAATCAGCCAGCAGATGCTAACACACAAGCAATCCCATTTATTTTTATTGCCCACCATTGTGCGAGTAAATGCAATGTTTTGGAGCATCCTTCATCCTTGTTTGTCCATGCAAATAGATCAAATGTTAAATGGCTTTCCCGCAGACACAACAAGATCTGTCTGTGTGAGATGATTGGGTGGCTTTATTAGAATGCACGCCAGCTGCTCTCCAGGCGATTCACGAGGCCCGTTCCACATCAGGTCATTACACCATAAAAAGATGGATAACGTCCCACCTACACAAATGACCACCGTACACATCGCAAGTCTGTAAATAATAAGAGATTCCTCCCTTTTGTGAGTAGCGTTTGGAAAAAATACTTTGAAAATGTGTTATAGTTGTGTTTAGAGCGACATCTTATGGAAATCGTATCTTGTCCCATCCCTGCTGTTCAGTTTAGAATCTAGTTTCAATTCTAGTTTTAGTATCCATTTTGTATTTGGATATTGACCACTATACTTCCTTCACTTCTGGGGTGAAACAGTCGCTCAGTAGTTAGGATGTTTGTTCTCTTAGTTAAAGGTTGGTAGTTTGAATCCCGCTTTTGGCATTTATAAACATTGTTGAGAGAACAGTCAAATCCATCCATCCATCCGTCTTCTCCTGCTTAATCCGGCTGGGTCGTATGGGCAGCCTGCTGCCCAATCCTCATAGCACCTGACCCCCCCTATGAACCCCTCTGCAGGTGGTGAGCCCACAGGAGGGTGGACATTATGGTCCTTGATGTTAGTTCATAGGGGTGCGGGCATGTTTTGGGTTGATGGGGGAAACCGGAGTACCTGGAGGAAACCCATCCAGACACGGGGAGGAACATGCAAACTCCACACAGAAAGGCCCCGGTGACCCGGGGATCGAACCCGCAACCTTCTTGCTGTGAGGCCTGAGTGTTGCCAGTGGTTCTGGGTTCGATTCCCGGGTTGACTGGGCCTTTCATTATGGAGTTTGCATGTTCTCCCTGCGTCTGGATGGGTTTCCTATTGGCAAGGGATGGGCTTCGATTAAATTTTCTTAATCGATCGTTGGGAAAATTTGATCGATTTTCAATTAACCATTAACATTTTATATTAAAATTATCATCACAAGACTCAGTGGAATATGAGTGTTCTTTCTGTGACAGAGGGTGTGATAAGGCTGGTGAGTCTGTTCTGTGCATATGTCACGTTGGAGATGCTGTGTATACATGCGAAACTGGGATACTCAAAAAACCCGATCATAACCGGGATACTGATGTGCAGATAAACGCACTCATTGGGGTATGATATAGTGATCTCCAAGGAGCCAGAGCCCAGACGTGGGACTGTGAGGCTGCAACAGTGTTTGTGCTGTGAGACGCAGCCTCGACTCTGTTACATTACGCACCTACATTCGGTTTGTCGATTAAAATGAACCTGATCGACGAAATTCTTAATGATCAATTATTGATTAATCGACTAATCATGCCCATCCCTACTCCAGGCACTCCGGTTTCCCCCATCAACCCAAAACATGCAGCACCCCTATGAATTAACATCAAGGACCATGACATCCACCCTCCTGTGGGCTCACCACTCGCAGAGGGGTGCATAGGGTCAGGTGTGTAGAGAACTGGGCGGTGAACTGCTGCCCCTGTGACCCAGCCGGATAAAGATGATGGATGTATATGTGTTTAGAATGTAGGGACTAGCTTCTTTAAAACATTGAAAAACGAATATTTCAGACATTTACAGGCAGTGGAAAGTTTTTCAGATTCACAGATGAAAAATTTCAGATAGTAGCCGTGGTATAAGCGCATTAAACAATTTGTAGCTGTTTTATGCCGTTTTAATGCACTTTGTCGAGGAACATGACTCCGCGGCGTATATTAAAACTGCATAACACACAGCTCCTTGTTGTTGTTGCTTACATATATGGATGAACAATATTTTTTCAGGCTCAGTATTTATCCTGTAGTGGCATTTTTTTTCCTACATGGTCCAATAATTAACTGATTTGAAACATTATAGATACTAAAACTAAACTTAAACTGCTATCCAGAATATGCTCACTAAGAAAAGGGTTTAGTGTGATTATCTTGCTTTAAGATTGTGGAAGAAAGTGGTGATATTTTCAAAATCAACATATCACACTTCAAAATGTATTATCACGACAGGCCTACAAAATACACAATACCTGCATTGTATATTATATCATATTTCATTATGTGGTCCACATAATGAAATATGTTTTATCCTTAGGACCTCTTGTATAGCAGAGATATATACTATTTGTATTACTAAATTTATTACGAAATATATATTTTTTATTTTTACTTACATAGACAATTATATTATTATGACTTCTTTGACACCAGTCTCTTGTCATTTATGCTGCTGAATTTGAATGTATTATTACCATTTATATTGTTACTCTTTGTTATTCTTGTATATTGTGATGTGTGAGCTACTGTTTCCAAATAATTTCCCTTGTGGATCAAAAAAGTTTGTCTCAGTCTAAGCAATATATTAAAGTGTAAAAATGCAAAATAGACTTGAAAAAGTTTGTGACTAAACACTGGGAGTCAGCATTTCAGTTTCACACAGCTAAACCTGGATGTGAGACAGGCTTCTGACAGTGTTTAAATACAGACTCAAAACGCTTCTGTTTAGCTGTGCACGTGATTTTTATTCCACATTAATGTTAATTTTATGATGATTATTTATGTTTTGCTTTATTTGTATAGTGATTTTAATGTATTTCTTTAAAGCACTTTGAATTACTTTGTGTACGAATTGTGCTATAATTAAACTTGAATTGCCTTATTCCATTTGTGAAGCATTTATTTCTCCCTGATTAAAAAAAAAAAAAAAAAAAAACACCACAAGAGCCACATCATCAATATTTTTCACTAATACTGTGCTGTGTGAAGCCTAAATTGTACGATCAAATACAGTAATATATTTTAGGAAAGAAATTGTCCTCTGAATGCCACTAAAAGAGTATTCAAAATGAGTACTCTGAATGTGTATTTTCAGTATATTTATATAGTTAGTTCCCAACACTGTCTTTGAGAAATATGTGGGAAGGTGCAGTATCTTTTTTGTGGTGTATTCTGCCTTTCTTTAGTTGTTCCTGAGTGAATAACTGTGGTCCTTGGGGGTGGCAGATTTAGTGGTAGCTCCGAAACTAGTGATACGCATGGGAACACTTGAAGCAGTTAATCATAAAGGAATAAGGCCGGCAGGCTCCGGAGACGCATGGACAGCCATTACGGGCTGAAGCTGTAATGATGAAGAGAGCTCACTGAGTTTTGTTTTGTGCTTTTTTATTTTTTTATTTGTTTGCTTAAATCTTTCTTTTTATATTATTATTAGATAAACATGATATAACAAAAACAGCACTAAAGGTGCACTGTGTAACATTTCTTGTGGCCACCATGGAAATGTTGCTTTGTCTCGAATGTTCCACAGTATAGATTAAACCACACATCACAAGGGAGACAAGCCGGTTAACAGCACTACGCTATATTACAGTTCTGATCAGTGGAGAGTTGCCCCCATTCATTGAAGGAATAATTTTATTTTTGAGCATTAGATACACCCGTAATGAATAGATGCTATGTTTAATGTCATACCTTGGAACATTCCAGGCAAAGCATTAACATCTCCATGGAGACAAGTAGACAGCAGACCCTCCAATAGAGAAGATGCACAGTGCACCTTTAATAATGCATACAACCCAACATAAAAAGCCACAGCCAGCCATGCAATAATAGAACATATTACTATAACATATTACTTTCTGGAGAGATTCAGCACCATGGACAGCGTCACCATATACAGGCTTACTATGCACTGACTAAAATGGAAATTCATATCCAACATAATGTTTAATATAGGATTTTACAGTTTATAATGAATTTTGATCAGTTCAAATCCCCGAAAATAGAAAGAAGTGACCATTTTCTATGACAAATGACATTTGCACTTTCAGTAATAACTAATCATTAACTAATAGCTAAACATTGCATCCAATATTATAATAATGTAAATAAAATGACCCATAACCTGTAAATAGCATGTGCATAAGCAAATAAGGGAGACATGTGGTCTATGAAATGTCAGGACCATGGACAGCTCCTCCATACAAACCCTGACACTGCAGACGGAGAAGCACTGGCCCCAATAAAGCCACTTTGATTTCCCTCTTTTGTATGTTTATGATTATGTATACTCCTATAATAATGCTCCAGCTTTCCCTGGCATCTTAATTGCTTATTAGTAATCTTGTAATGTCTCTGTATTATGTATGCAGGCACACACTCGAGATACTTGCAGTGACTATGAGCTAAATTTAGTGTTTTGAATCTCATTATCAGCTCTGAGAATGTTCTGTTCTGATGCATAATATGTGGGGAGTCATAAAGTCAACCTCGCTCAGCTTATCAGTATGCCTGGCCTTTTACATTACACTTATCTGTTCATATCTTCTTTCTATATACCTTCTCTTACACTAAATATGCTGGTGCCTTTTTAACATAACAATGTAGCATATAAATAACAGGGAGCTGGTAGTGCAAGCAAGGCTAAGAATATTTCTGCTTCAAAGGCACACTGAAAGAGAATAATGTTATAATGGGAAGTGACTGTCATAACCACCCCATGGCCGGAGGCAATAAGGCGCCTGGGCACTAGGCAAATGAGAGAGAAGAAAATAACACCGGGAGAAGCCATTTTATGAATATTGTTTATGATAGGTAATGGACTATCAAATACATACAGTAGTCTATTGCTCTTGGATGGAAAAACTGAAGGATTTCTTTTATATCAGACAAAAATTGTAACTATAGTAACAGTCACATTTTTATATAGGGCTTTTTCACCTTTAAGGCGCTCAAAGCACTTTACTTTACTTTACTTACTCGGAACCACTCACCCACACATACATTCATACACTAGTACACGCAGATAGGTTAAATGTTTTGCTCAAGGACACAACAACAGTGTTCACCTGTGAGACCTAGGCTCAAACTGTGGGTCAGTGGATTTGACTGTTTTCTCAACAATGTTTATAAATGCCAAAGGCAGGATTCAAACCACCAACCTTTAGCTAAGAGAACAAACATCCTAACAACTGAGCTACTGTCTCACCCCAGAAGTGAAGGAAGTATAGTGGTCAATATCCAAATACAAAATGGATAATAAAACTAGAGTTGAAACTAGATTCTAAACTGAACAGGAGGGATGGGACGAGATACCATTTCCACAACATGAGACGAAGCACGAGATTGGATCTACGAGAATGAGACGAGATTTTGACATTATTTATAATAAATAAATTGTGTGATCCAGTTCCCAATTGTAGCCGCTCAAAACATTTTACTCACCAGTACTTAACTTAATCCAATCCATATGTTAATATATGGGGGAAAAGATCATTTTCAGCATATGTTAGATTAAATGTTATTTCTTTTGTCTTGCTAGGTATTGTAGTATGAGATATTTTCTCATCCCTGCTGAACAAAGTATTGATACTGAACAAAAACGTACAGCTGACTAACCCAGCTCAAGATCTGGAGATGGGTCTCCAGGCTCAGCGATGCTCCTGTGTGCCCGAGTGGCACTGAAGCAAGTTAAATAAAGTGTATCTTAACATGATCTATTATCATTATGTATCAAGTCTTTACTTTCATATCTTTACACTATGTGACGATGTAAACTAAATAGAAACCTATATTTTTTTGTGGGAAACTACTTTCTACACAAATTGTAAGCAGTAATATGGCACTTCTGGACAGCACAAAACATCCCTCACCCCTCAGAAACCAAATGCTACACAGAAACTTTTTGAGTTACTCACATAGCAACTGACTGAAATGAATTTGTATACACAGAAATATAAACAAATGAGTGTTTATTCTTCACAGATAATAACATATAAAACGATATGAAGTTCAGCCAATTCCGTCAGCCAATTCTGTCACTATCTCCAGAGACAGACAACTCCTCTGAACATTTGCAATTACTTTCAATTCCACAGAAATGCTCGGCCCAATAATTATACAGTTTGCTTGGCCCCAGTCATGGCCGCAGCATCATCATAAAACTATAATTAAATTCAGACGCCACCACCATCTTAATAACATTCATTTCTGCTCTCTATGCAAGGTTTGCCTCATTCCATTTAGACAATTGTTTTAATTAATGGGGCAGCATTCATATAAATTACATTCCCTGGATGCAAATGCAAAAAAGCAATTTAGTTGTTCAATAAATGTTACAGGAGATGATGAAGAGGCAGAGTCTCTCATTGGACAAAATTACGTTAGTTTTCATTCTCATTTATCATTAAGACTGCATACTTTGTGAGATGAGCGGGTTTTTATACTTCTACTCTACATATATATATATACATACCGCGTTTCTCACCTTCCACGGTGGTTGGTCTCTCTCACCCTCATCAGCTCGGGTCCTCTACCAGAGGCCTGGGAGCTTGAGAGTTCTGCGCAGTATCTTTGCTGTTCCCAGTACAGCGCTTTTCTGGACTGAGATGTCTGTTGTCCTTCCTGGGATCTGCTGCAACCACTCATCCAGTTTGGGGGTCACGGCCCCTAGTGCTCCGATCACCACAGGCACCACCGATGCTTTCACCTTCCAGGCTCTCTCCAGCTCTTCTTTGAGCCCCTGGTATTTCTCTAGTTTTTCATGTTCCTTTTTCCTGACATTGCCATCGCTCGGTATTGCAATGTCTACCACCACGGCTTTGTTCTCTCGCTTATCCAGAACCACGATGTCTGGTTGGTTCGCCATCACCATTCTGTCAGTCTGTATTTGGAAGTCCCACAGGATCTTGGCCCGCTCATTCTCCACAACCTTTGGAGGCGTTGCCCACCTTGATCCTGGGGTTTCCAGCCTGTACTCTGCACAGATGTTTCTGTACACTATGCCCGCTACTTGGTTATGTCGCTCCATGCACACTTTCCCTGCAGCATCTTACACCCGGCAGTTATGTGCTGGACTGTCTCAGGCACTTCTTTGCACAACCTACACCTTGGGTCTTGTCTGGTGTGGTAGATCTGGGCCTCTATTGCTCGGGTGCTCAAGGCCTGCTCCTGTGCAGCCAGGATGAGTGCCTCCATGCTGTCCTTCAGACCAGCCCTCTCCAGCCATTGGTAGGATTTCTTGATATCAGCCATTTCAGTTATGTTTCGGTGGTACGCCCCATGTAGGGGTTTGTTCTGCCATGATAGTCCCTCCAGCACCTCTTCCTCTGCGCCCCACTGTCTGGGACATTCTCTGAGCACGTCATCAGTCTGGGCCTTGTCACTGATGTACTTGTGGAGCTTGGATGTGTCATCCTGGACAGTGGTTCCCACACTCACTAGTCCTCGGCCTCCTTCCTTCCGGCTCGTGTACAGTCTCAGGGTGCTGGACTTGGGATGGAACCCTCCATGCATGGTCAGGAGCTTTCGTGTCTTCACATCCGTGGTCTGTATCTCCTCCTTTGGCCAACTTATGATTCATATATATATATATATATATATATATATATATATATATATATATATATATATATATATATATATATATATATATATATATATATATATATAAATGCATTCGTAGTTTGAGGATGGTCATCATTCCGCAGATCAGCCTGCTTGTACGCATGGAGATAGTGTTTAATGCCATACCATGGAACATTCCAGGTAAAGCACGAAGCAAAATACATAATAAAAAGACTAATAGCTTTTGTCTTTTTGCAGCTGTGAACAAAGTATTATCACTAATTACTCTTAGAGCTCTCTCGTTCTACACAGACATGAACTGTTCAATAGGAGTAAAATTCCTCACAAGCAAATATTAGTTTTTCTTAAAGGCTTAAAATAACCCAGTGGGAAGGGTGACTGCAGCTTAGTATCCAGGCAACAGAGGACCAGCCGTTATAGATTGGACTGACTCCATCCCACCACTCCATCACTCTGGGGTCAGCGCTCTCCCTTTCTCTCTCTCTCTGCATCTCTCTCTGCATCTCACTCTCTCTTTCTCCCTCTCTCTCTCACTCACACACAGGAAGCACCATGCAACAGTTTGAGTCGATAATGAGGCGTTCACATGAGATAAAATCAGATGTACAGAAAGACCATGGCTCATCAAAAAGACTAAAAAAGCCATGTGAAATCAGCACTGCTCAGTACTGTAACATAACTAAATCTGTCATTCATCCCTCACATAGGCATCTATACCAATCTACAACCACATGTTTATTATTATTTATGTAATTCCATTTTTATGGTCAGATACCCAAAGCCAGGCCATCACAATGCTAAAACTTACAACTGGATTTGGATACAAAGAAAAAGGACTGACATGGAAAGCAGACTTCAGCATTACAGTATAATATTTCCTAGTCAATAGAATGTAATTTTCAACACAAATAGTTAAAGGTGCACTGTGTAACTTTTCTGGTGGAGGGTCCAACACCTGCATGAAAATATAGCTTGAAACATACAAGTACATGCAAGATGGATATGTTTATTGACATACCGGGCCATTCCAGACAAAACAATAACATCTCCATGGTGACAGACACATCATCAGAAAAGTTACACAGTGCACCTTTAAGACTATTAAAACACAAGTCGTGTAAAGGCCCAAACCTGTTTTATATATGATGTTTAACTTTCTTGGTTGATTTTTTACACAAATGAAGGCTGTAATATGATTTTCGGGTTGGGTCAAATGTTCAGCATGTAATGTGTAATGTTTTTTTTTTTTTTTTTTTATCTACTTACAATGTACCCCATCTTGTAGCCAGAATAACTCTGTTTACTGTACATTTGTGGGGTCTTAGCCACATGCAACGATCTGATATGTGCTGTGTATTCTGACGCAAGAGCTAAATAAAATATCAGTAAAAGGATTCAGAGGTTAGAGGCCCAGAGGAGGTTTACTAATATAGTGAACAGAGCTTCAAGATGGTTGGTGGGAAAATGGCTATACATACAAAATACTGCAAAAACACTGAAATATTGCACTATTGGCTAGTATAATAAGCCTGATTTTCACCCTATTTTGGTCTTGGTTTAAGGTTTTAGTTGGACTCATCTTTATCACGAAATAACACTGCATTTTTCTAATATCATGCAGCTCTATATAGTATACACTGCTGAATGGCAACAGGCTATACCAGCCATACCCCCTTTATTGATGTGAATATCACATAGGGCCCTCTAATCATATTTAAGACTACATAAGAATACATAATGTTTTCTCCTTAGATAATGTGTGAAAAAATGCATTATGTAAACTTGCTTTTTTATTTTTTCATAAGCAATAAATGTCAAATAGCAAGACTTTGAAGAGTGACATGGCCATATTTGTCCTGTTTATATCCTCTGAAATTGATAGGTAAACTCTACATACAAAATAGAGTCTTTAGGCTCCAAAACACCTGGCACAGATGGCATGGTGGGAAAATGGAAAGCAGATGTGGTAGAAGGACACTCTTGGGAGGAGGAGGGGGGACAGGTGTGCAGCTCTATTCTGGGTATAAATGTTCATGCACTGCTCATTCAAAACCAAACAGCTACAGTTGACCCCATCACTGTCGTCAACAAGATATAAAGACAACTAATAGGACTTGGTTTAACAAGCGCCGCTGCCTTATGTCTGTGTGTGTGTGTGTGTTTGTGTGTATATGAGTCTGTGTGGCTGTGGATATGGGTGGATTGCCAATTGAGATGAAATGTCACAGAGGAAGCTCATTTCAGGTCCATATAGAAAGACGAATGAGGATTTTGTAGACTGTTTAGGGACATAATTATTGTTCTGCAAAATAACAGAGCACAAAAGGCTATAAGTGCTCAAATAAAGAGAAAATATTTACCTCATCTCATGTTTGAATAAGATAGTGGCTAAAAAAAACTGGGAGTCATCTGCTTTATGTAAACACTATATCAATTCGCACAAATAATCCCAGTAGCAAAATCAGTGGATGCTTGTAACTTGCAACAACCAAAGCTATTTTAGCGCTATGCCTGTTATGATAACAAAATTTGAAGTTCAATATATTGCTGGAGAAAATATAGATGATGAACGATAATATTAAAACTAATTCATGCCACTGACACAATAACCCTAAGGTAAAATTACCCCCCCCCCCCAAAAAAAAAAAACTATTCTAAATGTACAAAACAGTTAAAAAACATGATCTACAATAAAAAAAAACAGCAAAATGAAACACTTGCAGTAGTTTGTCTATAATGAGTCATAGAAGTTATTCAAGTGTATTCAACCCCCTACAGCTCAAATCTGAAATACATCCCATGATAACTACTCACCCCTAAAATTAATGACAATAAAAATCCATCATGTATTGAATGATAACTGTATATAGTAATTATTGTGACATGCTTATTTAGCGCAAGACAATTATTAAGTAAATTCACTGAAGTTTAGATGCACTTATTTTACCTGTAGAATATAGTGATCTAACAAAAATTTGATGTCCTTTTGTGCAATATTAAAAAGGGAACTCCCTTTAAATGGCACAGATCAGTGTTTCCTTGGTGGAGATCTCACTGTGGCAGTGAGTCTGTCAAGACAACAAACTAGTGTAGTGATGGGGGCAAGTTCTTAACTTCCACGTAAAACACCAATTTGCACTGAAGAAGCTTAACACCACTTTCTAACCTATCTTACAACATAGCCACGAGTGTAACAAACAAAACACTCTGCCTGGCTCACTCATTAGTGTCTGGAAACTTTATTAAACACCTTTATAAGCAGCCTTAGCCTTACCTTTGTTGATTTCCCACTGCGCATGCGACAGCCCAAAAGAAGTTAAGAACTTGCCCCCATCACTACACTAGTTTGTTGCCTTGACAGACTCACTGCCACGGCGAGATCTCCACCTAAGCAACACTGATCTGTGCCGTTTTTTGGCTTCTGACAGTATTCGACCACCTCTAGCAACAGACTTTAGCTTCAAACGTGCCGGAGGTCCTCTTTAAATCCATAAAAATGTTGACATAGTTCCAGCTAATAAATTCTACTTGATTGCCCGACCATGTTACCTTCTGTGTGCTCTCCATTTTTACTCATTATTATTGTCTAAACTTGTATGTAGTTTTATAGATATTGGATAGTAAGTTGCGAGTGGATATGACAGACAATATGTTAAAAAGTACACAAATCAAACATTCTTTACCGGAGAACAGTGTGGCTTTTAAAATGGTAGAAGTTTGTGTCTCAATGCTAATGAGACAGTTTGTTTTGAGGCATAATAATATTAAAACAACACCACAAACTGAAGTCATCTACATTAAAAAATAATTGGGTAGGCTTTACTTTAATTCATCAGAATTTTGTATTTGACTATTTTTTAATAATTGGTATCTGAGAGCTACCTAGCATGCCGCGGTGCACAGAGCCAATTACAATACAAAATATTTTTTTTCTTTTTTGAATGATCACACGTCCTCAAAATGTTGCCTAGAGCACGAAGCTGAAACCCGTGAATACCAATACGCAGCAAAATGTTCAAGTTATGACTGGTGTTTGGACTTCACCGCTAACTTCGTAAAGAGTACCTGAATCGGAGCTGTACATGTAGACAAACTTGGTCCAGCGGTAATGATCGATGACCCCCACCAGGGCATCCTGCAACTCGGGCCTCAGCTGGATCACAAACTGGTTGGCGGTCTCTATGGGAAACGATGGAGTGACGAAGCAGACGTGAAGGGCCCCACAGAAAGACATGAGCATATTCACTGTCTTCCTGTCGTACAAGCCGATGATGGCGTACACCCCTTTGGAGAACTGGGAGCAGACTGGAGAGACAGAAGGAGAGAGAGAGAAAAGGAAATGTCAGGATTGTAGAAAAAGATTTAAGTGGTGGCATTAGATTTTCGTATCCACCGTGTACCCACTGCATTTGCATACATTTCAGTATAATGATAATTTATAGCCTCTATTTCTATGTTAAAGGGCAAATGCATAACTTACTATATTGAATGTGTTATTCTTTTATATTTTTAAATCTACTTTTAATGTGCCCTTCTTGATGTGTAAAGTCAATTATTTTGCTTAGGAATTGTGCTCTCTGTTGTTATTGTTACAGCAAATGGTTAAAGCCGTAGTTCCTAAATAGTGGTTGGGTCTATTGATACTTTGCAACTGATATCCTGGGGGTGTGAGCTAACTGTGGGCACTGCTCTGATAGAAGGTTTCTTACTCATGTTAGACTTTAAGCTGAGCTTTATTTTAACACAATCTGAACGAGCTGTCTTGGTTGGAACAGCAGGTGAGATGATTTGTGCTGTTAAACAAGTCTCTCACACAAAAAATTACAGTCGCACACTTTAGCCATTAGTTTTTTTTAGTTGGTTGTTGTTAAAAATCAAACACATGAACAGGATTATGAAAAATCACATTGATCACACGTTCCTGAAAATTGTGTTGTTTAAATCCATTTTGTCTTTTATTTATTTATTTATTTTTATTTTTTGAGTTTTTAGATGAATGCATTGTGTCACCATGGTAACAAACATAGAACACCCCCAGCGTGATGTCGCTGCAAAGTCTCAATAGGCTGCAAATGATTCAATATTTGTATCATATGCAAACAAACTAATTATTATCTTTGTTGACACATTATTGCCTCACAGGATGTAATCCAAATACTATAGTAACTTCTAACGTGCAAACCAACAAACACAAATGTTGGCTGATTTTACACTATATGCCACCTCTTGCCAACTTTAGCGCATGATAATTTGATATAGATTCAATTAAAGGTGCACTATGCAATTTTGGAGATGCTTTACTGTGGAGTGTTACACATTGTGTCATGAAACTTATCTATCATGGATTTATTCCATTAGATGTGTTTAAATAACGAAATATGTTGCATTCTTCTTACTGTGAGCAGAGTCCCCACTCCACAGGTCTGACCTGTAACATGACCTGGTAGCATCAACTTCTTTCTATGGAATTAGATTTATTAGATTAGATTTAAGAATTAGACTATATTAGATTTCTATGGAATTAGATGTTTAAAGCCATATTGTAGATCAATGCAGGAAAAGCAATGACATCTCCATGGAGACAAGCAGATGGTGGACCATCCAGTATAAAAGTTAGTTAGTGCCCCTTTAAAATACTTTTGCCTAGACAGAATTAAAACAGCAGGGCCTCACAAAAATAAGGGATGCACCGAGGTCTTTTTTTTCAGTTCTGATACCAATATTGATATTTTGTCAATATACAATAATAGCCGATACTAATGTAGGAATTGAAAATGGCATTTTTTCTCTCAAAATGCAGTTAACTTATTACAACACTGATCTGATTGTGTTATGTAATGTTATGTATCCTACAAGTAATTAAACAGTTTTGTATGAATAAAAGTTCATAAATATCATGATATGTACATCAGTCAGTTAAGAGTCCAACCAAGATCAATAAATCAAGATCAACTAAACCAATATCATGGAACCAATACCTGATACTGTAAAATGTCCTTGATGAGCACGATATTCGATACCAACATTGGTATCTGTGTATCCCTAACAAAAATTGCCTAACATCCATCCATCCATCTTCTGCTTTATCCGGCTGGGTCGCGGGGGCAGCTTGCTGCCCAATCCTCATAGCACCTGACCCCCCTATGAACCCCTCTGTGAGTGGTGAACCCACAGGAGGAAATTTCCTAACATAAAGTTATAAAATCAAACCTTTCCTATTCCAACTTTTGATCAACAGAACTATTAAAATTTTACAAACACAATACAGTTCAGTACAGTTTTGCAATCAAAGCCTGAAACCAAAACCAAAATAGTCACAGTTTAGCATTTCTTCTCGCACAGTTTGTCCACTTTGAGGGTCTTGCTAGGTCCAACTAGTCTCCAACACAATGATACAAAAATGTCGTCGTGGTCCATCTGCCCGTGTACAGTGGGTGACGGAGGAGGAGGTGCACAAGATTAGGGCTGGAGAGGTTAATCAATGCATCCCCAGGGCTCCATTGACATTTCAGTGGCAGCAGGAGGCGGTTTACATCCCTCATTTGCCTTTCTGCCAGGCTCGCTCCAAATGTGTTTTCTCACCTTCCATTGTCTGCCTGTCACTCAGTCTTTTTTCACACCTTTCATGTCCTAAAATAGCTAATTTATGTTCACAGCCGGCTATTTGGAAGGTATATCCTCTCTCCACTCTCCATGCTTTTGAGTCATCTTTGCTGGATGCTATGAGGCAGACTGAAGTGATTGTTTTTGTGCTTTGACGTTTTATGGAGGTTTATAGTTGACAAAATGTTCAGTACTTTGAAACAGCAGTGTTAAATGTTTTTCAAAGTTCTCTATACGACAGTGTTGACAGGTGCTTGTTAAAATGTGAATGTTTCAATGTATTCAGTTACACTTGGTACATTATTTATAATATAACTATTTAAAAAGCTTTACAGGCATGTTTAAAGGCCCCATATTACGCTATTTTCTCATCTATATATGACATGATTATAATGTTGTTTCCTTGTCAAAATGTACCTGGACTATCTTGTTTCATTCGCACTTGTTTAATACACAAATTCTGTATATTGAGGCTTAGGAGTTCTCTCATACAGAAAACGCTCGGTTCCACTTTTTGATGTCATGTGGTAATACAAGAAGTGCTCCACTGCGTTTTTAAACTCCATAGACCTTCACTAGAATCATTTAGATGATTTCAGCCCTGGATTGCTGATCTCTGCTGAATAAAAGTTAAAAGGTAACTGTTAACTGGAAAACTTCATGATATCACAAGGTGGAACAGAGGATTTTGAGCTTTGGAGATGTAGAAGGGTTACTCAAACATGTGTGAATGGAGACAAGCAGGTTACACCACCAGGTCATGTTCCAGGTCACATCAGTGGAGATGAGGGCCCACTCATAATAAGAATGCATGTTTTTGGCAACATAAAACACCTGTAATTAAATAAGTGAAAGTTTAATGAAATCCTGAGCATTCCAGGCATAGCATCTCCACGGGGTCAGTTACACCGAACATTTACACACATCTGAATTGCCATAACGTGATGTAATATCTTGTTATCAAGTGAGTACAAATAATACTGACATATTTATTTTTACCCACTAATAAACAATAAACTTAGTAAAGTAAATATATGTTTAGATTTGTTTTACCCCAACTCATAATGGTCCACAATTCAAATAGCAGTCTGGATCCACACTCATGTCCTAAAATAGCTGTTTTGTGCAGTGCCTCCTTTCTGGAGGGCAGGGGCTATTTTCTGCTGTGAGCCATACTTATCCCAGTATTTACCAAGCAGATTGAGGTCTCTGTCTGTGCCCATGTTAAGAGCCAGCTCGGCCCTGGGATGACAGAGAGTGTGGGGCCTATTCCAAAATGCCTAACCTGCCACAGACGTGCACCCGCCGGGCAGACACATGGAAGTGGTAATGGAGGACGAGGAGTAGGGCTGCACAAAAGGACAATGCTATGCTATGCTAATGATTGTGCTACTATGTATGTATCATAGACTGTATATATAGATGGACATAGCTAACATGATAGCCGCTGCGTTCCAAATAGGAAGTTTGCATGCGGCTCTTCAGGCTCCAACTGACCCTGGCTCCCATTGACTTACACTGGAATATTGTCATCATTCTCTCTGTAACTGCTGCTGTGAGCATCTTTGTTTTGGTCTTAAAATGTTCGCATTAACCCGCTCTACATGATCCTGATGGGTTTTTTTCGCTGTTTTAACCATCCAAAAAATTATATTCATAATATAGAGCCTGCCTCCAAATTCGCCCCTGTAACAGTTAGCATCATAAGCCTCATTTGAGCGGCGCTGAACAATGTGGGTGACTTCACACTCGCTTAGTCCACTTTTTTTATACAGTCTGTGGTATGTATAGATAAATAGATCACCTAGGAGAAGACATTTAGGTTTCTATGTGACATACATGACCAATCAAACACAAAAAATCACAAGGTTACACAGTTAATATCACAGCACTTTTTTTATTTCTCAAGTGCCTTTAATATTATCCAGTCTCTGATCTTGGGAAACAAACCTGAAGTTGAGTGTAGATCCTGATTTCATGACATGAGTCTTCAACTACCTGACTGAGCAGCCACAGTGACTTAGAAATACAGTCTTTGGTACAGTCACAACCCGCACTGGAGCTCCCCAGGGTACTATCACCATCCTGCCGAAGCAGTACAGGAAATACACCTGAGAAAGTGGGTTACTAATCATCAAAACTTGTCAGTATGAAAATTCTCAGTAATGTATGTTATAATTCTCTTTGGATCATGAAGATGTAATGCCATGTTTGCCTTGTTATGTGAAAATCTACTGGTTGTTACAGGGAAATATCACTACGAAGAGGAGGGACTTCAGTTTTGCAGTTCTGAACAGGAAGTTAATGAACCTGTTTCTATTATTAACAATTTTTGATCAATATTACAGTTTACAATTAACAAAATGTAAAATTAGTATATATGTTATAGCTAATACTAAATACAAAATGTCAGACATCTGCTTTAAAGGGGAGCTGAAAGAGAAAATGTTGGGATCATGCACACATGCAGCCCCTAGTGTTCCAAATGCCTGGTGACTCACCCTACTTAAAGCAGGCCCTGAAATAGATGTTTTGCGCCTCTCCACACCAGCTCACGAACACAACTATCTTTCGTTCATGGTGGGCGCTCTTTCTTATGGTAAATGGACACGCTCTGAGCTCTTACCCACCGCCATCCCTCCAGCCTGTATTGTACTTCCTTTGACAATTTTCAAGGTCCAATTTTGGAGGTGTCCTGGATAAAAGGTAATGAGCTTGTTTGACTTCTGTGCTTTGGCCTATTACTCCAGCCTGCAGCAGGTGAGCATGTTCCAGTGAAGATGACTCATTTCTCATTCCTGCAGTACGTCTAACAAAAAAAAAAAAAAAAAAAAAAAAAAAAATGAGGCCATGTGGCACCGACCTCCTGCTCAGAGCTGGCAAGAGCAAGAAGAGAGAGGCGAGTGCTTTTTCTAATTCAACAAGCGGCCATTAGTGTAGCGCAGCAGTCACAGCTCTGATTTGGATAGAGAGGGGAGGCGCCATATTGGCCGTGCTGTTAGAGAGGCTTGTTAGCGCTGCTCCACATGTGCACTGACATCAGAGTATGCGCCCCAGACCTGGAGGAGGACTTGAAGACCTCCACAACACCTGTCCACTCTGGCACTCAGTCTCCTCACCACGGTTACAGCTGCCATGACGGCGGGACTAAGGTTACCCAGGCAACGGTCTGTTACTCTGGCAGCGATTATGCTTAGCAACAAGCTGCTAAAAGAAATCTGAGACATGGACATTTTGCCACAGTGAATTCCCAAATGGAGGGACAAAAATAATTTGTCACTGTGAATCATTTAATGACATGTAATGATAATGACACTTTCTATCAGTGAGCTTAGAAACATGTATCACTATTCATTCACTACTGAGTTGCCCTTAATGGAGGTAATATCAGTAATCACCTCACTGTCACACTGTCCACTCTCACATTAATGTCCACAAATAAAATGCTGGGAGCAGAAATGAAAAGACTTGCAAACTAAGTGTGGACAAAGACTCTGTCCCCATTCTTTTAAAGATGCATTATGTAACTTTTATGGTGGTGGACCTGCCACCTGCTTGCAATTTTATTGATTGCCATAGAATTTTCCATAGAATGACTTTTAATTTATCTATCTCCATGGAGACAACAAGTAACAACACCAAGCCAAGTTAACCATCATATCTGTGTAGAGGTGTAGAGGCCACTCGCAGTAACACACAGCATGTTTTTCATTGTATTTCAAACAATAAAACCATCTGTAATTGGATAAATGCATCTTAGTGGTACTGTTGAACAGGCAGAGCAATAGTGACAAATGCCCCACCAGAAAAATGACATTTGCCTTTAAAGATATACAGCAGTTATGTTAGTGAATGAGTTGTGTGCATCACCTCTCCTCTGTTTGATTCAAAGAAACCTTTCCTCTGGATGAACAAATAGATTCATATCTGATGTGGCTGAACAACGCTACAAGGTAAAAAAAAAAAAAAATCCTAAAGGGATATTTTAATAGTGGAAAACAGGAGGAGCTGTCAGAAACAACTTGCGCCCCTCATGTCTCTCCTGCTCTCTGTTTTCCGGTGGCCTGCAGCTGTCCCTTTACTTAACATGAGCCAAATACCTCCTGACAGACGTGTCCGAGGCGGCTGCACAGAGAGAGGGCGTGTGGGTGACAGTCACTCCTCCAGCTGAAGCAAGGCACCTTAAATGTTTAAAATCTCATAATAGTGTCAAATGTGGAAGTGATCAAGTGGCAGCAGAGAGTGACATTTGAGATACAGAGCAGCAGAGTGCTGTGCAGGATTTGAATTCATTGCATTTAATGAAAAATGTTACAACTTCCAGCTGGGTTAATATGTTAATATTAACCAGTTTTTCAATTACTGCAAATATTTCGGGCCACGCTAGGTTAATCGTAGGGGTTTTGGAACCTGCAATATGCTGCATGAACATCTCTCAAGGTGCAAGTCACTCACAGGCTGTTGTGTGTGTGTGTGTGTGTGTGTGTGTGTGCGTGTGTGTGTGTGTGTGTGTGTGTGTGTGTGCGTGTGTGTGTGTGTGTGTGTGTGTGTGTGTGTGTGTGTGTGTGTGGGTGTGTGTGTGTCTGCACAGAGCCCAGTGTGTTTCCCAGTGCTAAATGAAAGGCAGTGTGCAAATCATATCGTCATAAGGCTGTAGACAAAGTTGCTAACATTTGATCCAACCACATCTTTGAGAGATAATTATCCATCGCAGTTTGTTCAAGTAAAGGTAAAAAGTATGTGTCCAATCCTCAGAATAAAGTGGTCCAGAAAGTGCCACAAGGCTCACAGCACAAAATAAACGTGCTTTAAGAATGTGAAAGCGAAAGTATCAATGAAGTATCATGCGGCTGTGAGTGTGAGGATCAGCTGAAAAAACAAAGTGTGTATCCTGAGTTAGTGCAGTTTAGGATATGCTCTGAGTCTGACCTCAGTTATTTGATCAAGAATCACAACTTGCCTAGTCCATAATGGCCTTGTCTGAGTATTACAATTTAAATCTCTATTTCAATACTATGGCTTTATACTTTAATTTTATTTGATGATGTGGAAAAAAAAAACATTTTAGGCAATCAACAAATTGAATAGTATTTATTTCTATTTTACCATATGATGTTCTGATATAGGCAAAACTATTAAGGAAATGTCCAAATCGGCTCAGTATAAATTCTTGTTCAAATTGTTCAGTTTCTAGTTTCAGTATTAGTTATAGTATTAGTTAGTGTCTTGGTATCATTTGTTTCAGTCTTGACTTCATATATGAGTACAGCATGTTCACTCACTTACACTGCCTATCCCACACACTAACAGATGCTATAATGAATCAGTATTGTTAATGGAAACATACTGACATACCATTTTACTCATCAGTGACAAAAATGTAGTAATAATGTAAAAATGAAGTACTGTAAACTTACAGTATGTATGGTTGAAAATAATATGAAAAACAGCTTGCGTACATTTATTGACCGTATTTCTTTTATAATGACTATTTTAAAAATGCTAGACTTGGCAAACTGATGAGTCAAAGGTGTCAAAGCGCCTTTACAGAAAAATCTTTGTCCCTCCCCCACTAAAGGCTATTTAAGGCTATAATATTACAAGTGTGGGTGTGTGTTTTTTTTTTTAATCGTCGTGCATGGCTTGATATGCCAGAAAAAAATCAATGCGTTTGAATTGAATTGTCCCAAGAGCAGTCGTGAAGCAATTTTTCAAATGTATTTTGGACAACCTACAACCACTGCTAGGATCGATTTTAAGGAAACTCTTTGACAGAGCCTCCTAATGCATTCTCACAGATGGAGAGAGACAGCACATGTGTTCCCATAACGTGTAAACAACCACAACCATGTTTAATAAGGTTGTAGTAAGATACACTGAATACAGCACACTATATTCTACTATGTCTCCCCCTTGGGACTTGCATGCTATTATCCTATGCAGCATTAAGGTCAACTGTGCAGGAGGAAACTGGGTTCAGCTGGAGGGAGGGCTACGATTGGACGATTTTTTGTTCAGCCAACTGTAAAGGACCTTTTCAACACAGCTTTGCACGGCAGGTAATTCCACGAAATAATAATTCTCCAAATTACACCAAATTATTCCAAAATTCAAGCAAAAATATTCTGATTTGTACACATACATTTAGTAGGAAGTTTTTGGTTCATTCTACAAATATTGCAGATATTTCCTGAATGGAAGAGGGAGCAGCTAAATCCAGGTTGGCTTTGCGTTGCCTCAGAATAACCCTGTATCTGAGCCATAGATTCACACACCACCTGGATACACTGAGCCTCAGCCCTGCAGAATAGACCCAGGGTTATGTGGCCCACCCAATGCTTTGCTATTTCAGATCTTTCTATGAATAAAGTATGAGAAGGAAAATAAAGTATAAAATGTGCTCACTGAATTGCTCAATAAATACTTGTGTACAGTTTTGAGTATAAAAAATACAAATATAAGCAATTTAGTTCAGCAGTATTTGTGGATAGTTTTGCTATTTTTTTTAACTCATTAATATTAGGGGTGCACCAATCCAGCTTTTTCAGTTTCGATACTGATTCCGATACTATAGCTGTAATTATCACCCAATATAGACTCTGCCAATACCCGATATCACCCAACCAGTGCAGCTGTTATTTATCCCAAGTGACTCAAGAACAGATTTGTTCAAATAAACGTTCAAACATTATGAAACTTTCTGCACGACTACTACCAGTGAATAGATTTTTCAGTATCAGATCGGTGCATCTCTATTAATAATATTATATAAAGATACAAACAATAGGCTATGAAATCTCCAAAACATTGAAAGTGACTGAGATCTGACAGAAGCAGTCAGAACACATCAGGCTGTAATAAACGCTCCTCTGCAGGGTTCAAAGGTCATTAACTCAGGCACTTGAATGGAGATAAACACAACTGACACCAGATATTGACACACACACACACACACACACACACATACACAGACAACGCTCCTCCACTCAGCCACCCATAGCTAATAACTGTCAGATGATGTGTGTAATAAAACAGGGAACATACTGCTGTCTTGCCGTTGTCATCCATCTTCTCGGGGCTTATCAGTTATGTTAATGAGAGGGCCAACAAAGAAAGTCAATACCCCATGTCCAGTCTATCTCCTCGCGCTGCTCTTTTCAATAAAAAAGCACAATGTTTCACTGATTTTGACAAGAAAGCGTCTCTCAAACGGCAGGTGTCAGTGGAGAAATCCTATAGGCGATGGGGATGGGTGGGAGACACAGCATGACTCACGCAGAGCAATCAATCTCTAGTGATGGGAACAGGGACCAAGGGACACAAACAAGCACCAACCAGCTTGTCCTGTCATGTGGTAATACAGGAACTGCTCCACTGTGTTTTCAAACTCGACACACCTTCACTAGAATCATTTTGGTCATTTCAGCCCTAGGATTATCAGTCTCTGTTAAACTGAAGGTTAACTTGAGAACTAATGCTTCATGAAATCACAAGGAGCCTAGTCAAACATGTGTGAATGAACAAAACACAACTCTGAGTACATTTTTGATGAGGTAATGGCATCGTAACATGCCTTAAAGATCACTCAAGTCAATTTTGCGTAATATTGGACCATTTAAGTTGGTTAATGATTCAGCAAAACTCCTGTTTAAATCCCTTAAACGCCTTTACAATAATATGGGCTAACACTAATATTTTTACTGACATTTTATTGAAATTGCAGGCAAATAAAATAAAAATAATAATACATACACTACATTTTAAATAAACTTTTTGCAATGCTCCAAACACTACATAAACATAACACTCTATTTGCTCAATGTATTTTGCACTAACCAGCTTGGAAGCAGTTAAATCGGAGAGATGATGTACAGCAGAGTGTGACTTTAAGTGGCTTTGCTTGGCTGCTTTCTGTGCCTGTACCTACAGTAGATGTGTGGTGCTCTGGAGGGCAAGGCTGGCTTTTCCTGGTATAAACAGCTTTAGCGCCTCTAGCTCACAAAGATTTACTACCTGGGCATGAGCAATAAAAAGTGTGTATTTCAGTGCAGGGCAGAGACTGTGGCAGAGACATGGGAACTGACAGGGTAATGAATAAAAAAATGTAAAATAAGTGACAAAAGCATAACAAGAAGTCTCATTTGTAAATAGTGATTAAAAACATAATAGCCATCTTACTATGAAGCAGCTGTATGCAAGTTTATGTTGTTAGAATAATAGCTACTACCTCTCGCTGAACAAAACTATATCAGAATTACTGCCTGGCATTAAAAATCTTGACAAACTCAAGCCTGGGGGTCAATTCTGAGCTTCTGTGCCGCATTTTCATCAGTTTTATGCTTCTTACACCTCTTGAGTCTATTGAACAAAACAGGAATATGATACAGATCCCAGGCCAGAGACATTGCTCCAGATTTTAAGGCAGAATCTTTGTCAGAAGAATGGCTGAAAGATAAGTGGATTTAAAGACCTATAAAATAACATAATGGACGACGCTGCAAACTCTACCGAGCGGGCCCCACAAATATACAGTATATGTGAGATCCGAGAGCTAATTACCACTTTGTCACCGAGCAGTAAGAGAAAGATCACACAAAATACATTTTTGTTTTGACTCCAAACTTGAATATGAGTTATGTCTGACTTTTACAGTAGCACAGTAATTTTAATCTCAAAAATGTCATACACAGAATTAAATAATTTACACAAAATTACCAAAAATCATGATCAGGTGAGACCAGAATGAGCATTTAACAGTTATCCAATCAGCTCTCAATTAGAAATGCCAAGATTATCTGGTTAATCAATAATTGCAATTATTTAGGTTAAAAATATAATAACAATATAATTTAGAGCCAAAAAAGTAATGCAAAGTCAATTTGCTGGCTTTTTATGTCACATTAATGTTTTCTTTTCTTTTTTTCCATTCAGAACTTGATTTCAGAAAGCAATTAACCTGGAAGTATAGTCGTGCTGTCAAACGATTAATCACACTCTAGAATTTTGATTAATCACGATTAATTGCAGTTAATTATTCATCAAAAAAAGACACAAATATTTTGACAAAAATGTGCTCTGCCAATGTTCTGTCGTGCTCGGCTTGTTGTTGGTGTAGAGGTAGCGTCGTTGCTGCCGCTGAATTAAACAAGTGTTTTGCTTTGATGGTATTTTAAACTTGTGCTTCTATGGAAAGAGAGTTCAGTGCTGTAATATCTGCAAAGTACCTTAGTTTTATCTAACGTCCCCTAGGGCAGTTTTTTGAAGAGAAATTTGCCACTGAGCACCAGTCACAGTCTCATCTGTCATGTTCACATCCACGTATGGACAGACCTGATCACTGACATAATAACCTGCGCCGCCTTTCAGGTCACCATCCGTGCTTTCAATACAGCAGTGTGTGCATTCAAAATAAATTGTGTGATTAATCTGCGTTAAAAAAAAAGTGCACTTTTTTTCTGATTAATTTCATGCATTAACGCAGTAACATAGACAGCCCTAAAGTATAGTCATCTGTTAGACAACGTGAGAGAATTAAATAAGGATTTCACAGTTGTTTTGTTCTCAATAATCATGATATATATTCTAAAACTTTTGTGTTTCTTCTCACAATAATTGTTGCATTAAATTGTGATTCATTTGACATCCCCTGAATACTCTGACATACTCTGAATATACAGAAAATTCCTCCTTTCATAATCAGACTGCTTTATACACCCACACAGTTTTTGCCAGGTTACATTCTGCAAACCTGCGCAGTGTTTTCTTAGCTGAAGCTGGGCTAACAGATTGGTGGTGAGGACGTGCCAATGGACAAACGTTGTACCAATGTAGGTATAAGAACAGGCAGACGGCAGGGTTGGTTACATAGGAGCACACACAAACCAAAGCACGAAGAGGAGATGATAAGAAGCTGCTGTGAAGAGACCAAACAGATGCTAGCCAAGCAGTGGGACACACACAGCCTACACAGAAACCCAGATTTCTTCCATTTCCTTCAAAGTAATAAAACAATGGCACCCTATCAACTCATTAAATGTGTAATGGAGGGTGTTACAGAGCTCTCCCCATAGATCCCAACATCTCTCTTTCTCTCCTCTCTCTCGTCTTTATTCGTGCTTTCCCATACCCAAGCCAAAAAGCACATCGCACCCTCCTCCTACTCTCACCATTCGTCTACTTGTTTCCAATCTGGAGGCTCAGTTGCTGAATAAACGCTTACCTGGGCAGCGGGTCAGAAAGCTAGCCCAGACCGGTTCTTGTCAGGGGGTACAAAAAGTCCAATTACCTATTTAACAATCGCCCCCTCCACTCTTCCCTCCTCCTGAAGCAATTATCTCTCCATCTGCAAGCCGGTGTCAACAGGTGCACAGGGACAGTCCGGAGAGCAAGGCCAAAGCAAACACAGCTAATATTTTAGGATGCAAGGGAGAAATGAACAAAGATCCTCAGCAAATTTCAAGCTATTGGGAAATTGATCTGAACTGAATTTATGAATGCGAGAGATGGGGAAACATTTATTGTGACGGCAGCTTTTATTTTGTTTAAAGGTGCACTGCATTCCATTTCTAGAAGAGGGTTTGCCAACTGTTTGTCTACATGGAAATGCTATTGCCTTGTCTAGGATGTTCCACAGTATAGATTAAACCTGTCTATCATGGCAGAGACAAGCTGGTTGCAGCACTACGCCACAGTACAAATCAAACCTGTGGAGAGTCATCCCTGTTCACAGAAGAAATTCATGTATTTTTGAGCAAGAGAAACACCCATAATTATTAAATGCTAGTTGGATATGTTTAATGTCATATTGTGGAAAATTCCAGATAAAGCAATGACATCTCTATGGAGACAAGCAGGTGGTGGACCTCCATCAGTAATGCATTTGTAGGTAAGGGTCCACCAACCTCTTTGTTTCCATGGAGATGTTGTTTCTTTGCCTAAGCTGTTCCAAAGTATGGCATTAAAGTGCTGTATCTTGCATGTATTTAATTACAAGCATTTTATTGAACTATATACATTGAAAGACACGTATTATTATTATTGTGATTGGGGTTGTCTCTCCACAGATCCGACCTATAACTTATCTCCAAAGGTGTTAGATCATTTTGATGCCATTCTGTGGAACATTTTTAGTAAAGCAGTACCATCTCCATCCACACTGGAAATCTCAGGGCACCTCACAATTCCATATGATACTCGATACATGGCTCACGGTACGATATTATCACAATTTATCGATACAAGAGATAATCGATATATTGCACGATATGCAGCAATATAACACTACTTTTGAAGAACCAAACAGATTTAACAACAATATGTATTCGGTATGCTTCTGCACTTAATAAATTGATCAAAACTATGAATAATGTGCTGCAACAAGTTTCACTCCTAAAAAAGTAACAAAACTGTAGCGTTGCTACAAAATTGGCGGCACGGTGGCTGAGTGGCAACACTCAGGTCTCACAGCAAGAAGGTTGCGGGTTCGATCCCCGGGTCGCCCAGGCCTTTCTGTGTGGAGTTTGCATGTTCTCCCTGTGTCTGGATGGGTTTCCTCCGGGTACTCCGGTTTCCCCCATCAACTCAAACCCCTATGAACTAACATCAAGGACCATTTTGTCCACCCTCCTGTGGGCTCACCACCTGCAGAGGGGTTCATAGGGGGGGTCAAAATTCTGTAAAATATAGCAAAAATACTCTTGGTCTCACCAAATTTATTGTCACATACTGATATTGTGATGTTTTAATCTCCATAGTGACAAGCAATTGGCGGACCACCCATGAGAAAAATGACATAAGGCACCTTTAAGTACTACTACTGATACTTCATAATACTAGTATTAGATTGATTGCAGTGACTTACATTCATTGCTTTTATGTTGACAGTGACATTGCCGGCTGCACTGAAGTAATTCCATTAAATTTTGTTAAACTGGAACATTGTGTAATCTCAGAAGGTGGGACTGAGAACGATGTATGCCTCAAAAAGATATTAACCTAATTTGACCAACTTCAAGCTTGACCTTGGACTGAAGTGTTCTTGTGACCTATCTTTTTGGCAAGATGTAGTATATTTTTGGTTACTGCTCCATTTTCTGGGATTTCAGAGCACGAGAATATTGTAAGAACTAATGGGAGGCTTACAGTTTATTCATCACTTTTGTAATCTATATAACTAAATCAAGTACAAAGGTGGGCCTAGGGTGACTAGATGAGATTGGCTTAAATTCGGGATGGTGTTTTTATTTATTTTTTAGGGGGGTAAACAATATAAAAATCATGAACTCAAAATGTCATCGTGGAAATGCACACATGACGACCCTCGATCAATTACTCACTGCTTTTATCATACATGGAATCATCCTGTTTCTTAAAGAAGGATGAGACCAATGTGTTGGTCTGTACTGTCACGGGGTTGGTACAGTGTAATTTGCTTCTAGCATGTATTCTAACATCTGTCTCCCCTCCATGAGGAACACCAAACTCTTTTCTACACTTTACAGAAGACTTTCATTTCATCGCTTAGGGCTTTGGCAATCCACGGGTACTTCCCCACCCAATCCTCCTAGACACTTTTGCTTTTTAGTGGCATGTTGGGGTTCTGTTACACCAGCCATGTTGAATATATATATATATATATATATATATATATATATATATATATATATATATATATATATATATGACATTTTGCTTATCGTCAGTGCATATTCGCGTTGGGCCAGGGACTAGGGTTGTCAAAGTATCAAAAATCAGATACTAAACAAATCTTAAACTAGTTTTGAAACTAGATGCTCATTTGTGCAACTATCAATACTAAAATAGTCACATTCACAGGACAGAAACGAACCTTTCCTGAATAGCTTTAGAATGATTTTTTAATCTTGAGCTGTGTCAGAACAAGTATAAAAGCACATAGACTAGTATATGCCGATGGACCACTATGGACCCTACCTGTACCACTGAGGGATTACACAGATATAAGACCACATAGTAATATAATAGAAAGAACTACAATTTAATTTCGCAAATCACATTCTATTGTCTAAATGGTGTTTTATTATCATTGTGGAATCAGAATCTCTATTGACTCAACTCCTTATTATCGAAATCAAGTTTGACAGCACTACTAGGCACAAACAGAACAAAAAGCATAAGTCAAATGGTCAAAACAAAAACATGATTCCCACTTTGCACATGGCTCATTCAACAACTAGAAAACAATGATACAATATGAAATGAGAGAAGAAATCTTGCTCAATCTTGTTGGGGATAATACTGTTAGTACTGGCTTAGTAGTGCTTACCAAGTCAAAAAATACCAGCACAATTTGAGCTGTTGCTCCTCTTACACTATTTTGTGATCTATGTTATAATGTTGGTTCCATGTCAAAACATACCTGGAGTTGCATTTGGTTTCATTCGTTCATGTTTAACACACAAATCCTGTATATTTAGGCTAGCAGGTTAGCTATGTCCATTTACATATACAGTCCATGGTTTGGCCACAGCCCCAATAAGTTACAAACGCATTTACTTTTGATACAAATAACAGACAATGTACACTCAGACTACAATGTAAGCACAACTTTCCATGTATTTATGTTGGACAATCTCTAAGAATGCAGCCACAGCAGCGCCACAATCTGTTCACTACCCCCTAACTTTGCCTATGATTTTGTGTTTGCCTCTTGTCTAATATCACAATATGGCAGTCACTTAGTAATGGCAGCATCTGTGTTTCTGAGTGGATGACAAGCGCACTGCACTATGTCTCACTGTTTAATATGCCTGAGAGCTTTGTTCCTCATTAAGTACGCGGGACTCTTCTGATGTACGCGCTGACAACCAGAGGACTCAAGCTTCTGTCTTTGTGGTAAAGACATGACAGCTGCCATAAACCACCCACTACCTCCCCCAGCGCCATATTGTTTTCTAATGAGTTGCCCCACGTACGTCCCAAAACAGACCCCGAAGTCCCAGGCGTCATTACCACCAGAGGTTTGTTTTAAATATTTGCTGAAGTTATATGAATACAAAGGAGGGATGTTGAGAGCAGGGCTGGAAAGGCAATGAGCTTTAAGGCAAATAGTGAGTGCCTTTATAAATAAAGATGTAATAATATTTGACAGACCAATGGTGTGTTGTGTGCAGGCAAAATTGTTACATTCAAGATAATATGTAATACAGAATTTCTAACATCCTCAGATTTAAAATGATTTATCCTGCAAAAATAAGACGTGACAAAATGGCAAAACCCATCCTCTCTTGTGTGTAAAATCCCTCAGTCGTCCAGGTGGAACCCATGGCAAAGGAGGGAATTCAAATTGTCAACTGCACAAAAGTTTATTTAGTCGAAACCGTTTTGCAGCTCATCCAAGCTGTTTCTTCAGTTCTGGTCAGAATGCTGGAGGACACTGACTTATATCTGCCTGCAAGGGAAGGAGTTAGCTACCAAGAAATTACTCTGAAACTAATACCCTACTTGTTACACTTTCTGTTGTTAGCTAGGCCTATTGAGATTGCCCTGGGTGTGGGGTCATATTAGCAGACTCATACAGGGGAATCATGGGTATTTTCACACCTCTGGACCTGACCTGACTACCTCTATTATTTTCTTAATTTGTTTCTTTCAACTGCAACATTACAAATACTAGTTTCAATGTATTAGGATGTCATTTGAAACTAAAAATGTGTTGCCTTAAACTTGTATTTCACTTTTACAGGGTTGATGAAGCTCAGTGTTCCACTGTAGTCATGATTTATTTATTCATTTACTCCACACTGGGTGGTAAGATAAAAATTAAACGTTCAGTAGTAAGCCTGCTAATCTGTTCATCTTCTGTTTAGCTGTCCATCATTTTATGATGATTATTTATTTTTTGATATGATTGTATCACTTTATATGACTTTGTGTATGAATTGTGCTGTATAAATAAACTTGCATTGCTTTGCTTAATCTGCAGGATTGCCCCTCCAACCACCACCTATTACTCACAAATGCACACACACACACACACACACACTACATTGAGTGAAGTGTCTTGCCCAAGGACACAACAACATGCACCAGTCAGAGCAGGATTCACCCCATAACGATGCTACATTTATTTGAGAGGTAAAAGTGAGAATCCTGTTCCTTTAGTAAAATTCTCCGTCCCCAATACATCACAAGGACATCTGGGGTTTCACGGTGTGTGGCTCTTAGGAAATGGTCAGATGCGAAGACTGCAGAGATTAAACAGTGGCCATTCTCCCCCATCTCTCTCTCCTTTGCCTTTTCTTTTCACGAACATAACACAAGCCAAACTCAGAGAAACAATTTCCTCCCCCCTCCATGCTGTGCTCTATCAGTCGGCTGGTTTGGGAGCGCTTTGGGCTGATCTACATTGATTGCTATGGGCCTTTCTCCATCCCTGGCACTCAGGAGCAGGAGAAAGAGAAAAATCTGAGCTCCTCTCATTCATCAAACCAGCACCTGCCAGACTGCCGCCCAAGAGAACCACTGTCAGTTCCTCTCCTCTGGTCCAGGCTGCTTTCTTTGTTTTCTACACTGCAAATAACTGGCGTGTGCTTCAAATGCCAGACAGAACTGCATACAAGTCCAATGATTTTAAGGCTAAACACTCAAATCAATGTTTACACAGAAACAGAGTATATGTATGTGCAGGTTTGTACAGAAAGGAAGAAGTCAATAGAATGTGAATACAGCACCATAGGGCCAAAACAAACAAGCTTCTGCATGTACTAGTAAAAGATTCCTTGCATAATTGCCACCCACCCAGTCAGTGATAAACAGAAAGTTGAATATTTACAAGAAAATGCACAGTTGTTACAATAATGTCTTACCAGAAACAAGAGGCAACAAACTTGTAAATGAATTCATTTTAAAGTACTATACAATTCCAAGTGACTCATATGCTTGAGGAGGAATACATTTGCAATTTGATCACTTTGTTTTCAAAAACGGATTGTCTTTTCTAAAGCATTTGTATTGTTTAATTCTGGGTAAATTGGAATATTAAACTAGGGTTATGAAACTAGATACTCGTTTCTTTCTATGCAACTCTGGATCTTGCCCAAATAGTTTTCCAAATAGACCCTGGTGGAGAGCCCACCATCTGTTTGTCTCCATGGAGATATTACTGTTTTGTCTTGAGTATTTCACAGTATAGAAATAAACTTGGTAATCTCAATGAAGACAGATTAATGGTCAGATCTATGGAGAAGCAAACCTGCATATAGTATGAATTCATGTTGTTGTTTTTTTGTTTTTTTTTAAGTATTTAAAATATAAGTGCAAGGGAGATATGTTTAATGCCCCATCGTGGAACATTCCAGGCAAAGAAATAACATATCCAAGCAAGTAGCAGACCCTCCAGTTTAGAGGTTACATAATTCGCCTTTAAATAAGTGTTTCTTATTTTGTTTTATATTACATTCTGTTATATCAAAGAGAGTATTACAATTACTTTCACGTGGTATCACAATTTGTGTTGGGTACAAGTGCCTTTTCCCAAATGAAACTGAATGTGATTTTATGATTGTATCAACCCCAAAATGTATCACAAGAAACACAAAAAGATTACACTGTTTCACCAAAAACATGCAGTATCTGTGTCACCAAATAGGAGAGAGAAAACCTACTGATTTGTTACACACAGAAGATGGACGACTAAATAAAACTAAACCCACAAAACCCCATCAGTAAAAAACACATTAGATCACCTTTTGTGCCTCCATCACTCAACACAATAGACTGACAAGATGCGACTCAATACTGCAAGACCACTTCATCACAATGAGCACAGAACAGATCGTAAAGGGGCCATAGTACACTATTTTCTGACCTATGTTATAATGCTGTGCAACAAAGCATCTTGAGCTTTGGAGATGTAGACAGACTAATAATAAAAGGTTACTCAAATGTGAATGAAACAAAACCCATTTCCAGGTATTTTTGTTACTACAATCTAGCATAACTAAAAACTCACACAATTTCTACTGCTACTATGCACTGTACCTCTTTGACTGAAAAATACACAATTCTCCAGTGGTTTGACACCCGCTCAGGTCTGGACTCTCAGTTTGACCTGCCCCCACCTGCACCCTCTTTTCACAGGGTGCTGTTTCTCCCCCTGAGAGAGCTGAAATATCTCTTTCACTGACACACACTAGCTTCATAATGCTTATAGCAGCCAGTTCAAATCATTTTATTCCGCCAGGTTGTATTATATATTTATGTATATCTCTGATAGCTTTGGATGTGTCTTGAATAATACATTAAATGCATCTGTCTTTTGCAAGCTATTGTGAACGTGTGAAAACGTGCAGCCGAAATCTCAGCCACCCCCTCCCTCCTCTCCAAGTACTACCCCAAGACTTCAAACTTAAATGCGAATGTTGCGTCACACATACATAGCACAAAAGAGCCAGAGGTTCAAAAATTTATCAAAGAAAGGACAATGAAAGAAGAAGATTTGATTGAATATTTTAGTTTCTACATTGCACTGATGACTGAGACTGACTGAGATCATTCACTTTCAGGGTGATTATAAATCCTTTCAGTAGTGTTTTTTCCTCCTTTTGTACTCTCTTGTACTATACTTTTTATCACTTGTGCAAAAGTGCCATCTTTCTCCTAGAAATGAATTAAGTAGTTATTAATCCTAAATCATTTAAATATGCAATTAATAAATGATTTGTTCATTATGAATTATTTATTTTTTCACACTTTATTGAGGTTATTTATTGAGTCTGGTGTCACCAAAGAGGTATAGCTCAGTGATTGCCAAAGAGTGTAGAAGCATTTATTCTTCTTATGAAAATAAAAGATAAATACATGAAAAATACCCAAATTATTATGACGTCATGTTAGATATGCCTCTCTACTAGGAGGAAAAAAGACATCTCAGTGGCCATTCCTTGGTCAACAACAGCTAGAATAAATGAAAATGGATTTTTTCCCCCCATCTTTAGCTTAAACTCATTTTCTGTACTGTACAATGCCTTTGAACTACATCTTTTATCTAAACCCGCTTCACGCCATAAATTATACATGTCTGTAATAAAATGCTGTTACAACACTAGCCCATGTAAACGTCGAATGAACCTTGTTGACATTATTTACATTAAAGGTCAAATGTAACAACGCACACCCTGATTTACAAGCAGTGTCGGCCCTGTCTGTCGCCTCTAAAACCACTAGCACTGCCCATCATCTTACAGTTATTCAAAAGAGTCTTTGGGATGAGCATATCTCCCTGGCGTCGCTTCTCATCTGCGCTGTATCGATCAGAAGGGAAGGCCTCTCTCCGCTGCTTAGCCCATTGATCATGCTTGCCTCATAGATAGCCTAGTGCACTTGAGGCGGCCCCTTGGAGAGCCCAGGAAATACTGCTACCTTCACACAACTGACAACCTCAATTGTCTTTTCCATAAGTGCTAATTAGTAGCAATGAAAGGTGCATTACTGAGATGACTGAAGCCGGAACTAAAATCATACTTAATTTATTATAAAAGGGCCCGAATTATGCTATTTGCTGAAATGTTATAATGTTGTTTTGTTTTATTTAACACACAAACCCTGCATATTTAGGCTGAGGTCTTTAAAACTGAACACACTCTGTTCCACCTAGTGATGTCATGTAGTAATACAGTAAATGCTCAATTGTGTTTCCAAACGTCACTAGAATCATTTGGATAATTTCAACTCTGGAACTGCAAATCTCTATTGAACTAAAGGAAAGAGGCAGGTGTTCACTTGACATCTACTACTTCATGACATCACAAGGTGGGACAGAGCATTTTGGGCTTTGGATAATAATAAAGGGTCCCTCGATCATGAATGTGAATGAAATAAAACACAACTCCAGGTACGTTTTTGATGAAGTAACAGCATTATAACATTGATAGGGTTTTAAGTAATATAGAACCTTTTAAAAATAATGCTACCTACACTCTTGCTTGAAGCTTTTTACCATAAATAGCCAGAGATTAGTGTAAATCTTACCACACACATGCATATCAAAGAGCGAAGTAGATAATAGCAGTGTTAGCCTGCAAGGGATTTGACATGAAGTTAGCATTTTATTGAAGTACTTGTTAAATCCAAGTCAATACCAGATTATGATAATGTGAAAACTAAGCAAGGGGAGCAGGGACTAATGCACCACATGTACACAGCAGCTCTCGAGTTATTTTTAACCGAAAAACATGTAAAGTGAGCCAGAGAAGGGGGTGCATACAGAGGTGACGCATGCAGATATACTAATGGTGATAAACATTGTTGTGGAAGCAAATAATAAATGTCTTTGTTTTGTGGCTGTAATTTCTGTTTTATATTAGGGTTAGGGTTAATATTAGAGCTGCACCGATCCAGATTTTTCTGTTCCAATACCCATGTCAATAATTAAGATTTATGTATTCATCGATACCCAATATCAACCTATCATATATCAATCAACTAAGGCAGAGAATGAAAATATGTATTTCCTATAAACGCTAAAAACATATGGTCAAAATGAGTCAATGAGTTTTAACTGTTATTACGCATTTAAAGTAACCAATACCAGTATTATATCAACAATCACACATTTTGCACATTTCCAGCTTTTTATACATTGGACAATTCCCTAGATAATTTCTGTTTTATAACTTAAAACTATGTATGTTTTACTGATTTGGTTTCTAAACAATACAATATGTTCCAGAGAATGTTTCATCATCTCATCATTATAAGTAACTAATCTACATAAGTTGATTTCTATGCTTGGTGTTGTTTCTTTTTGCCATTATTTCCTCTTGATTTCTGTATGATTTGGACTGCAATGTCATAAAAGGGCTGGAACAATGAATCGTCTATAAAAAAAAAGTCAGTTATCTGGACTGTACAAACTCTAAAACAGATGCCAAAACATGTAAAGAATTTCTGATTTTCATGAAAATTACACTTTATTCATATATGGTTTCTATTTAGAAGCCTTCAGTGACCATACTTCATCCTTTATTGGTTCATAATGTATTTAAATTCACAAATAAAACTAAAAACTAATAAAACTAATAAAATAATGTATTTAAAATCACAAATAAATCTGTTAGTTGCTTCCCTATAGCAGTTATACAGTATATGGCATAAACGTATTAATATCTTAACAGTTTGTAACATGATTTTCAGCAGTTTTTAAAATCACTGTCGTTATTATCACTACATTTACTGATTACCCGGGGCTTAATTTGTATATTGGTAATTACCGGAGTGCTTTTGGGCTGGTGTCATCAGTTGGATGAACTAGCCTAAGCAGATGCCAGAACACTCCCATTACGCGCCATTAGAATTTCCACCAAAATCTTTCACAGATCCATTACCCTCAAAAACAAAAGATCAAATCCAGCCCTAAAAATTACCCTGTTAAACAGCAAAACATACAATTTGAAGTAATGGTGCCTCAAACATCCATCTACTTGCTGTAGTGACCATGGTTACCAGCCTATCCGTTACCCACGCCCATCTCCCCTCGTTTCCTCTTTCACCTTTGCCAGGGGGCAGGTGTCGTTGTATGCGCCATCAGTGTGTATGTGTGTGTGTGTGTGTGTTTATGTGTGTGCGCCTCTTCCGGATGCTCATTCATCCTAATGCACAAGGACCCATTCACTGGCTGCTTCTCACACTGCAGATCCCCGAGAAGCGCCGGGGCTGTACACAGGGGTGAACTGTCACTCCGTCAAGACAGAAAGCTTCAATAATTTGGGTTCACATGATGTAATTGTATTCGAAACTGCCCGTAGTTTAAAAGTGCGTCAAAAAAAGGTTTTCAGTGAGGCATGGACAGCGGGTGGAGCTGGGTAACAAAGGCAATGACGTTTTTTTGCATACTTTGGCAAAGAGGGTTCAAGTATAACACCAAACAGAGCAGCGATTGCAGCGAATATATGAAGTTTTATCTGAAATTCTGACTTTAGAATCTGAAGTGCTGTGAACGCAACCTGTAAGAATAAGATCCCAGATGCAGTTGTACAGTACAACTCCTCCGCAGATCTCGCTTGCCTTCTCTCTCCATCTGACTCATTACAAACAGCCCCCTGGAGGATGCTCATTTTCTTACAATGTTTCTCAAGCCACACTAACGCCACAGCTGCATCAAAATGGGTGACACGACGCAAAGCAAGGGTGTCATTTTCAGTTTTGCTGTCTTCCCCCGCACTCTGAATCGTCCTGACGTGCGCAAACCGATGCCTCAAAACCAGCCCTATGTGTTATGGTGATATGATGAATGTAGTATTTGAAAGGATATTCAAGTAGGGGGGATGCACATAGGGTTCTCTAATGTTTCGCCTAGTCCTGTCACAATAATTACTACATTGACTTATCCTTCAGTATATGAAACTGGTATAATATATATTTTTGCCCTCAATACTTTTTCTTCACAATAGCAGGGAGATTTTTGTTATTTTATAGTAAGATCTGAGCTGTAAAGGGTTGAATAAATAACTTGTGTTGCTAATTAGTAGTTCACGCTGGTATTTATTTGTTGCAGGTAAGGCCTTTTCATGATACTGTCTATTTTAAAATGTGTACTGGGATTATGCTTGCTTTATTTTAATCTTAAAGTAGTTTCAATATTATCCTTTTTAGCAATATTTGTAGCAATATGTCATTCTTCAACATTCAATAGTAATAGTAGTAGTAGTAATAGTATGTGTTTTCTTGTTTCTGACCTTTAAATGTCATCAAAACTTAAATGTAAGACCAATGTATGAAAAATTTGAAAGTTTGAATGCTGTCTATAAAAAAAGAAAAAATAAATGAGCACATTCCCATGACAATTCAGTAAAAAAGTAGAAATGGTTTTAAGTTATGTTGTTAATGGACCAAAAAGTCCAAAACTAAACTGAAACATCCATGGCTGAGGCAATAACCAGCAATCAGACCAAAACCACTGGTACACAAGGGTTTCTAGTACTGTGTGAAGATGACTTTGCAGATGTTTTATGATTTTTCAACTTCTGGTGGGTCATGTGCATGGCAGTGGAAAAATATTTTTTTACAGGTCAACATTTTAGATTAAATGTATGTTTTTTAGAGCTGTTTTGGTCATTGCAATTTAGCCTATCGATGGGTTTCAGAATGAAACATTAGGTAGGATACATTTTTTGAAGAAGTCCTCAAAACCTTATATCTGATGCTAAAAATTAAGGTTACATTTAGGCTATTGATGACTAATTTATTATTCTAATTATTATGATATTATTGTTCAATATATGGAAGCGAGAATGATATATTTTGGGGCTCAAAATGTCTCATGTATGCAGTTTTTTAGCAAAGTAAGGGGGTTTGGGGTATTTTTGTTTTTAATACAATAAAGCCTGAGCTGTGCAAGGTTGGATAAGTAACTTCTAGGGCTAATTGTTGCGTCATTATGTTATTCATTTGTTGCAGGTCTGGTCTTTAATGATACTGTCTAATTAAAAAATGTGTTTACTGCTTTCTTGTTATTGTCTCAGTGGCATAAAGTAGTTTCATTATCATTTATCACAGTATTTCTCCGTAGGAATATATTGTACTTCAAAATGTGTTATTGTGACAGGCCTAGTTAAAACGTATATAATGTAATGTATTTCAGTTCATGGTAACAGCTAAATACCAACAATGGAAATGAATAAAAAGGCAAATCAAATCCATAATTACACCAAGATCTATCGCCTTCTACCCAATATTACTGTATTTTAAAAACAATTATATTTCAATTAACTAACAGTGTGTGCCCTCTTCTCCACTGGGGGCATGCTGGGACTGTGACATTAATGTATGCTGGCCCCTACGTCCCCTGCTGTTGTGCCTCCATGTCTGATCTATCCCACACGCTCAGTACAGCTATGGCCCCAGAACAGCTCAAGTCCCTCCAGTGCACACAACCATCTCATTAACAGGGGCATCTCCAGCATGTTTACATTTCATTACACTGTCTCACTATCTCCTCAGGCCTCTGGGGTTACTAAATATTTGAAGTTTTGTGTTGTTTTTGGAAGATAGCCTAGTAATTTGAAGCACTTAATTGAGTTGTATGTAAGCAACAAGGAGCAGTAATACAAAAAATGAAATGCTTTATGTATGACGGTTGGCTCATTTGTGCAGTCTACAGACGATAAAAGACTTTAAAGGTGCATTGAGTAACTTTTCTATCTTCATGGAGACCAAACCAGGCTAAGTTATGGTCAGGTCTGTGAAAAGGTGTCCCCGTTCACAGTCAGAATGGTTGTTTTTCCAGGTTCTTTTGAGCAGTAAAACCATCTGTAACTGAAAAAAGTAAAGTAGAGCTGTTTAATGTCACTCTGTGGAATATTCCAGGCAGAACAACAACATATCCATAGAAACAAGCAAGTGAAGGATCCCTCAGCCAAAAACTTTAATACTAAATGTGTTAAATCAGAATGCAGATATGAGGATATTGTGGTTTTTGACTGTCAGGAAGGCCATAATGTAACCCTCATTATTCACTGAACAAGTTCAATACAAGTACAAGATATGTGAATAAACACAGCAACACTGAAGGTATAAAATAATAAAGTGATGGATCAAATGTAAAAACAAAAAAAGAACTGCGGAGAAATGGCGGACCCTCTCCCAGAAAGGCTGCACAGTGCATCTTTAAGTACTAGAATACTGTTAAATGAATGCAAAAGTTATTGATCTTAAAATCTCCACTGGTTTAACATTAGGCTAACTGAAAAGTCTATGCGGAGGGACAACGCAATCCCGATCTTTATAGTGCTTTTCCATATCCATATAACATGCTTTACATCAAGGTCCTGTTTATTCTTTAGGATTCACAAATACAATGTATAAGAAAGCAGCATGGATCGGGAATATGTATCAGCAAAATGCTCTATAGGCCTGTACTTCAAGAGTCACTGCAATCAGAAATGTACCCGTTGGCATAAATGTTTTACCATTATATTTAAATATTGGAGTTAGCGCAAATCTGAAGGAAAATTGTGCTTGGATTGACAGTGAAAATATTCCAAATAACTGATTACAAAAAGAGCCACAGCCAGTTTTGCTGCACAATATCTGATCATGTCAATTCATTTTCAAAAGCTTTAAAGCTGCATTGCGCAACTTTTCTGCTGGAGGATCCTGCTTGTCTCCATGGAGATGTTATTGCTTTGGCTGAAATGTTCCATGGTATGATTTTAAACATATACATCTAGCATTTATTCATTACAAGTGTTTCTACTGGTGAAAAATACAATCATTCCTTCTGTGAATAGGGACGACTCTCCACAGATCTGAACTGTAATGTAGCGTAGTGCTGTAACCTGCTTGTCTCCCTCATGATAGACAGGTTTAATCTATACTGTGGAACATTCTAAAAAAGCTAGAAGCTAAGTGCACCTTTAATAATTTCCATCTTTTTGGACAGTTTTAACACAGTAATGAATTATGCCAATTTACACAACCAATTCAGATTCCAAACAGGTTTAAGGTGAGCAAAACTTATGATCAAAGTCTGACAGAAGTAATCAAATGTCTGTCACCAAGCAATGTCACAGGCCTGGCTCTGAGTCAAAACTGCTGTTGCCAAAAAAAAAAAAAAACCTCCAGGAGCCGAACACCACTTTGTACAGTGGGTGATAGAGCTGGGGGCAAACTCAGAAATCATAATGAGAAGATTGTGACAGGGACAAAAGAGCCTCAAGGGCGCTGAAATCTTCCCCTAATGCGACAATTTGATAAGGTTAACAAAAGAGAACGCCTCCTTTTGCCAGATAAGTTAGACTGTCACTATGGCGACTAATATTTGATATAATGGAAAGGCGACCACATGCAAACTCACATTAGCAAGTTCAAGCGCATTATTTGACTCTTTTCTTTAAAAATGTTCGTCACCTGCTTATCTCATTAGATGCACTTTATTCATTCTATTCAGGAAAGTATTTGTCTACTAGAAGTTATTGTTTTTCCTAGAATGTTCCACAGTATGGCATTAAACTGTGTAGTTAAGCAGGTGATACTACCAGGTTAAGTTACTGATCATATCTGCGGAGAGGCTGCCCAGGCTCAAAAGAGAAAAAAACATCTACATTGTGTTGAACATTCTAGGCAAAACAGTAACACCTCCAGCAGAAAAGTTACAAAGTGCACCTTTAACGCCATGTTTCAGGCACAAATCAAATAATTGCCAAAACGTATGGACACTTCTAACTGCATCCTACAAGTTGAAATATTCATCCTGAGAGTGCGTGTGCCAACGCGCGTACGGCTAAGTAAGGGTTTGATGACGATAATGGCGTACCAGAAAAAGATAATCCGATTGTGATCCGTGCCTAATTAGAAATGCATTTAGAGTTGTTTTCTTCTTTGTTGTGCGCATCGCCAGTAAAGCCCTGATCTGCGCGCTGTCTCTGCTGTTTTCAGAGAAGCAATCAGCGCGCAGGGATCAGCACAGCGCTGCTTTAAATGCACACGAGTGTAAACCCTGATGTTATGTGACGATAAGGGCTCTACCATATTGCCGCTACGGAATGGATGAAGCTGGGGGCTGCTGCGGACGCTGTATTTTTTAATCCCCCACAGAGAAAATACATGCAGCAATCATGTAGAGGAAAGCGGTGGAAAATAGTCATTTACGCTCACATTCAACAGTTCATACGCCTCCAAAATCTTAGCTATGATCTTGGTAATGTTCTAACACGCGCTGTTCTCGCGGCTAGAGTTTTCAAAGTCAAACAAAAAACAGTGAGACAAAGGGTCACCAAACATTACCCAAGCCTATCACTTACAGGCGTATGTCATTGAAAAGCTGTTTCCCATCTTGACCATATCCACCTGCGGCACCAGTTTGGGGATGTCCTGGTGATGGGACAGGGCGAACCGAAAAACCTCATATTCATGCGATTCGGTGGGGAACAATCCTCCTGTTGAGCAGCAAAGAAAGGCAGTAGTTACAACGCTGGACACGAGGGTCATTAAAGCGCACACTGCCTACTGTACAACAGGAGGACAACAGGTACAATGAAGTTGGAAAAACAGAGAATTTGACACATTCTGGCTTACCTATATTGATGTTGCTTGGAAAACTTGAGCCTTGACCCAAGCTCATCCCCAGAAAACTGGTGAAGAGGATGGCGAAGCTTCGCAACATATTTCCTTTTGCATTGGCGAAGGGAAAAAGAGTCGAAATCCACGCATAGGTTTGAGTCCTCTACTGGTCCCAGTCGCTTCCTGAAAAGAAATCCTCCTCTTCCCGGTCGCTCCTTTCTCTTTTTGTCCGCCTCAACTCCCAGCACCTCCAGTCAGAGCGGCGTTCACAGCGACATCGATTCGGCAGCGAGACAATTATCGCAATGGCGAGAGGAGGCACCTTCCTCTCGACTCTCTCCTGCTTCTCTCTGCTGATGCTCGCTTGTCCTTGGCTGCTGTTGTATGAAACGGAGCATTAGCCACGCTCAAGAAAACATGCCCCACTCCAAATCATCGTGAGATTTTTACGCCAAATCTTACAGAGCACGCGCGTCACCAGACCCGCACCGCAGCGCACTTGGTGTTGGTCCGAGCTGAGTGCTTGTTTTTAAAGACTGGTCTAGACACAGGTGTCACTGTAACGGGGCTGAAGAGCACAACTCCGCGAGTGGACTGAACGAGCGGTTGGAGAAGCGCGGTGTTTTGCGCATTGATAGCCTATCGAGAGTGTGGTGGCACGGGTGGCATGACTTCACATCCGATGACAATAAGAACGTTCTCACAATTAGTCAGCGATGAACGAGATTTAGCACACAGAGCACACAGTTATGTGGAAGATTTGATCCATTACTCCAGGGTTTGACAATAAATAGGCCTAATGGCTTTACTGAAAATGATTAAAAAGATGCTCCCTGAAATTATTATATTCGATGTATTCATTATAAATGGAAACAATGAACGCATTTAGCTCAGTTCAAAGCAAATAACACCAGACATAGCAAGAATATATCAAAAATATGTGCATTTGATTAGATTTTTTTATTTTTTAATGACAACTATCCTCCTGTGGGCTCACCACCTGCAGAGGGGTTCATAGGGGGGGGTCAGGTGCTATGAGGATTGGGCAGCAAGATGCCCCCGCGACCCAGCCGGATTAAGCGGGAGAAGATGGATGGATGGATGGATGGATGGACAACTATGGGTATGTCCAATGATTACGTGCAGTTTGAAGCCTAAATTGTGAGATCAAGTACACCATGTGTTCCTTTCTTCTTATTAAGGTGATATTAGTGGTACTGTGAATACCACCAAATGAAAAACTAACTGTACCTGAATACAGTTACTCAGAATTTGTATTCTGAATATGTATTCTCAGTTACTTTCAACCACTGATTGTGGTGGGACACAGTGGGATGAATAGTTAATAGATAATAAAGTTTATAGATAATAAGAGGTTTTGTTGTTGTTTTGTTTTTGTCAAAGGAATATTTATTTGACATGTTTTTGTATCTCACTTTCTTATTCAATACAAGTGTCATCAATGAAAAAGTAAGAGATTTTCTAAATAACTGAAGGCCCTATAGTGAGGGACTGTACAAAAAAACCAATAGGTCAATCCCATCTGCAATATCAATCAATAAAGAGTGGTGTTTTCTGGGAAAAAGCAGATGCCCATTTCATTTTTCCATTAAACATTTGATTTTAGAGAATAAGTTTTCAAACATCTTTGTACAGCTCCAATATATAAACTGCCATGTCGTCTTGCCAGCTAATTTCGAACAACTGTGCCAAGCATTAAAAAGGATAAGCAGAAACATGGCTTGTAACATCTCCCCGCGGGTGCTATATTTCAGCACTGAATCTGTTGTTTTGATACCAGCTAAAACAATGTGGTCATTTGAAAAAGCAGGGGGAAATTGTCAGGAAGCACACTCCAGAAGATAGGTTTAATCCAGCCAGAAAGCCCTTTTTAAACATGCTTAAATTAGAATAAATTCCTATAATTCCGAATAGGCAAAATGCTTTTCCCATTTCTCTGACTGAGTGCAGGACTGGCAAGTAGCTGATAAGGGGAGGTGATGATTTAAGCCATGGCTACAGGCAATTATTTCTGAATAAAAGGTACATGGCTCTGAGCTTTTGTACATATTATGAAATGACTCTTTGGTGAGATGTTTGTGTGAGATTGATGGTGGTATGGGCTCAGAGTTATGCCCTAGCTCTTGTTTGGAAAATGGAGCGTAAATCCTGCTTTTGACACAATCAGGCTTATACGGATGAGCCTGTTTATCAGACCAAGGCTTATTAAACTCCAAATCACTTCTCAGGTTTTGTTTCACTGCAATACTTTCTTCCACAAAAGGAAATTTAGGGAGATTAGGGGATTAGGCTAAATTAGATTTTGTTTTCCAATTGAGCTGATTAAAACACTGGCTGCTGCTACCTCTGTCCAAAGCACTTCACTTGAGCGATAAGAGGGAAAGAAGGTTAAAGGTGCATTGTGTAACTTTTCTGGTGGAGACTTTGCCTGGCAAATCCTGAATGATCTCTTTGTATTTTAATACAAATTGATATCAGTCTGATCCCCACGCACCTCGTAGCTTCTCAAACCTGGTCAAATTTGTCTGTTTTCAGTGACACATGTGAAACCAAGGATCTTACTGGTCACGTATCACAATGTCATTTACAAATAAAACAAGTAAATTAAGTTCAGTGCTTCGCTCATTAAGTCAGGAGAAATTCGTGATGTTTTTCAGCCCCCTGTGGTATTTTTCCTGATCAGGATGAACAGTGTGTCTGCAATGTGTGCCTACTTGGCTAATCCACCAGTCAGTCACAGCCATCTGAAAACTGGGAGATTTAATGGTGACTGGATTCACATTTTTGTAAAGTATTGAAGAAGTGTGTATTCTGGATCCTTGGCAAGTGGAGACCTGCTTGTCTTCATAGAGATATTAGCTTTGCCTGCAATGTTCCACAATATGATAGTAAAGCACATGACAGCCCCAAGTCAAGAGGCAACTTCACTCATTCACCAAACTCCTGTCATTTATGGATATGCTTAATGTCATACTGCAGAACAGGCAAAGCAATAACAGCTCTATGGAGACAAGCAGATGGTCCACCAGAAATGTTACATAGTGCACTTTTAAAGGGCCCAAATTATGCTATTTTCTGATCTATGTTACAATGTTGTTTCCTCATCGTTTCATTCACACATGTTTAACACACAAACCCTGTATATTGAGGGTTAAAAGCTCTTCTCTCAAACTGTAAATCCTCTGTTCCACCTTGTGATGTCATGTGGTACTCCACTGTGTTTTTAAACTCAATACACATTCACGAGAATCATTTGGATAATTTCAGCCTTGGAATTGTCAGTCTCTTCTGAACAAAGGGTAAAATGTAGTATCAAATTCAAGTATTGAAAATGAACGTTTCATGACATCACAAGATGGAACAGAGTGTTTTGACTTTTGGAGATGTAACCAGACTAAGAATAAAGGGCACATGTGAATGAAACAAAAAACAATGGGATGTTTTTGATAAGGTAACAACATCATAACATGACTAAAACCTCCAATACCAAAAAAGACCAATACAAGAAACTGGCTATATCCATCTCATTATCTGCTGGAGTGCGTTTGGACAATTTATCCCACCAATGAAAAGTGAAAACATATGCATATTTTCAGTGTTTACTTGTACAATGTGGTTTTGCTTTGTGCTTTGTGCCAGTGCAGTGTGCATGTAATGAGCATCATGCCACATTCTGATTAATGCAAATAGATCTGAGAATAGAATAGAACAATGGATAACTATTCCAGGGGCACAAGAGGAGCAGATGCTTGATATTCTGCATTTAAAGTATTCACATGTTTTCATTGCCCCTACAGAATTCCCATTGATCATTATGGAAAGAAATATGTTAAAGGTATTCTTGTTGTCAGTAGTCACAAGGTTGTCTGTCTCCATGTAGATCTCAAGCCTGAAGAACCGCTAAATCAGAATATATATCAGAATCACTTGTTCAGTTTGTGTTTAATATACAAAGAATTTCAGAGTGATGAAAAATAATCACTGCTGGCATAGCAATTAGCACTTCAAAACAAAATATTATATCTTTTACAATGGTAAGATGTCCTCAAAATGTTGCTCATAAACAAGAATTTGAAACCTATTAATACCAATCCCTAAAAATTGTTATGAAAATACACTTGTTGAAGAAAAAGCAAATACATTTTACCTTTTCAACTATTTCCAATCTTGCCACAGCACCTTTAAAATTTCACCAGCATTGACAGCGCTGGTCCCAAGTATAGACTATATAAATGGACGTAAGTAACAGGAAATGTTCATGGGGGCGCTTCAGGCTCCATCAATTCTAATTCCAATTTACTTTATATCGAAAACTTGTGACCCTTTTCTCTGTAACTACTACAGTCAATCTTGTCTTTTTGGTCCTACAATGTTTGTATTAACCTGCCCTACATGATCCTGGTGTCTTTATTTTGCTATTTTGTACGTAAATAAATTTCCTTTCCTAATATGGAACTATAACTGCTTCATTTGTCTGGAATGTTTCACCATATGGTATTACTATTAAACCTTTATATCTTCATGGAGACTAAACCAGACCAAGTTACAAGTCAGATCAGTGGAGAGGCAACCCTGCTAACAGTCAGAATGCAGGTTTTTCTAGGTATTTTTGACCTATTTAACCACCTGTAATTGAATAAATGCAAGGTAAAGCTGTTTAATGTCATACTGTGGAACATTCCTGGCAGAGCATTGACAGGAAGGTGACAGACCCTCAACCAAAAAGTTACATAGTGCACCTTTAAGTCAGTAGATACAGAAAACTACAGGTTGGAAATATACCACTGTAAATATACAAACAATTTGAGGTAAAATAATGATATATTTTACCCATACTGACTCATACTCAGTCATACTGAGTGATGTTGGTGCGTGTATAAAACTATAAAAAGCCAATTGTGGTGGGAGAGACAGAAAACAGTGACTCTGAGAAGTGCGTTTGTATTATGAAGTCGACCTGTCTCAGAGCTCCCCAGACACCTGCATGACTACACACTGATGGTGCTATTACAACAACACAATCTGAGGGCATACATGGAACAAACATAAATTAATCATACACAGACGCTTAATGCATATATTATCGTGATGAGAACTAAGTCATTAGACGAAATAAACTTGCAAAACTTTCCCACTCAGCGACAGAGATTGAGAAGGCAAGTGATTCCCTGAAAGAAACCAAAACATAACCAATCAAAGGGACATTGTTTATTCCAAAACCCTTGAATGGGGTCTGCTACATGCTGGTTGTCATGGAGATGTTTTCCTATATGGTCATTAACTTATCTGTTCCCATGGAGATAAATAGGTGATGTCAGTAGACCTGTCATGATAAATGGAGCAATACTTTTGGCAGTCAGTATTTATCGTGTGTACAATTTCTTTGTACTACAGGGGATTTTTTTGGTTATTTTCTGGCAATATGATCAGATTTGAGCCGTAGAAGGTTGAATTATAACTTCTATGACTTAGTAAGTAATAAAGTTTCTCATTCTGCGGTTTATTTATTGCTGTTTGTGTGCTTTTACTAATATTGTACGTTTAGGACGGTTCCAGGTATTTTAGCAATAAAAACACCCATAATAAAATAAACTGTAAATTGTTGTCATGGGTTCTTTTTAACGAAAAGAAATAATATGGCGTAGTTGGTAGTGTTTTATTTACAGAAGTGCGCAAAAGTGAAAAAAATGAGAAAAAAGAATATATTTACAGGTTTTAGCAGTCCCAAATAGCTCCTGAGCTAGTGTCTGCGGTGCACACAGCTCTCTCAAGACACACATGCACACACTGCCTCTGTGCAGATGGGAGTCCCCTTTTATAGTGCGAGGCTCCGCCCCCAAATCAATTAACACAAATACTGCTTTAGAAATTATTAAATACCACTTTTAATACTAACAAATCATAAACATCCCCAGAAACAAAAATACTCTAATAATGACCATTAAAGACACAGAAAAAAAATATTCAGGACAAAAACGAAAAAGTCACGTGACGTCCCTCGTGGGGTCACCCATGTGTGTCCTGCCTGACGCGACATAATTCAGAAGCGAAAGACGCTCGGGTTGGCCAAATGACACAGAGGAACGACGGATGTGGAGGAAAGTTTGAAATGGAAAGGAGTGCTATGGAGAAGGGAAAGGTTATGCAGCGATCAAGTGTGCACCCCTGACTGTTACAATGGAGATGTATGGAAAAATCGGGGATAGCGGTCAACAACGGGGGGGGTGAACCATTGTGTGTGTGTGTGTGCACCCTGGCCTCCCCCACGCGGCTGACGGGACTACTCCGTCACAATTGTATTTTATTTCATTCATACATGTTTGAGTAACTCTGGTTTATTAGTCTACATCTTCAAAGCTGAAAATGCTCTTTTCTACCTTGTGATGTCATGTAGTGGTAGTTTTCAAGTTAACATCTATAGCTTTAGTTCAGTAGAGGTAAGCAATTTTAGGGCTGAAACGATCCAAATGATTCTAGTGAAGGTGTGTGAGTTTAAAAACATCACAAGGTGGCATAGATCAGAAAATCTATCCAGCGTAATATTGGCCTTTTAAATAAGGTATTCGTATTACTGATTAAAAAGTAGCCACCACTAATCCTGCTTTGCTGAAAACCAAGGCAGAAGAACACAAAATAAAGTGTTAAGAGAGGAAGTCCTGACAGCCCTCCAAAATCATTGTATTCTTTTCCACTGGCCTCAGAGCTTAGCCACAACGCCAGTACACCGATTGGACATGCCTTTTGTCAACAGGCCTGTTCCTACGAGATGCAGAAACACCACAGATCCATAGGTGCTCACTGCTGAAGAAGTTGGACATCTTTGATCAATAGCAGTAGCACTCTAGGTAGCTTGTAACATAAAATTGCATAAAATAAACCGTCTAAGTCTACTAACATTCAAATCCATTAAAATAAAGATGACCTGATTATTGCTGTAGGTAGAATACTTCAGTTTGTGGCATTGTTGTTGAGACACAAACATATCTCTTTCTAAAAACAGACGAGTCCTCCACTGAAGTATTCATTTTATTTGTGTGCTTTTTAATATGTTGTCAGCCCCGTGTTCACTGCCTGATCTTTAAATAGTACTCCCAACCTCATAGAAATCAAACTGGACAGGAAATAGTGATGCTAACAGTGGGATTTAGCTGCACTCGGTTCCTGTATAATATGGCAGCCCTGATTATGCCACTTGTTGACTGAGTGAGTGATTGACAGGCGATATATGGAAGCAGCTATACTTACCACTGCTAGCAAACGCTGGCATTAGCAAAGGATCGATAGGAAGAAGAGGCCGACACAGACTTGGTGCATGCCTGAGCAGTGCACTGTATCTTTAATTGGGATGAGTTATTGACATGTGGCGTAATTAGTTGGGCTCTGTAATTGATTTAGCGGGTCAGGTGCGAGTGAAGGCACGTCTTACATAGTGCTGCCACTAACGACTAATTTTCTAACGATTAATTTTCGATTAGTCGACTAATCTAAACGACTAATTAAAAAAAATCTAACACACACAAGTGTGTGTGTTAGATTTTTCCGGGAGGTTACCTTGTGTGTGCTGTGCGTGCGAGTTGCAAAGGTTATTGCTGTTATGGCTGTTGTGTGTGCTCATTCGACAATGTTGAACAACGATATGCACACACAATTTAACAAGTATGCACGAGCAGCATATTGCAACGGTATTCTCAATACCTCATGCATCGTGGTCGTGCTCCCGTGATAAGCCAAAGAAGTCTTACAGAGTGTACAAACCACTCTATCACCATCTGTCCGAAAGTATTCCCAGACTTTCGAGGCTTTAGGTCTTGGTCTAGAAGAAGTCGCCACTGTTCTTGGATCCGACTCTGACCCACCGGCCGCTGCCATTTTCATACCGCTCTCAAATGCTCAAATCGGGGGAAGGGGGAAGAGAGAAAGAGAGAGACCAGCCAGCAGAGTGCGCACGGCAAATACTTCCTCAAGTTTGTTTTCTTTGGCGGTGCCATTATATACCACTGCTGTTAGCCTTTGGTGAAGCCGAGGTTAGCCACCTCGGCGTCAACCCCGGATGTAGCCGCTGTCAGCAGCACCGGTGTCCGCCTGGGGCGCAGCCGCTGCCCGTCGCACCGGTGTCCGCCTCGAGTGCAGCCGCTGTTAGCCGCACCGGTGTCCGCCTCGGGTGTAGCCGCTGTTAGCCGCGCCGGTGTCCGCCTCGGGTGTAGCCGCTGTTAGCCGCGCCGGTGTCCGCCTCGGGCGCAGCTGCTGCCCGCCGCACCAGTGTCCACCTCGGATGTAGCCGCTGCCGGCCGCACCGGTGTCCGCCTCGAGTGTAGTACTACTAGTGGTGTGGAGGGGAAATACCTGATCTCAGGCAAGCAAAAGGTCTCTGGACGAGCCATTTGAGACCAAAAATAAATAAAGGCGAATATTCGACCAAAAAAATTGTATTCGACTCATTTTCACATTCGATTACGTCGACAACATCGAATAATCGCGGCAGCACTAGTCTTACAGAAGGAGCACAGAGTTGGTGGGTGAAGCCAGCGACTGCCCCATTGTTTCATTTTCTCACATATTTTGGCTTATTCACTTCAAGTATTACAGTTTTTTTGGTCATGTTTGTGGTTTGTTAGATTATTAGAAGTCTTATTAATAGTTTATTGATTTCGATTTGGCAGAAAAGGTTGTGGAAGCAGTGACTCAGTAGTTAAAAGTTAGTGATTAGATTAAAGTTTCAGTTGCTGTTGCTGTGTCCTTGGGCAAAACACTTCCCCTGCACCACTTATTTATGAAAGAGGAGGAGTGTGTTATTGATGATGGTGGGAGAGGACTCTAATAATTCTTGGATGATAACTTTCTACTGCATGAATAACACTGACTTGGTGAACTATGTAACTTTTCTGTTGGAGGGTTGATCAGGAAAACAATTCTCCACCGGAAAAGTTGCATAAGAATCCTTTAAAGAAATCATTCAATCAATGTAGTATAGAGAAGAGACTTGGATGGAGAGTTGTTGGTTCTTAAGATGTTTGTTTGAGTCATTTTGAAGTGGGGCTGTAAAGAGTGCTTGAGGACAGTTTGTGTACAATAGCTGGTCTGGGGCCACCACGGTCCAGAGAGCCAGGGGTAAAAGCCACTTCAATGACAGGTAAAATGTAACTCTAAAACACCTCCTCAAAACAGTACCACAAATTCAGTTAGCTCAGAAAAAAAAGTGTTGTTCCTTGTGGGGTTGCAAAGGAATAGATATCCAGATATTTACTTACACTAAAAGTCAAAACTCATACTAATTTAAACATGTATCAATAATGGAAAAAAAACAAACAAACAAAAAAAAAAACATTAATAGGACAAAGCTGGACCTTTCCTGAAAAGTGTTAGGATGGTTTTGGTCCATATCAGAAATATAACAATAAGACCATAGGGTAAGCTTATATAAAAAGAGCATCATTGTTGTGTGTCGAAAATCATTGTATTTGATTAAATAAAAAAATATTCATTTATGCATTTTTTTTGTTTATTTTTCATGTATTTTTTATCATTATATTTTATTCTATTTTTTTTATCTGATTTAAAGCCTTATAGTATCCCAATAAAGTATGCCATTTGGGATTGTGTAATTTGGGACTGTGTTAAGTACTTTTACTAAAAGGATACTTTAGATAAACCGAGAGAGCTCAGCTCCAGATGAGTGAACTAACAAGAATGTTTTGTCAAAGAAATACATTTGTGAATTGTTTCATTATGCAGAGATTTTGATGAGAGGAGATGGAGACACTGAGAGTTCTGCTGCTGATTTCTTCCTGTAATATTCATGCCATGTTTTTGTACATCTCTGTGCCAAAGACTTAAAGGTGCACTGTGCAACTTTTCTGGTGGAAGGTCCATTACCTACTTGTCTCCATGGAGATGTTATTGCTTTGCCTGGAATGTTCCCTGGAATGACATTAAACATATCATCTTGCATTCATTCATTACGAGTGTTTCTATTGCTCCAAAATACAATAATTCCGTCTATGAATACAGACGACTCTTCACAGCTCTGATTTGTAATGTAGCATACTTCTGTAACTAGCTTTTCTCCCTCCCTTAATTGTGACAGATCTATACTGTGGAACATTCTAGAAAACACAATAACATTTCCATGGAGAGGCAGGAAAAAAAGTTGCGCAGTGCACCTCTAACAAGTGAAATAGTGTGGTCGGATACCCTCTCTGTAAATACACCAATCTCACATTGTTAAACTGTGCATGCATAAACTGCATTTAACTTCCCCTGATGTTAATTTACATTTGTTTCCAACACTTTATGACAGCAGGGATTTAAATAATGCAGTAGCGTTGTATCTGTTAATTTATGAGCGTCACCTTGGGCGGCCAACAAATTAAGGCATTATTAATTTACCAGAGCTATGGAACATGCATATAAATGGTCAAGCGTTATGGTAGTTCTCATAGATATTCAGAAAGACTGGAAAACACCAATTAAAACAAACACAACAGTACAAGGACTAACATAATGTGGCAATGGGAATCAGCCCGTTTTTCCCTGTCCAGATGTATGCATTTTCTCTATACCTGCATATAATTGGCTTTCCTCTCGACTAGCCGTGGGGGAAGTACGCGCTCACAATGTTACCGAGCTAATACTGATTGATGGAGTAGATGCTTGCGTAGTTCCACAACACTGGGCATAGCTACGCACAGACATGACGAATTTGGGGGGAACAAATTATAATGGCCGGCATCATTTTTAATTCCCTTTAGGCAGAATGGAAATGCTGTGACTACAGATGAACTGGTGGAGGACGTACGAGCGGGGTTTTTCACTAGGAAGGCTGTAACCTAAAATAATACAGTTGAAAATTGAAATGACTTAAAACAATCTGTATCGTTGTACTATTAAAATAAAACCCAAATAATAAATATAATTCTTCAAACAATATTTAATTAAAAAGAAAAAAACACCACTTGAAACACCACTGAACCAAAGAATTTCAAAGTTTTATATTTAGAAGTCTATCTTTACTATTTCAAAATACATTTCAAAGCTAATATACTTTTTTTTTTTAAACTGACATCTACTCTACCTAATTTTGTACTTTTTACAAAACTAAATCTTGCTAAAAAGGTAACAACCAACTAAATCACATGTGAACTACCAATATTTCTCCAGTAGAGAAAGCTGCGTTGAGTCTTTTGTGTGAATTGTTACTCACACACGCCAGGACCATGACATTTGCGGTGGTCTCCGTGTGACAATGGGTGAAATGCAGGACATGAAGTATACTTCACATTACACGTGTCGATTTGGGCTGACATGGTTTGAAATTAGTCACGCTTTCAGCCTCAAGTGAAAAAAGGTCTTTTTGCATGATTCAGTACTGCATTGTCAAATACATAGAGGTGGTGGGGGTGCTGTGTTATACCTGGGAATTATAGACCTAGTACTGAGAAATTATGAATAAAAATGAAAACAGTGAATAAGAAATAACTCATTTATTTAGATGGAATTGGATTTTGAGACTACTGAGATTTCTGTTGTGACGTTTGGGGATATGGGTGGGTTGTGGAAGATTTATTTTGTTTTTTATTATCTATTTTTGTTTGTTAAATATTAAAATTTGTTAAAAAAAAAAAGCAGGGCAGAGAGCAGGTGGAGACATTCAGCAAACAGGTGTGGCCAGGAAGGGAAGACATGACGCCAACCACGTATGTCATATATACATATACACAAAAATATACATATATACATAAACCACTACACTGCGACAAGCACATGTCATATAATCTCATACATAATTAGAATTAAAAATAAAACTCTAACACAAGATGGTTATGATCTGTTTTCACTCCTTAGCTTTTGTCAAGTACTACACTTTAGTATGTTACATGTATAAAAGATCTGATTACCATGGCAACTGTCTGAAAAAGTAGAGAAAGGCCAAATGTTAGCTGAAAGGGAGAGTTGTTGGGTAAGGCATAGGTTGTGATCAGTTTGCTTTTAAATGTTCAAGTCATAACTTTTCTGGTGGAGTGTGCGCTACCTCCTGTCTCCATCTCCTTCTCTTTGTCTGCATGTTATACTGCAGTATGGCATTAAACTGATTTCCATGGAGATAAGATAAAACCAAAATTAAACTATAGCATAATGTGAGTATAGATTTTGAGTCCACAAACCTTATAATACCAAGAGGTTTATAATCTTTTTCTGGCCACCCAATCAGCATGCCCTTCCAGTAGTCTTACAGTTACAGGTGAATATAAATATAGGCTACAGAGCCCTCGCATTGTGTCGCATAAAAAATAAAAAATGTGAATGAAAAGAAAAAGATATAAAAGAACCACAGGTCACAGAGAGATCAATTTAATAAAGTACCATTGTTGTACATGACAAATCTCCCACTGCCCTGATATTGCTTACTCCATAACTTTGATATACAGTGCACGTTACTGCTTTAAGGTCAATAGTCCCTTAAGCTCAGTCATAAGATAAAAAATGTGTCTTATTTTTCTCACACAAAAAATTCTCCTAGCCATTAGACAGAAACATTTCTCCGAAGCTAAGTCAGTCTTTATAGTGATTGTCTCCTTCGGTAAAGCCAGCAATAGATCAAACTATTGCAGCTATTAAGGAGTTGATTCACTTATGAGAAGGTTTTTAAGAATGGGGAAACAGACTGGATCCTTCACTGGGGCCTTTGTCACCAGCTCTGACAGTTTTAGAGCCCGATAAAATGGTTTGTTTACTCCTGTGAGCTGTGCGCTGCATCCCAATCCCTTTATGACAGCCAAATTATATTCAAAGCACAGTTTAATTGCAAAAAGATCAAATCATAAGCTTATTCTGTGGGAGATGTTTTACTTAAGACAATGGTCCGTTATCTATACACTCTTTAAGTGCATGTAAACAGTGTTGGCAGGCTTAAAAATGCTACTGGCTAAGTACTCTGTAATAAAAAGGACAAGATTGCATTAGCCTTTAATTGTCATGACTGTCGGAGCCTGGTGTGAAAATTGACAGTTTCTTTCACTGTAGAAATGGGTCATTTTAAAACTTGGAAATGGACTGAAAAGTACTTTAATTATAGTTTGAGATCTGCTGAAAAGGTAGAGGATTTTGAACATCTTCATAGTTGGAGCAATCAAAAATATACAAATCAAACAAAAACCGGAAAAAAACCAATAGATTAAATTATTTCCCTTGAACAAAATTCAGCGCAAATCTTTATCAAAATCAATACATTTTAAGCTTTATTAGATCTCAAAATCTGTGAACAATACTTTTTACTCTTTAGTACATTTTTCAGGTACTTAAATATGTTTACTTGAGCAGATATTTTCATGTGATACTTTAACTTTTATTTAACTTACTTTTTACTTGTATTTTTTTGGTCCAGTATCTGTACTTTTACTTAAATATCACAATGAAGTACTTCTTCCACCGCTGAAAAGCAGTTATTTTGGTTCAAAGATATTCACTACGAGGAGCAGAGAAGCAAACACAGTGCCAGGAGGTTGGTCAGAAGAAAACCCACCAAGACATGGGGAGAACATGCAAACTCCACACAGAACAACCCCACCTGTCCAGGAACAGGACCTTGGGAACCTCTATGTGCGTGTGCTGGCCACCAACTTTCAAAAGCTTCACAGTTACTCACCAATTTTGTTGAAAACACCTAAACAGGATCATGAACACTCAACTTGACCACAGAGTGTTTATCAATCTTAAAACTTTTTTGACAGTGTTTGCTAGAATGTGCATTGCATCACCCTTTGAAACGGCTAAACATTCCACCATAGAGATAAATGTAGAACAGTCAACGCGATGTCACTGCAAAGTATCAATAAAGTTTGTCTTAGTCTAAAGGCCCGATTTTGGCTGCGATTTCTTCTCCCCGACTTCAGGGAGGCATGACCTGACTTTTTTTCTCCGTGTGCAATTTTGAAGCCTCTACGCTCGTCATGTGTGGTGTCAGTGTCTGATCGTAACCACCAAACATCAGCAACGCTACAGCAACAACAGATAAAACAGAGCGTCAGGGGCAGAGGAGTGACGGACACAAACGCAACATCCAAACTCGGGATAGAGCGAAGACTTTATTACTCACCTCCCATAAAGTGGTACATTTAAAGTGCAGCGTCTGATCCACATTATCCATAGAAATTGTCCTCCGCAAATAATGACGTCCAGTCCACAAAACTGTGCTATTAATACATTTGCAAGCATTCTTTGAAAGTCTAAAAAGGTGAAAGTTGTTCCTCGCGTGTGTTTGTTTATGACCACAGAGCGTAAAGCTGCAGATTAGCGATAGTGACTCTACATCCTCTTGACTTTATCGCCTCTTTTATACTTTAAAAATCCTGTATCTGAAGTATTGCACCACATTTCACAAATAATAATAACACAGTTTTGACTTGTATCTAAACTAGAAGTGCAGAGCTCCAATCTTTTGAACACTTAAAGACTCTCAATGCAAGTAGTTTTACTGTAGACAGGAAATGATGCGATCACGCTCACAGCTTTGCAGCCTGTTTTACGCAGACATATCCTGCTGCAGATTTTGTGATCAGAGTCTCATATGTTTCGCCTCATTTTATCCCACTTTTAAAAATCGTTTAAGACAGAAAAATCCTATAGTGTGTAACGGCCTTAAGAGGAGATAAGTTGAGTTGTCGACTGTAAAAGTTTTCAATTACAACCCACATCTTTGCACAGGTTGTTCCAAGTAGTGTGACATGTTTTCGTTACTTTCTCGGCTTCAATTCATTTAAAATGCAGACTTCCGACTGTATGAATGAATGCTCTACCTCCTCTAAGCAAGCATTTAGAATCAATCAAAACAAATTAGCGGCGTGCACGTCTAACAGGGTCAGCCCCAATGAGATGAGATGCACTTGACGGTCAGAGGAAAAGAGATGATTAACAAAACGTGAGCTGTCAATCACACTGGCCGCTGTTTGTGCTATGGTGAACAGCTTTCATTAGGATCATGCACACATTTGCGAGCTAATGCAGAAAATGGCTCCACTGTGTAATTACTGTGTTTTTGATAGATTAGAAATGCGCTCCATAATCACCTACACTGCTCAAGTTAATAGCATCAAGCACATGGTTACCTTATGGCTGCAAACAATGTACATTTGTCATTGATTATTTGAGTTGGGGGTGATTTTTTATTTTTTTTGGCAACCTTCAGAATTTGAATTGGTTTTATCAGTGGAAAAAAAATTAAAAATATATTAAAGGCCCCATATTACACTATTTACTGATCTGTTATAATGTTTTTGATGAGGTAGCAGCATTATGACATGGCCTAAAACTCACAAAAGTAAATTTTGTGGACCTTTAATACAAGCAATGATAAATAAAACAACAGCATATAAACAATAAAGCATTAAATAGACTTTGGAACAAGTTCAAGTTTGTCAAAGATAAAACTAAATTGCACTCCAAATAATCTGCACATAGTAATAGCATAAGGCAGTGTTCATTTTCCATTGATTATTTGTGTTTTGGGTGAATGAGAATTTTTGCATATTTTGGAACAAGTTCAACATTTTTCTAAATTAAAACTTCATTCTGATTTAGAAAGGGTTTGTTCCACGAAATCACATTCAATTCATGCATTTCGGAAACACAAGGATGCTGCTCTAAATCAACAAAAGCTGCAAAACACTCAGCATGACCTCAGAATATTCAGTTTCTGCTGATTTTCTACAAACTGTGGTGACCTTAGAAACGCCACATCCACCAAATCAAATGTGTGTAAAGTGAATGACTTATGGACCTGCCTAGAGCTTTTGGAAGCCTTGGAAAGCAACATCACTCAAAGGTGCGCTGTAGATTTTTGGTTGGGGGTCTGTCACCTGCTTGTTTCTATGGATATGTCATTGCTCTGCCTGAAATTTCCCACAGTATGACATTACCTCTACCTTTCAGCTCTACCTTTCATTAATTAAATTGCAGATAGTTTTCTCGCTCAAAAAAACCTGAAAAAACAGAAGAGTGTGAGTCAGGGATGCCTCTCCATAGATCTGACCTGTAACGTGGTCTGGTTTGGTCTCCATAAAAACAGAAAGGTTTAATGTCATTCTGTTAAACATTGCAGAAAAGTTGCACAGTGCTTCTTTAAGTTGTTGCAGGTTTGAAAATCTCCTGAATTTTGATGAAAATTACAGATAATTCTATTATTCTATTCTCTAAAGAAGCTATCTGTATCTGTAAATGCATGCTGGAACTTTATTTACTTATTCTGAGTGCATGTTCTAAGATGAGACACTGAAATTTTAAAAATTAAACTAAAACCAGTGGACCTCAAGCTGTTTTAATGCCGTCCATTTTGATCTGCACTAGTAATATTGTAATTGAACTGTAACATTTGGTCCAAAATTAAAGTTACACAAGGTTTTCCAGTGCAATTTTTAAGTTGCACAATGCAGCTTTTTAAATGGAGGGAACACCGCCTGCTTGTCTCTATGGAGATGTTATTGCTTTGCCTAGAATGCTCTGTAAAATAGCATTAAAATGTCAAGGTATTTTTGAAGAAAAAAGATAAGCAACACTAAATAAAGGCTAAGATAAGATGAGACAAGTTTAATGCCATAATGTAAGCAAAAAATATGCATTGACCCAGTGACCCAGAAAGGTTACATGGTGCCTCTTTAAGCATGAGGTGTTTTTGATCTCTTTTAATCTCAGGGAGTGTGTATGGTCAATATATTACAGTATATCCATTACTGGTAGTGGAGCAGTGGAGCAGTCAGCCATTACGTGTGTGCCCAGGGAAATCAGTGGTGGTTAATCAGTTCCTGTGCTTTGTGCCTGTTTATTTCACCAGTTTAAAGCCTGACGCTACTGCTGCCATAGACCTGTTAAAGCTCCATTGTTGAACTTTTCACAAAGAGAGCTCATCAAATGTTTTTTTTTTTCGTTAAAATGTTATTGCTATGCCTGGAATGTTTCACAGCATTCCATTAAACCGTTCTATTTTCGTGAAGACCAAACCAGACCCAAGTTACAGGTAAGATCTGTGGAGAGGCGACCCCGCTCACAGTCAGAATGCTGGTTTTTTAAACTATAAAACCACCTGTAATTTAATAAATGTAAGGCAGAGAATGTCATACTGTAGAATATTTAATGTAGCGCAATGACATATCCTTAAAAACAAAGTGATAGATCATCCACCAGAAAGTTACATAGTGCAGCTTTAAATGTGACACTGTAATGATCTCAGCCGCAGCCTCACGTGTTCTGACTTCCTCTCCTCTGATAAAGTCTGAGAGGGGAGGATGGAGAGAAAAGGTCATAGGAGGAGGTGAAGAGGTGAAGAAGTAGAAGTCAGCCAATAAAGAATAACAGACAATACAAAGAAGATACAGTATAAACTTATAAACTCTATTTCAACTTTCAGACAGTTTTAAAGAAAAGTCACAACATTTCAAAATGTCAAAACTGCTTTGTGGGCTCATCATCTTGGTTTAAAAAGAATGTTTTTTTGTCACCAATGATGCTTCAATAATATCAACTACCAAACCAAACTATGGCTGTCACTATAATAATAATAATAATAATAATAATAATAATAATAATAATATTATTATTATTATTATTATTATTATTATTATTAAATCAGCAAAAGGTCAAAATGTGCAAGTTGTCATAGAAATAAACCTACTTTTCTCCATGAAGATGTTATTGCTTTGTCTGAAATGTTTGACATTATGGCATTAAACACTTCAATCATCATGGAGACCAAACCAGGCCAAGTTACTGGTCAGATCTGTGGATGAACAATAAAACCACCTGTAATTGAATAAATGCAAGGTAGATCTATTTAATGTCATATTGTGGAACATTTGAAGCAGAGCAATGACATATCCATAGAAACAAGATGGTGATGGACTCCCAAATGAAAAGTTAGTGCACCTTTAACAATGCTGCATTATTTGTTATACAATGTTTTATGGCATGTGCTAAAACGTACATACTGTCCAGATAAAGATTAAGGATTATAGTCACCACTTATTTGAATAGTCACTTAGTCGTGATTATTCTTATTAATTATTGCAGCCCACTTCTCATTATAAGATATTTTTGGTCCATGGGTCATTCCACGCTAAATCTCCAAATGCCCCCGCTCAACCATCTCAGATTTGGCTGAAAAAATTCTAGGAGGTTCACACACTTTCCAACAGGAAAAGTCCCACATTTTTGCACCCAACTCGTCTAGTTTTGTCATTAAAAATATTTTGTCAACTACCCCCTGACTCGCTTTGAGCAGAGTTTTCCGAGGAGCCACTTTCAGACCGCTGTATCTAAAAAACTATTTAAGGCAGGTCCTTCAAATTTTCAAGGGTTAAAATTTGGCAAATGTACTTGTAAAAAGTGGACTTTTACACATGTGCTTTTGGTTTATCACCGCTTGAATTTACTTTAAAATTCTACTCTTCAAATATTGTGTATTGTATTGAGTGCACATTTGAAGGACTGTGGAAAGTGCAATTTTAAAGATACTCAACATACAGTACACTTTCCCACACATGCTGTGTACTTTGCATTTTAAAATTGGCCCTCTGTGATGAATGGTCTAGAAGATATTAAGGTTTAAAAATAGACCAAATTAATTTGGTGCCATCTTTGCCATGTTATACCAAAAAAAATGACGGCACCCACCAACATTAAATTGACTGTTACAGAAAGACTAGACATCTGTTTTTAACAGATCCAAAATTTGTGATGTTGTTCGGCCTTATTTTTGCAAAATTATTTTTTTTTAATGTGTTGTCTGCATACATGCAGCATTCATGGCCAATGAAGGCACTTTCAGAAGCTAAGAAAACACTCTGAATATATGACACACATCTTAAACTTAACAAAATGCTTTATTTGATTACTCATCTATTGTAAAGTATCTCAACTCTTTGAGGAAACTTTTATATGTATATGTCCTGTTGTAGTGCTAGGAACATCTATTTTAGAAATGATGCAGATGCAGATGCAGAAGAAAAGGTTTCACAGGGCTTCCAAATCAGTGACATGATACCTGGCCAATATGTAACCTGTGTTTACAACTATCACTGGTGGGTGGGAAGCATCAGAAAGACATCTGAAGCCCTGCAAGATGTTCAGATACAATTCATGCATCCACACGACCCAGCAAAAAGTGTCTTCTGGCCCAGGAGAGAAGACTTGTGCTGGTACCTTTACAACAAAGTGCTCAGCATGTGGTGAAAGCTAAAGCCTATAGAGCAGCACAACAAACATAGTTTAATGTAATTTAAAGGGCCAATATTACCGGTATGTTATTTTCTGATCTATGTTATAATATTGTTTCCTCATCATGCATATCTGGAGTTTTGTCTTTTTTTTTCATTCACACATTTATAAACTCCATACACCTGCACTGGAATCATTTGGATAATTGCAGGCCTAGTTTTGCCTGAAAAAGTAGCTGTTAAATGTACATATATCGAATTGTCTTGATCACATGACCATAGCGTACCACCTCACGTTACAGTTGGAGCAGTGATTTCGTAGACGTAGTAGTTGTTGCTCTGATTGGCTGTGCAGATACCACTTCCCTTTGGCTTTGTCTGAGCTGCACGAATCAGACAACTGTTAGTAATCCAGGTGAACATTACTGGGACACTATTATTAGGTCAACAAACCAGGTCACACACAACACACGCTAACAGGTAGTGGCAGGCTAACACGTATATCAAACGCTCTATTGTCTATTTTATGCACCTGACAAAATAACTAAAGCATCACTGCACTTCATATTTACTACAGTGTTAAAAGTAGCACATAAAAGGTTTGTGTTTTTACCTTTGGCAGTTATGGTTTTACAAGTACAATTTTTAGGTATCTGTACTTTACTTAAAGGTGCACTATGTAACTTTTTTTGTTGGGGGTCTGCCACCTGCTTGTTTGTATGGATGTTTCATTGCTTTGCCTGGAATGTTCCACAGTATGACATTAAACAGCTCGGCCTTACATTTTTTCAATCACAGGTGGTTTTATATTTTAAAAATGCCTAGAAAAACAGGCATTCTGACTGTGAATGGGGTTGCCTCTCCACAGATCTGACTTGTTTCCAGATGAAGCAACACCATCTCAATGGGGAAAAGAATTTGTTGGACAATGAACCTTTAAGTACATTTTACAGTGGGTACTTTTTATGTTTACTTACTACAGGTATCTTTACTTTCTTCTCTACAGCAAATTAACAAGACAATGTCAATATATGTGTGAAATACTTTTACTTTTTACTCTGAAAGTACATTTTTAATTGGGTACTTCAATAATAGCTTTTTGCATTTGTATCTGTACTTTTACTCAAGTAACAAAACTACTACAACTAATCCCATGTTCAGCTTCACCGCATCCACAAATCTTTTCTTCAGATTTCTCCAGGGCAGGACAAATCTAGGCACCTTTCCATCCACAATACACAGGCTGCCCTCCCTCTGTGTACAACCAGAACTACTTAATCTGGCCTTTCCAACATGAACTGTCAGTCTGATGTATTCATCTCTGCTCCTGTCCATCCTCATCCCCCAAAGAGAACCTTGGCATCTTCAGCTCTGCCTTGTAGTTTCCTCTGAGCCACTGTATCCAATCTAATCTAGTCTCACCAGTGTTTTGTATGTCCATCCAAGAAATTCTAACCTTTTCAATTCAGAATATTATTGTAAACTAATTGGAGTTTTGGCAGTAAGTACAATTTATTTATTATAGGACTAGGATTATTCAACATTAAAATGTTTCATTATTTTTTTCTTATTACTCCTGTCCATCCTTGTCCCCCACAGAGAACCTGCAGTACAATCTTGTAATTTCCTCAGAGCCACTGTATCCAATACAATACGATATCTCGATAACCAGTGTTTCAAATTGGCATGTAGTGAGCTCTATAGTAGGGATGCATCAATCCAATACTGGTATCTGATATCGGTGCTGAAACTGAGAAAAATTTGTTGGATTTTACATTTTAACTGATGTAATAAGACTATTTATTGGTTGTAATTGGCCCATAAAGTCTTGTAATGTTTGAATTTTTTATACAAATCTATTCTGCAGTCACTTGAGAGATAAATAACAGCTCCATGTCACATTTAGATGAATTCTGTCTTATGTTCTTTTTTGTTTTTTTTGTTTAAATGAATTAATGCTTTCATTCACTGCACTTTGGTTGATATTGAGAATTAGCACATGTTTAAAGCTATATTATCTATATTATGGTATCAAAACTGAAAAAAGATTGATTGGTGCATCCATACGCTTTAGTGAAAAAAAAAATCCAGTAATCTAAATTTGAGCTTTGACTATTTAATTTATTTATTTGAGTTATTCAACTTTTTTTCCCACAAAATTCTCTTCACCCTTGTGAGTCAGGTCTCTGAAAATAAGATGTGTGGGAATATCCTGGTTAAATAAAGAATAGAAAACCAGTCAAACATGCCTTGAAGCAAGTTCAATAGTCAAGGTTCTAGAAGCATGAACCTAAAGCCAAACTCGTCTTGACTAAAATACAAAAAAAAAAACATTATCTCTTCTATGTTTCAGAAGGTGGTGACATAGCCCACATACCCACTGTGGTAAAAAGCCCATCTGCCCATAGCAACAACAGTGGTGCCAAATTTGGAACAAACCAAAACCAAATGTCCTCAACCCTTGTAAACCACAAAATAGTATCCACAAAGCTAGTGTGTATATTTTTATCCCTTTCTTTCTTTCTTTTTTTTTTTTTTTTACCATAGAAGGTCACAGTCCCTCCTGGCCACAAAAATAATCAATTTTCCTTTGAGCCCAAAAATCCCTTGTGTTTTATTGACCCATATCTTTTCAGCCTCCTTTGCTGGGCTCCCTAAGAGTCCAAAAATAGCAGAATGGCAATGGGACCATATTGACTGTTAAAGGTGCATTGTGAAACTTTTCTAGTGAATGGTCTGTCACCTGCTTGTTTTTATGGAGATGGACAACTCTACCTTACATTTACTCAATTCCATGTGGTTTTAGAGCTCAAAAATACCTAGAAAAACAGGCATTCTGACTCTGAGTGGGGTCGCCTCTCCACAGATCTGACCTGTAACTTGGTCTGGTTTGGTCTCCCTGGATATAGGAAAGTTTCATTTCTATGGAGAAATGCATTTGATGGACGCTCCAGCAGAAAATGTACACAATGCACCTCTAAATGTTTATATATGCCACACAATAGGACGCTTATGCAGGATTCATTATTATAACTCTGCATGTAGATTGAACATGTGCACCTGCTACAACCAAAACCATGTTGATTAATTTCTTTTGTGTTGCAGAATTGGTACTTGTGCCTTGAAGGACAAGAAGAGACAAATGGGGAAGCCAATTTGTTCCTGTGCAGATTAACTCTCTTATTCTATCTTTTTTTCTTTGCTACAGAACACCCACCATCTCAAGTGTCTGTCTCTCCCTCCCTCCATTCCTTTGCTTCCTTCTCTACCTCCCCTCTCCTCATCACTCGCTCCTCATTCCCTTATTGCGTCTGCATGCTATCTCTCTCCTTCCTCTCCACTGTCAATCAGGCTCTGTACCTGGATGGGCCCCTGTGTATTTGTGTGTGGGAAGAGAGGTGGATGCAGAGCTGCGGAGGTGGAGAGAGAAAGTCCCCCCTTGTGTTGGAGCTTTTTTGGTTTGTGAAGGGGGCAGAGTGAGAAATGTATGTAGGAAAAGGACATAAAAAGAAAATTTGATGAAACGTTTGTTGGACAGTGCTCATAAGACTCTTCCCACTTGGACAGTTTGGCTAATGAATCCCGGATCATTCTCTTTTCCCCTCATGCCTATTCTCTCACTCCCCCACAGCTCCCTCTTGTGCTCCCAGCTTGGATTGAAAGATTGCTTTTTGAGGTCTTGGTCACGATTTGGCATAGTCAGAGCTTTGGACATAAAGGAGTTTTTAAATAAGCTCAGCTGCTACTTAAAAAAACTGAAAAGAAATATATGTATGTAGATACAAAATCTGATTCTCTGTTTTGTATAAGATTCTAAATTCCAGTGCTGTTTCCATTGTCCTTGACAGTGAGACAGTAACACATATTTTAAGGGTAATTTTCAGACTGAAAAGGCATCAGACTACATCATTATAACCCTCTGTTAACTTGTGAGTTTAATCTTTTTCATGAAAAGGTTAGTGAAAAAAGCTAAAACAGGCTAATATTCATAATAAATGTGTTTCTTATATGGTGTATTTCCAAACACTAAACATTGCTATTCATTTTGTGCATTATGCATTCACTCCACACTCAATGATGGGAGCCACTGCTGCTCCAGTACACAGACAGAAGTGATTCTGCCTATAGACTGTGTACCTCTGCCCCCTCGGCTCCAATTGACTTCACATTCAAAAACTGTCACCCTCTCTCTATAACTGCTGCTGTGAGTCTCATCATTTTGGTCTTCAAATGTTCGTATTAACCCCCTCTACATGATCCTGGTGTTTTTATTTCACTATTTTGTCGGTAAATAAATTCCTATTCCTAATATGGACCTCGGCTTCAAACTGCTAGCTTCATTTCACTGGAGCTGAACCCTATGGGTGACATCACACTCCTTTTGTCCACTTTTTATACAGTCTGTGGCCCCATGACACCTCACTAGAGCATGATTTTGGCCAGAAGCAAAAGTATGCTTCTCAGTACATTTTTCTTGTTTAATATCTTTGTATAACTGAATGTAAACACAACTTTCACCTTCTGCTTTCAGTACTGACTCTCGTATTCTACTCTTAGATACATTTGATGTAGTTCATTTCAGTTACAGAGTCAAATGTTACTGTGTTTTTGCTTTTACTGTTTTCCTTCCCAGACCAGAACTTCACCAATTACGATGCTTCAGAGAGAGGCTCAAAAGCCAGATACGCAGGGCAGACCATCACCGGGGAGCACATAACCTTTCATTGTGGTTGTTTTAGTACGGACACGAGTGAAAAATAAAAAGGCACCTCCTTTTTGCTCCACTCACCCACTGGAACTAAACGCATCTGCACATTGTTTCCTGTCCAATTAGCCAAGGCAGCCCACAACTTCCTGTCTCATCTGCGAGTTCAAAACGATTATGAACAAGTGAAGAGGACAGGCAGACAGAGACAAGAGAATGAGGCCAGTGTGATTGAATAGAAACTGCTGTTTGGTTACCCCCGGGAACCATCTCCTCCTCCCATTCAAGGGGCATGATTCAATACACGAAACATAGGGAAACGGAGGGAGCGCTTGGGTGGTTTTGGAGGGGAGAAAAGCACCGCGGGGCCTCTGCTACCTCACCCACACGCTTTCCTTTTATAAGTTAAAAGCCTATTCGACTTAATTGAATCTCGGTGCTGAATACACTAAAATATAGGCAAGACAATGAAGAAAAAGTGATTTTCAGTGCGATGCTGTGGGTGGAGTTTAGTAGTACACTCGGGAGGGGTATGGGCAAAACTGCAAAGATGCTAGCATGCCGCATGTTTTCATTAGCACTCTAAATGCAAATGAATATGGCTTTGAAGATCTTGCTATGTTAAATATGCATGGCAACTCCCCAACCCATATAGAAGGTACGTCAGATGGGGAAAAACATGAGTGTGTATCTAGATTGGACTTGTCTTGTCTAATCTTGTCTCTTGATGTATCTAACAGGCAATAATTTCTTTGTAATAGCCGAATGAAACATTGAAAATCCTGGCACTCTGAAGACGTGATGAAATGAGAATGGCGGGGCTTAATTGTAGCAAATAAAGAGCTAGTGTGACTTCTGGATGGGGCTTTTGTCTGCGACTCCAACCCACAGGGACAGATGCGGAGTTAGTCGTTAAAAGCTAAGTCAGAAGACATTAGGGCGCTCTGCTTGTGGCGCGGTAATGAGGCGGCAGTTTGAGGCGATGACAACAGCAGCAAATGGGAGGACTCTCAGTGGAGAATGGATTCATTTATATGCCCCACACAGCAAGGGGAACACAGTGCTTTGGGGAATACACAGGACAAATATATCACAGACTTAGACTAACAAGTGCTTAGAAAGAAAAGTCTAACATTACCATTATACATTCAGAAGTATACAATGGATGCTAATAACTGCACTTCCATTAGCCTTAATAAATCATTGATGCAATTTATAATGAACAGTCTATTAAGAATGTTGAACTCAACCTAACTCAACTCAACCTATATTACACTATTTTCTTATCAATGTTATAATATTGTTTTCTCATCAAAAGCATATATGGAGTTTTGTTTTGTTTCATTTACGCACGTTTAACACACAAATCCTGCACATTTAGTTCTTCCTTCAAACAGAAAACACTGTCATGTGGTAAAACAGGAAGATGCGCTCCATCATGTTTTTAAACTCAATATGCCTGCACTGGAATCATTTGGATACTTGCAGCTCTGGAGATGCCACCCTCTACTGAGCAAAAAGGAAAAGGTAACTATTTGAAAACAATCACTACATACCATCACAGGGTGGAACAAGCATTTTGAGCTTTGGAGAGGTAGACAGACTCATAATAAAAGATTAATCAAACATGTGTGAATGAAACAAAACACAACTCCAGGTCTGTTTTTCAGGAGGCAACAGAATTATAACACAAGAATCAACTTTGTGTAAGGACATTTAACTCCTAACTCCATAATTAAGAAGTAGTTCAGGGTAAGGTGTAGTTAATATATCGATATCTTGTTATAGTTGTCTAAAAAAGCCATAGTGCATATATTAAATAACTAAACAATGACTCAAGCATGCACAAAATGATGTCTTGTTTGAAGCAAAGGTAGTCAATTAAACAAGCTAATCAATACATAGATTCTCTGCCTACTACTAAAGCCATCGCATTACTGAATGCCTGGCTAGCCAAGAGTTAAGCCTTCACTTTTCTAAGACCTTCCTTGCATCCTAATTATTTACCGCTGTTCATTTATAAGCACATTTTACAACATTCAGAGGCCGGTAAGCAATGACTGTAATAATAACAACAAGTAGCAAGTATAATGATGTGTAGAGCATAGACATACAGTATATACAGTCTATGATGCAGACAGCACACACTGGTCTCATTTCGAACCTATAAGCTGCTTTTACAATATATCTGTACTGGGTCAAAATTAATTTTATGTTATTGCATGAAAAAAATGGGTACCTCCCCTTTAAGTGTCATATGATTGCATCACTTTCTCTTTTTCTCACTTCGTTTTCACTTGTCCTCTTTAAATTAACAGTGTCTATACTTAGTATTAATTTGAGTTGGTGGGGACCTGTGCGTGCATCTGTTTGGTCTGAGCCTTCACCACAAATTGGATAAATGCATGGGCAATGTTGGTTAATTGAGCACAGTAATATGGCGGTGTTTAACAGGTTAATGAGTTTCCATTAATACTTGTACCACAGTGACAGGGGGCCGAGGTGCTCCTTCAATTTGAGTTTCAATTAATATGTATGAGTGGACCTGAGAGAGGTGATATGAAGACACATTATCAGAGCTCAGCCCGACAAAGCTATCACACCGGAGAGGAAGTCACCGTACTATTAATGGCACCAACACTGACAGAGCAAAGCAGTAGCTAAACTAATGAGACCGCTCTGACGCAGGCACTTAAGTTCATGTATGACTCCACAGACTGCGACTCAACACACAAGTAACATACAAAGACTGTGTTATTCTTTTGTGTGGATGACATTACATTTTTGTGAGTTAGGTCAGTTATATAGGCACAATTACATAGACTTGGAGTAATCTGCATATTAGCAATACATCAGTCAACATGAGCAACATAAAATGTGCATGCTGGTGTGATCCAATGCTAAAATAATACTAATATTTTGACAATATTGTAATTTATAGGCTGCTGTTTGTGTTCTTCTTGATGATACTCTTAGCTGTCAAACACAGATACTGAAGCCTACACATTGCACAGCAGTAATCTAAAATGTACTGACATCCTTTTCAGCTCAGGGCAATGTACTTCGTTGCATTCATATTAGGGATGCACCAATCTATCTTTTTTCTGTTTCAATAGTGATGTCGATACTTTGGCTTTAAGAATCTGCAGATACCAGTGCAGACACTGAACATATAGGATTTACTTCCTTTAATATTAAAAAAAATATCCAAACGTGTTTCATAATTGTTATTCATCATTTAGAGTAACTAGAGCACAGCTTTGAAAAAATACTAGTTCAATATTATGAGACATTTTGGGTCAGTAAAACATTTCATTACACCAGTTCATAGCCCGAAATAGGATTTCGTCTGAATAAGTATCTTGGAAGCCCATATCTGATCCATGAAAAATTTACAATCAGTATTGATATCCAATACAATATCGTGCATCCTTAATCCAAATCTGAGGATACACAGAAAAACATGTTTGGCTGAAGATAAATTAGGAGGTCAGTCATATTTGGTTTGGCCAGTCAAAATCAAGGAATTTGCCATCAAGCATAACAAGGGCAAGTTATGGTTAAATACTGTGGTTTAATATGAACAATTTTAATAACATAATTTAACCTAAATGTCATCTTTATTTTTAGCTATATTCTCATGGAAATAAAATATACATAAACTTTCGCCTCGTTCAGATGTTGCCAAAGGTAGGCAGCAGCTTGAAGGACATAAGAGTGGATAGGTGAGAGCTAAAATGTGCTGATGGCAAGCGTGCAAGCCGAGAGAGTGAAGCCAGATAAAAGGTTTAAAAGTTGAGTCAAATTTGCATATGTAGGCACAGAGAGCTGAAAAGGGCCTGCATTTCAACATTAATCCAACCCTAAGTGCCGTTATGGTGATAGGAAAGGCTTTGATGTCAAAAAACTGTGCTTACTGTAACATGGTCTATGTAAATGATAACAACCGTGAAGCCTCCACTTTCCCCATAGAGTAATGTGGATGTTCATAACTGACTATTTTGTATGTGCACAATGATAGAGCATTAAAAGTAACAGACCCTCCACCAGAAAAGCTGCGCAGTGCACCTTTAAGCTTACATAACTTCTGTATGTGTACTTATTATGAATTATGCCATTTAAATGGGTTGGCTCCTTCTGAAGAGCTTGGGGTCTGCAGAGAGGTATCTTATGTCAGTTTAACTAATGCATTCCCAGATAAGGCGTAGGCTGCAAACATCGTGAGCAAACGCAACAACAGCTGTCAGAAGAGGAGAGACGGGGGAGACAGAGGAGAGGGGAGGAGGGACGTAAAAACAAATCAAATGTACAGTGGAAAAAGTGAATTATCTCAGAATGATTTAACAGGAGAGACTGTGCAGAGCAGAGCAGCAGGCGTGTTGGAAAAAGTGGCACAGAATTGAACAGAAAAAGATAAGACAATGTAGAAGTAGATTAGGTAACGTTATTCAATAAGGAATGAAATAAAATCAGATTATATATTTGAGTTCAATTCCGTTCATTATTATCAGCTATTGCAACAGATTTTACTGCCTGCTACTGTAAGCATTGTATAAATAAAGACAAATAAAGGCTCATTATGCTACCAGGTACCCAGATCTGGACAGTCACTGGTGCTGACAGTTAGTGGTACTGGTTGTGATATTGCAAAAGTTGATTACAAAATCTGAAAAATAAACATCACATGGTTAAAACTTTCTAGACTAGCAACAATAAATGAATGATTATTGTCTTGATGCAGACTTCAAATAGCTTTAAAACAAGGATTGGATCCGGTTAAAGGTCCTATATACTGCAAAAGTGAATATTGTGAGCTTTTAACCATATTATAATGTTGTTGTCACCTCAAAAGCATACCTGGAGTTGTGTTTTGTTTCATGTTTCATTCACAATTGTTTGAGTAACTTTATTATTAGCCTGTCTATATCTAAAGCTCAAAATGCTCTGTTCCTCCTTGTGATGTCATGAAGCAGTAGTTGACATAACAAGGTGGAATAAAGTGTTTTCTATTTGAGAGAAGAACTCAATCTGAATTTTTGTGGGTTTTGTGGTTTGTGGGTTAGTGCGTTAAACATACAGTAAGCGAATGAAACAAAACTCACCTCCAGGTATGTTTTTGATGAGGAAACAACATTATAACATTGATCAGAAAATAGCATAATATGGACCCTTTAAGTATAAGCAAATTAGAAGGTAGAACTTCATCAAGATACTGTATAATAAAAAGATACGTATCATTATACAGTTGTAACTTCTGCCATGCCTCACCACTTCTGTAGGACGCTAAGTACTTAATAGGCTCTTGACAATTGAACAGTTACTTAATAATGAGGGACATTTGTTGGTGCAAACTTTTTGGCAGGCTCCACAGGACTTTTTAACAAGCTTGCATGTGGCCCTTAACAGCGTCTGGCAGGAAATCGGAGGACAGCACAAGCCGAAAAAAAAACACACACACCAAATCTATTCTTCCCTTCATGGAGAGATGTGTATTTTGCTAAACCTCTCCCGACGTGTGGTCATGCTTGTAGCCAGGAGCAAGCCGAGATATGCCCAAAGCGAGGAAGGTGGGGGGGGGGGGGGGGCAGGACATGTTACAGCAAATGAGGATGAGTATGGGCCGGTCTCGTGATGGCGATGGAGGGCAGCCAAGCATTTCTGTATGATGGATGAGAGGTGGAGAGGGCGCGGATTGTCAGATGTTCTCCTTATCTTTCTCGTGTGGTTCGGTCGGCGGACAGAGGGAGGATGGGTGGGCCGAGGAAAAAGGGAAAAAGAAATGAGGAAATAGGGGAGAAAAAGTGATATGGGACAGAGGGGAGAGGAGGAGATGTGAGATGTGGCGTATTTAATGAGGCCACCAGGAACATTATGCAGATGAGTGGTAATGGAGCATGGAAGACATCCCCAAAGCAGGGTCACCACAGCCCGGTCTGCCCACCTGCTGTGCTCCCACTTCACCAAACAATCTGGATACTCAGGGATCATGTGTAGATGATCATATTGAGATATTGCAGTGACATCAGTGACATGCAGGAGGTGTTTTATCATTTCTAAGTATTCTGCAGTTTTCATGACACAATGCACACATTAGCAAACACAGACAAAAATGTTTTATGATTGTCTGAAAGCTCAAGAAAAAAATACCAAATGGATTTAAACAGCACATTTTCAGCCTGTGATCATTAGAGTTTGTAAGCTTTACACCCCCAATGGATGAACCATACCCTTTTTCTGAAACCTGGAGCTAAGATAGTATTTTACCATAAGTTTGTTATTAATAGTTGGAGCTGTTGAAGATGTGTTTTTCGAATTACTACACCAGAGAATTTCGCTCTAAGGCACACAACATCATTAACTACATTAAATGTAGCCCTTCTGCAACATCCCAAATTATTTTCTTTCTTTAGAAGGAAAGTGTAGCTATTGTAGGAAGCCTGTATGCATATGGACTGTAATGTTGCAGTTGCACTTGTATCAACAAGTTTTCACTAGCAAGAACCACGCCACAACACATGTGTGAAGTGAAATGTGTTTATTGTGCTGAGACAAGGCAGGTTGGCTGGGTTGAGACTGAGGGTGGGGGTCTCAATCTTCACATGGCCCAGCAGGAGGATACACCCCTCGTAGGCGTCTTATGTCTGGAAGAGACAGATATGGGATGGGAGGGTGGGGTCGAGTTATTTGGAACGAACTGGGTTGCCGGGTTAAGCTGCTATAAATACTGTATTTTCCGGACTATAGGCCACTACTTTTTTCCCAGGCTTTGAACCATGCGGCTTTTAGTGCGGAGCGGCTAAATTTAGATTTTTTCTTCCATGGCTAAGGGCGCTCTAACCGGAATTTCAAAAACATAATAGACGGAGAAGAATATGCTACTTTTTATTTAGCAGATATAACACGCACGACAAATTACTAACTGGTAATTATTTTCAAATCCTCACCCCTTCATCATGAAAAGCACACGAAGGAGTTTGTATGATGCAAGTTTTAAGTTGAAGGCATCGATCTTGCTCCAGGAATGGAAACCGTTGTCGAGTCCTGCACCCGCGGGACCCAACACAAAACAGCGCGGTGCGGGACCATGGATGTATAAGAGTATTCTAAAAGAACATTCTGAAAGCTTATTGTGGGCGCGGGTGGGAGCGCGGCCGCAAGACGTGGGCGGTAGCAGTACTGAAGAATGTGGGAGCAAGCGGGAGCGGGACTGAAAATTGTGTCTCGCGCAGACCTCTACCGTGCTGCTGCAGGTAAGCTTGACGTCAGCGGAGATGATTAAAGTGACTTGTGGTTTCACTGCACAGGAGAAATGAAGGTAATCAATTACCGGTTCTTTTCTGTTTTTGACCCGTTTTAATCAGCACAGTTGCTGCCGTGTTAAAAGGCACTGTTTGGAAAAAATCTGCTCAGGTACATAAATGTACATTTACAGTACAAAATCGTTCTGTATATGCAGTAAATATCTCATTTTTCAACATAGATATCAGCGGCTTATAGCCCGGTTGTGGCTTGTACAACTTTTTTCTTATTTTTTTTTAAAGTAGCGTGGGTGTGGCTTATATACCGGTGCACTCAATAGTCCGGAAAATACGGTAAACTTCTGGGTAATTGAGGCATGACAGAAGTGAACTGTGATTCACTGGAGAGGAGTCGAGGGCAGTTGAGGCGTGGTCCTGCTCCCGAACTTCAGTTAATCATATTAACTACATTTATGAGTTTCCTTGTCTCATATTATATGTGTTGTAAGTACCTAATGGTGAAGCAAAAAGATCAAGGGTTTGTCTGATTTTAAATAAAAATGATTGGTGAATGTATTTTTACTTGTCTTGCAAAGGAAGGCATGGTGCAAATATAATTCATACTTATTATAATTCAGTAGGTACTGGCAATATTCTGCTTATTGACTGGGGATGCTGTGACTAGTGTTATTACAAAACTACTTAATGGATCATTTATACTGTGTAATATAAAAGGATTTCAACTGTGCCACAATGCTTACTGCTTACAGTAATGGTAGTAATGGAAAATAATGAAGTGAAGGTATCTGTAGGCTGCTGTCAAAAGTTTTATATTTTAATAGTATAATTTTTAGTATTATTGAGACCTTTTTCCTGTATGTGTACTTTTACAAAACTTTTGAATTTTGAACTTGAGTACTTCTTCCACAACATATTGATGGTTTAGGAACTACAAAAATTATTTTCCAGAAAACTTATTTGAGTGTCCACTTTCTTTCTCCTCCACTGTAATTCTCCATACCTACTTTCCAGTGATAATCTCCCACTCTCCCACTCTTTTGTTTGCTTCTTCAACATTTCTTTCTTCCTTCAGAAAACCTGGGTTGCACAACCGATCTCCACGCGACATGTGCTTCTGATTTCAAAATGAATAAGAAGCTAGAAAGCAAAAATGAGATACATTGAAGGAAGTATTGTTCAGATCAGCATGTGGCCCAAATGGGAGAGGGGAAACGGGGTAAACTGCTGTGTGAAAAGTGATTCATATCAAATTATCCATTGACTGACTTCTGAGAACCGCTCATGATGACTGATCAGGCTTTGCTGGCTCCATCATATCTCTTTGCTTTTACATGTGTTCCTATGGAAACTGAGGTGTTGGAGGGGGTTTCATCACCTTTTCCCCCACAGGATGCATAGTGTGACATGTATGAAGAGGGTACGATGAGCACAAGATATATGCAGAATACAATACAGAGAATTACTACAGTTAAAGGACCTGAATTTTACCCATGTATTTGAGCAACATATGTAGACAAATACAGATATATTGTATAAGCAGCTCTTTAAGTCAAAATGTGTCTTGTTGTCTATATTTAATTAGAAACCATTTTAGTTGTCAGCTTTATCTCACAGCAAAACTCTGCACTTGGTCTGTAAAAGTTGTGAACAGCATTTAAAAACTCATTGTGGTGAAGAATTAGGATGCTCAGAATGCATAATGTAAGTGAGGAAAAACTTTGGACCATTGCAAACTAAATAGCTAGTTCTGTTGTTCACGTTTTTGGACAGTAAAAAATCTCTTCATTATAAAACCAATTAGGGAGAAATAAGGGGCCCGTGTTATGTTGCTTTGGGTCCAACCATCCACAAAACCATCAAACCAACCATCCAACTAGCTCAGAAGTTGCTCAGGGAAGGAGCAGTGATGGAGCAGCAGTGGATGTATGAAAGAATATTTGTGTGTTAGAGACAGATACAGTGTTTGTGCTTTAGTCCTATTTGAACCACCTTTCCATAATGGCGTGAGTGTCTGCACGAGATATTGCTACAGAAATATACTACGATAAATGATAATACTGAAACTACTTTATGCCACTGACACAAAAACAATAATGGAAGACAATCCTTTTAACCAATTTTTAAATATACAGGATCATTATGTGGTATGAGCTGCAGCAAATAAATAACTGAATGACGTAATAGTTAGCCACAGAAGTTACTTTTCCATCCCTCTACAGCTCAAATATGATCATATTACAACAAAAGTACCCCAAATCTCCCCACTTTTCCAAAGAAATGTACACATGATAAATTTTGAGCCTCAACACACATAGTTGCAGCTTTCATATACTAAATGAGAAGTCAATATAGTAATTATCATGTCAGGCCTTTTTGACACATTTGAATTTTTTGATGGTGTTTTTGCTACTTGTATAACGATATCTATCTGTCTATTTATCTATTTATCTATGACAACAAAGTAATCTCATCACATCATAAATCATCAGAAGGTGATGCTGGTACATACATCTCTTTTTTCTTTCCATCACTGTGGTGGACTGTTTCAAATTGACTCAACAAAATCAATTGGTCTGTTACAGGAAATAGCTCCGTGCAAGAAGAGTCATATTACACCTAAGAACAACAAAAAAACATAGGAACAATTTTCTATGAACCTTTATGAGCCAGTTCTTCTGCTTCCTCTTGTTCCTATTGTGCTTAAGAGTGTCCCATAATTCCTGCACATGTTCCAGAGCAGTGCAGTCGCTCGATCATCTTCCAAAGTGACAAATTCATATTGAGTAATGCTGCTTTAATTACACCCTTTCCCTGAAGCCCTGAAGCAATTTGGTTCAAAATTAATACCTAACAGGACATTTAGTATCGAAGGGGGTATTGGTAAAATATAGTGCTACTGTTGACTCCATGCTAAATGCATTTGCTATAACAATGGTAAAATAATGAATGCAATACTCAGAGGATTTCAATGGAGATTCAGCTATATCGGGTATTTTTCTAATTACACAGACCTTGAAGTGTCTCTTTGGATCAGGTGAGGGCTTGGGGGAGGGCTGGGAAAGTCCTTGGTGGTTTTTGGATAAACAGAGGTTGTATCAGGCTTTTGTTTTTCCACATGGCTTCTGGCTGCAGATCTGCTCCATGAATAATGCATGTCTCACCAAATCATTTGTTGGTTAACAGAGACTAATGAGGCTGGTGCTTAGCAGGATTATTAGGCTCTTAATGAGAAGCACGACAGAGCTGAGGTCTTCTGTTACTGTACGAGACACTGGGAATATACTGTGATACTATACTATTGTTCTGTAAAGCACTTTCATGTACGAATTGTGCTATACAATAAACTTGTCATGCCTTGCCTATATATACTATTTCTCTTAAACTTGTCTTACATTTAATGTCAGAACATCTTGGATCAAATGATTACTGTAATATCTATACTAGTAAAAAAAACAACAATAAACAACATCTAAATTTTCTATGTGTCCTTGGGCAAGACACTTAACCCTCCCTCGCCCCCAGTGTTTGCGCACACTGGTGTACACAGCAAAAACTGATGGGTTAAAATTTCAGGGTAAAATATTACCCTGAAATAAAATATTACCCTGAGTTGTTTTTAACCCAAAAAGTGTTTTAACTATAATTTTAACTATTTGAATGTTAAATGGGGTTCGAGTTGGGGTTATTTGCCAGAGTTGATATAACTGAAGTTAATTCAACTTCTCCTAGTGTTACTTCAACTTCAAACTCCCGTCAAAGAGAAACAGTTTAAACCAGTGTTGTACATAATTTCATCTTAAATTAACTAAACTAAAGTAAAAAAGTAAAACATCTCTGTGTGTTGTTTAGCTAAATCAGGATAACCCTATAAAGTGTTATCTGTTTACTCTCAAAATGTGAAAATAATTTTGGGGCTAAACAGGAACTTTGGTCCAGTGTTACTTAATCAACATTTCCAAAAATGTTAAACTAACTCTAAAACAGATTGAACTCATATAAACCCTGAGAAAATGTTAAAATTGATTCTGCGAAAGTCAATTTTAATACTTCCCTTTTTAATGTGTATGAATGTAGGTGACTGGGTGCGTGGTTCCTTGAGGTTAAAAAGATCTACCTGAAAATGCGGCCATTGACTATGTAACCAATGTATTTCTTTTTTTCCTTTTGCATAAACAAATTTTATTATGTCTGTTTATTTGGCCCGGATAGTATTAAAATACCAAATTGTAGCCATGGGTTAATTTCTATCTCTTGTCCCAGATCCTCTCTCACAAACACTCTCGTTCATACAGTGTGCATCGATACTGAGGACAAAGTGCGTTGGTGAAGTGTCTTGTATGCGCTGATGATGTATAATAAAATAAAAACTATTAAACTAACTAAATAAACCCATAGTCAGATACAGTAATCACCAATACATTAAAGAATATTTTAACGGGGTCATCGTTTTGGTCTAAAATGTTCATATTAACCCGCTCTACATGATCTTGGTGTTTTAATTTAGATATTTTGTCCATAAATCAGTCCCTAGTGCTAAGATGGAACTCCAAATCCACTCCAAAATAAACCGCTAATCTCGTGAGCTTCATTTGACTGGAGCCGAACACTATGGGTGACGTCACGCTCCCTCAGTCCACTTTATACAGTCTATGGTAACCACAACTGTTAGAATTTAGTGCCTTAATGTCAATCCACAGTTAATTGTTGAAGCATCAGTCCTGTTGACACTTAATGCTTCATCCTTTCCCCTCTCCCCTCTCCTCTTCTTTCCTCTCTCCTCCCCTGGGACCCTCACACAACCTCCTGGCCGTCTATCCTCTTTGCAGACCCTTCCTCTTGACCACTTCTGCCACAGACTGCACTGGCCACCGGACAGAGCTCGCCTTAATACGGTCCCTTGTGCCTGTCTGGCCCACGAGGGACCGCTGGGATGATAGAGGGTTCACACTGGCTTTCGGAACATTACTCCCACCTGTCATTGCTTTTCTGGCACCATTTTGTCAATAAGTAAACAGTACAGAGGAATAGTGACTGCTTTGAAATTGTAATGTCCAAATGTGTACTGCAAGGTTAACTTAAATATGTCAGTTGATTAGTACTATTAAAAGACCAATAGTGCAAGAAAATGACAAGCAAATATCTCACAAAGATATATAAAATACTAAATATCGATATATAGATATAAATATTCAGAGGGTTGAAGGAATAGCGTCTTTACTGGGTGATGATTAAAGGTCCTATATTAGGTAAAATTGATTTTGAGAGCTTTAAGCCATTTTAGAATGCTGTTACCATCTCAAAGACATACCTGGAGTTGTTTTGTTTAATTGACACGTTTGAGTAATCCTGAATTATTTATCTGTCTACATCTCTAAAGCTTAAAATGAGCTGATGATGGTCATATAGTGGTAGTTTTCGAGTTAACAGCTCCTTTTACCTTGTGTTCAGTAGAGACTGGCAATTATAGAGCTGAAATTATCCAAATGATTCTAGTGAAAGTGTATAGAATTTAAAACACAGTGATGCACTTCCTGTATTAACACCTGACATCACAAGGTGGGCCAGAGTGTTTTCAGAACAACTCAGCCTTAATATATATGTAAACATAAACGCTAGATGATTTTATTTTGATTTATCTGGCAACTCTAGTCAGAATCTACCATTTTAGCAGGATAACAGTGAGGAAATCAAGTATAACATCTATAAAACCGTGTTGAACATAATTTTCATGCCTAAATCCAAAACATCAATCATACAGAGGTCTCTATTGTGCATGATTCTACTCCCACCATGTAGCTGCCCTCCCACTGATGCCGGTACATCTCAGCACTGCTTTTAATTCCCAACCTGCTTCTGAAAACTATTCCTTTAGCTACAACAACTTGCCTTCTTTTCATATCAACCCTCATTAAGTTTTTCGTTCTTATCCATCCTTCCCTGTTGTGTGAAATGTTGAAACTGAGCTTTTTGATAAAGCAAAATCCCCCACAGCCTCTCCTCCTCACCGCTGCTTTGGTTGATCAAGGTCAAGAGGGCGCCTTACAATACTGCACACTGCATTTTATCAGCGTATTATCCGAGGCTTAATGGCCCTAGTTTATGATGAAAATAGCAGAGTAACTTAGTGATGCCTGCAGCTCCGACCTGAGGATCATTACAGAGAAATCTCTCTCTCTCCTAATCCACGTTGAAGAGTGGACTAACCTCTCTCGCTAACCTCATCGAATGTGCTTGTCTCCATCACAAATCCTTGACATAGTGGCTTCTTCTAGATTTAGTAAGTGGAAGAGAGAATGAGGAGCCTTAGCCTTGTCCTTACTAACCCGGCAGAAGAGCAGCGCCTGTAAGCAGAATTAGATTTATTTATTTATTCATATGTAATTATTTCTTGCGTCTGAAATACTAAAGCATGACAATGGGTTGAGTTTTTATGTCTAAAATAAACTTCTTTTAGGTTTGATTATTTCGTCAAAACCAGTATTGTTTCAAATACGTTAAGAATAACAATACAAATTCTTTCAGCGTTTTTAGGTGTTATACTTGTTTCTTCATCAAAAACATTCTGGGAGTTTAGTTTCATTCACACATTTAACACACAAACCTTGCATATTAAGGCTGAGTTCTTTTCTCAATCAGAAATGCTCTGTTCCACTTTGTGATGTCATGTGGTAATACTGGTAAACTCAATACACCTTCACCAGAATCATGGATAATTTCAGCTCTAAAATTGCCAGTATCTACAGAACAACGGTAAAAGGTGTCTCTTAACTATTATTATTAGCTATTAACTATGGCTTTGTTACATCACAAGGTGGAACAGAGCATTTCAAGTGTTGGAGGTGTAGGCAGACTAATAATAAATGATTACTGAAATGTGTGTAAATGAAACAAAACAACTCCTGGTATGTTTTTGATGAGGTAGCAACATTCTAAAGTTGCTTAAAGCTCACAAGAGTCCATTTTGCTTAACATAAGACCTTTAAACATTTTGAATGGTCACATTAAAAAATAACATTATTTTGCTAAGAATTTTATGATGTTACAATTTCAGATAAAGAACAGGGCCTGTGGGTCCATATAACTAATATAACTTTGGCTCCGAGGTCTCTATAGCCTGTTTAGTTTTTGAATCATTATAATACAATTAGATTAGTTAGATCATTCAAATAAAACCCAGCAAAGAATTTTTTTATTTTTTTTAAACACATTCATTACTGTCCGGTTTGATTAGCTACTAGCCCGTTTAGTTGCAGAAATCCACTTCTATCGTCAGTCTGGAGCTGGATCTGGTAAAAGGCTCAGGCTTTCTTCCATCTTTGATATGAGTACATCCCGGTGCGCAACAATAATCCACAATCTCTAAAAATTTGATAATTTCATTGTTCATTGTGGCTGACACCTTTTGTTTCTGTGGGAATTCTCAACTGCTGTGACTAGTGCCCATGAGATTTGGAGGTGCATGGCGGATTGCGTGACAACAACTGCAGGAGCTCTATAGGGACAATAAAGTCTCCCTCAACCTTAAACATTTCATGGTCCACAACCTTATTTTCCATAACCATAATCATTATTTTTTAGGGATTGGCCTCACAAACATTTAGCCCTTCAACTGACAACAATCACATCACTGGGGTTTAAATTTGCCAGAAACAAACACACCTAAACTAAAATTAAAATAAATGAATCAACATGCATACACATGTTTCTACACAAAATCAAACATAGCACCGCCAGCTCCATTTATGGACTTCCTGGCAGAATCTGTAGTCATTAATCAGGGCATGAAATGGTTGGGAATTTCAAAGACCTGTCTGTAATTGGTGATTTTCCTGAGCCAATCAACTGTTTGTTTAATGTTCTGGAAAGTAAAAACAAAATGGTTTCTTTGATGCAGGTCTTTGTATCTTAAACACACACACTCACATTATTCACAGAGAGGCCATCTCAAAATCACCATAACTCTGAAATACACTAAAAGTACACTAAAAATACAAAGTACACAAAGTACATGACACAGAATCTGACACGCAGGATAAATAACACATTAGACTGTGAAAACACTGCAATTATGATGAGAGATTTGGGCACTGGAGGTCATTGGAAGAAGATGGATTATAATTTGGAGAAAGTGAAGATTATTTTCAAGTTGATTCAGGTAGATGAAAAGAACTGTAGATGGTAACCTTTAGAAAATAAGTTTTCTTATATGTTCCACATCGGCTCCTTGGTGTTTAATCCTTATAACATTATAGTGGACAAATTTAAGTCTTCTAAAGTGGAATCTCTTCACACTTCACAGAAGTCTTAGCAATGCTGCTAGAAATAGAACATAGTAACGTTACTTCAGAATCAACATTATAATGTAGGTCTATACATTCAGTCTAGTTTAAAACAATACAATTACTCTCATTGTAGTATTACCAAAATTAATTATTGGCTGTAAGATGAGTTCAAAAAGAATTATCATGCTTTAGTCTGGTTTATTTTGATGTGTTTTTGAATATATTAATGCTGAGAGAAAGCCATTATAACAAGGCAAAGCTATAACAGTCACATTTAAAATGGATTCTTTTGTAATTGGAAAATGGTCCAGTTTTTGTTGAAAGACCCCGACAAACATCATTTAGTTAGTGTTGGCTGAACCCCCTCTGTGCTGTGACAGTGGTGGCTGCTGTGTCATGAGTGGAGAGGAGCCCGGTGGACCTGTGACCCTGTGCCCCGGGAGCACACAGGAGCCTGTCTGTCACAGCCATGCTCCCCTCTCTCTAAATTGCTTCCAAAGGGTCAGTGCTCTAGGGAATTGGGAGCATTATGGTGAGAGCTAAGGATGTGTCCCAGATTACAGAGAACAACACACACAGCATACACTGAGTGGAAGGCTCAATGGACACCACAGGATGGGATGAGACTGGAGGCGTAGGAGGGGGTGGCTGGCAGGAAAACCAAACCAAAAACTGAAATCTTGATTAAATAAATATGCTATTTTTTATTTCCATGGAGACAAGAAGGTTATGCCACTAGGCCAAGTTACAGTTCATAACTGTGAAGAGGCATGTATTTTTTTCTTTTGGATAAATTAAGTGACTGTTGAGCACACCAGCCAAAGCAGTGACATCCATTGAAGTACAAAAAGGTGGTGGACCCCGACAGAAAAGTTAGTGCAGCTTTTTATGAATAAAAAAAAAATATATATAATAATGATCTGAGGGTCACACTTGGAGAGGATATAAATTAAAAATGTATTAAAAAAGGTAGAGACATCTTTACCCACTGCATTAATTTTATTTTTTCCATTTTTGAAAAATTAATGTAACAAAAACAAACAACAGACAAAAAAAAAAAAAAAACTTACTGCATTCTTGACAATAAATCATTTTAGCTTTTGTGGTTTTCCATATGCTGCCAATGTTTTATAGTTAACACATGTCAAATGGCATGTGTATTTATATTTATTTACATTTTAGTGGCCCAACCTAGCCCAGTGGGGTTTACATGAGAGCTCCGTGCTTCCCTTGTAACAGAAAAAAGACTAATCTAACTTTCACATAAGAACGATATCAAGGCAGCAAGCTGTAACAGTGAGGCTGCCAAGTCGCAAGTCTAATGGGATTGTATTGTAGTTAAGGACAATTTGCACAAGTGCGATGGACAGTTATTCAATCTTCAGTATCACAGTTAAATAAATGCACTGCCAAAGCCTACAAAATGTCCATGCACAACAGCCAAGTGGTTCAGTTAAAATAGAAGATTTTGCTGTCTTTGCCTACTGCTATTGCATTGTGTTTTGGGCAGGAATGATAGAAGCAAGTCACAACAATAAAACTTTATATTTTCATCAATAACCGCCTATAAGAACTGCTCAAACTTCTGTCTCCCAGGACAGGCAGAATTATTGGATAGGTGACAATATTGCCTCTCCACTGTGTCTGCTCTTTGTGGGGCAAGTCTGAAACACCAACCAAAATATGGAGAAGGACTGACTCTACTCCAAGCTCCTCATAACTCGTAATTCTGTCTATTAGGGGGGGCATATATTGTGGTAATCAATGTGGCATGATAATACAGCATCATAAGACCTTATTTATAACCTTTATCTTGTAACTTTAAAAAAAAAAAAAAAATAGCTTTGTAAATTTCTGCTTTAATGGTGCGCTATGTAGCTTTTCTGGTTGAGGGTCTGAATTTGTTTGAGATTGTTCCACAGCTCGACATTAAGCTGACGTACCTTGCAATTATTCAATTGCAGGTGTTTTAATGCCTGAGCGCTGTCACATCTCTACAGATGTGACATGTAATTCAGCCTAGTGACATTACATGCTTGTCCCCATAGGTGTATAGTTGGCCCTCTGCTGAAAAACTTTTTGTAAACATTGCCATATTGTTAATCAACCTAAAATTTGGAAAGGCATTACCTTGTAAAGAACCAAAATAACCAACTCTTCTAACTTTGATCTCAGAAATATTTGTATTTATTATGACAAACACGTCTATAAAACCTTATAAGTCATGGTATGCACCATAACAGGAGACAGCGTTCTCTTGCCTCATGTTGCTAGGTGACCGAGACAGTATTGCACTCAATGTAACCTCACACGCTGACATTTTATAGTAAATGATCACTTTTTACACTCCATTCAGGCAAAGTGTTTCTGGGGCTAACACGTTCAGCCATTTGTCAAGATACAAGTGAATAAAGTGAACTATTCACTATAAGTGAACCGCTATTGATTCAGTCCTAAAGAGCACTTCCACAAAACACACTTATTTAACACAACCAAGGAGTCCAGCTGTACTGTTTGAGAAAGTTCATTCTAGAGAGCTGAAATAAGGACTTATACATGGGCCAGTCATACACAACCATTCACACTGTACTTTTATGGACTTGTGAGCAGAAAACTTACTATCTTTCCACATGTACTACTGTGACCAAAAGCACAAAACAATCAAGAAAAAAAAAAGCAGACAAGATAAAAAATCTCATGCACTACATAGGCATTTTGCACAGATTTTGACATGAAATAAAGCTTCAAATGTACTGATTTTGATAAAGATTTGCACTAAATTGAGTTCAAGAGAAACAATAGAATCAGTGGTTTTGTTTTTATTTGTATACTTCTGTTTGGTCAAAATATGACTGTAAAAAAACCAAACAAAAATCAACTCTTAAGGAGGTCTCACACACACACACACACACACACAAAAATACAAAACAAAACAAAAAAAACATACTTTTTAGGCCTGTTCAACATTGTAATAGAAAGCAGATATATCTCCTCTCTAGTTAAGTCAAAGTAAAAAGTATCCACTTTAAAATGTACTCAAGTAAAGTACAGATACCTAAAATTTATAATTAATTATTTATTATTATTTATAATTAACACTTTACTACTTTCACTTCATTATACTCCACCACAGCGAATAGGAAGTCAGACGGGACAAGGTGAATTATGATTGAATTCAACATAGGCAAAACATACATCTTGTAAAATGAAATTGTCTGGTTGTCTGGTTGGTTGGTTGTATGGTTGGTTGTCTGGTTGGTTGTCTGGTTGTATGGTTGGTTGGTTGGTTGTATGGTTGGTTGGTTGGTTGTATGGTTGGTTGTCTGGTTGTATGGTTGGTTGTCTGGTTGTATGGTTGGTTGGTTGGTTGGCTGTATGGTTGGTTGTCTGGTTGTATGGTTGGTTGTCTGGTTGTATGGTTGGTTGGTTGGTTGGTTGTATGGTTGGTTGTCTGGTTGTATGGTTGGTTGTCTGGTTGTATGGTTGGTTGTCTGGTTGTATGGTTGGTTGGTTGGTTGGCTGTATGGTTGGTTGTCTGGTTGTATGGTTGGTTGTCTGGTTGTATGGTTGGTTGGTTGGTTGGTTGGTTGTATGGTTGGTTGTCTGGTTGTATGGTTGGTTGTCTGGTTGTATGGTTGGTTGGTTGGTTGGTTGTATGGTTGGTTGTCTGGTTGTATGGTTGGTTGTCTGGTTGTATGGTTGGTTGTCTGGTTGTATGGTTGGTTGGTTGGTTGGTTGGTTGTATGGTTGGTTGTCTGGTTGTATGGTTGGTTGTCTGGTTGTATGGTTGGTTGGTTGGTTGGTTGTATGGTTGGTTGTCTGGTTGTATGGTTGGTTGGTAGTCAAACTGCACAAGCATCTTGACACTCACATCCAGAGATTATGTGTGAACAATCTTTCACACATAATCTTGACAAAAAGCACCTAGCAATCAATGTAGGTCACAGCCTAGTAGTGAAAACAGACATTTGAAGGGTTAAGTGTGGTAGATACCTTTGCCATCATCTTTTTTGACTTAAATTTAAACTTATTTTTATACACTTGTCTTTGCCTTTCTGTCTGGTCCACTACATTAGGAACAGACAAAAACTGTGATAAAAAATAATTCAATTCAGCATGACAAATCACAGCCATATTTTTCTTAATCTGCCCCCAAAACAGTTATGGCTTGACAAGAGTGGGCGAGTGAATGAGTGGTGCCAAAGTGTAAAATACATGCAGAAATTAGGAAAAAGTTATATATATTGAACTTACTATTATGAGAAATGCCTTACTGTCTCTTATTTTGTGAGGGTTAAAGGTGGAGCTGTTGTTGCTTAGCCTGAAAATTGTCATTCTATGACATTAAATTTATCTATTTCCATGGAGACAAGCACCAAGCCAATTAAAAGATCTTATTTGTGGAGCCAATTACAGAAGAATACATATTTTTCAAGGTATTGTTTTACAGCAAAAAACACCTTTAGTTAAATAATAAGTTTAATGCCATACTATGGTGCATTCCAGAGAAAGCAATCTTCCTAGCATATCTCCATGAACACAACCATGTGCTGAACTCTTACCAGAAAAGTTACATAATGCACCTTTAAGAAAGATTTTGAGTGTGCAAAAATCATAAGATTCAGACATTATTATTTAACCTAAGAAAAGTAGATTTGTAACTCGTCAAAAGTCATTGTGTTTTCATCACTGGTGAGTTACAACAAACGTTTCTCTCCAACATAAATCTATTTATAGATTTATGTTGGAGATAGAAAGTCAAAGGAATATAAAAATAGACAGAAAGTCTTGATAGAAAGTCAAAGGAAAATAAAAAATAGACTTTGCCTAAAAACATTGTCTGAGCGGTATGAGTGATGAGAGGTGTCTGTACACTTCATGGGAGACACTATAAATTTTACCTTCAGTTCTACAGAGCGCGGGTGAATGGGCTTGGAGAGGTTAAATAGGTGAGGAGACTCCAGTCGTGACCGGAGAGCTGCAGTCCTTTATGGCACAACAGCATTGGTCAAATATTGAGTTATTCACCTCATGCATCTGCAATGGGAGATAAGCTCTGCCCCGGCTCCTCACAAACCCATGTGAGCACCTTGGGGACTCATATACTGCTCAAATCCTGCGGCAAGAGGCACTGTTAAAGTTTGGGGCAATATAGAACTTACAATATAAGAAAGAACTGAATGAAAGTTTAATAAAGGTAAATACAAAACTTTCTTCCCCATATATTATTGACTTTATTCCTTTAGTTCATTTAATATAACTCAAGTTTGTAATGACTGATTTCTCCAGGATAAGAAATGTCATATACATATAAATGTTTTAAATGTACACATTAATTAATTGATGTGTAATTAATTCACATGTAATGCAGACAAAAATGCAGTTGATTTAATTAATTTATAATCAGTTTCACTTTTCAGCTGCACTTTTAAATACACCAGAGTGAACGGTGAGCTTTTGTCTTCAAATGCCCCTCTTTTATGATTCCATACTATGAACTATGAAATATTCCAAATGTTTCAGGCATTAAACTTATTGCCCTTTGTGGAGATAAGCATGAGGCTGCTTCACGCCAAGTTACAGGTCAGATCAGTGGACAGCAGAGCAGAATCCTGCATGGGTTTGAGTACCCGCGGATACCTGATGGGTGAACCGCATTTTAATGAAACGGGTGAAAAATGCTGTGCTGGGTCGAATGTGGGTTTGGTTCGGACACAGTTTTGCGGTTTACAAAACATCATGTGTGAACAAAAACAGGGCTGTATTTTAGTGAAATGGAAAAATGCCATTGTTTTTACATGATTAAATGAAAAATCCATGTTTTTGCCGCACATGCACATTCCCAAAAATCTCTGCTACTTTCATTTTCAAACCATGCATGCAATGTCCTGCAGTTCAAAATGACTCGTGAGGAGCTGAAAAGAAAATTAGTGGAGAGTACAAAGTTGTGGCTCTTTTTTGGCTCTTGGACTGATTTTCATTCAGGTCTTTCTGAGCAGTGAATCTAGAATATCTATATTTCTACTGTAACTATAGTTAAAGGTGCACTACGCAGCTTCTATTAGGCCCACCACCTAATTGTCTCCATGGACATGTTACTGCTTAGTTTGTAATGCTCCATAGTACATATCCATCGTATGTTACATGTATTTGTACTGGTTGCTTCTTTGGAAATGGAAACGTTAAATGCCATGCTATACTAAATTCTAGGCAAAACAAAGACAAAACAAGCAGTTGGTGGACCCTGCACCAGGAAAGTTACACATTGCACTTTTAAATATGTTAAATGCCTACTGTGGAACATCTAAAGAAAAGGAATTACAAGCAGTTACCAGACACCAGAAAAGTTACATAGTTCACCTTTAAACATGTCTTGAACTTCTTGGGAAAAAAAAAAAGTATGGTCCTGCATTCTTTTATCAGTTCCTTGCACTTTTGGACCTGAAGTGACCAATTGAAAGCTCCACACTATCTCTTAAGAGCCTGTATTAGACATCTCTGAGGCACGGTGCGAGGAAGCCATATAGCTATGACTAACGCAATTTCATACAATCGTCAAATTATGCTGGTCTGAACATGCGAAAAGGGCGAGAGACAGAGGCGGCGACAGAGGAGAGAGAGGGAGAAACATCAAGATTGGCAAGACTGCAGATTCTGTTCCTCTGGTGCCCGATCAAATTATTGAACTCAATTTGCAGTATTATCATTGTAGATTAACATTTTTATGAGTATGTGAAATTGCCCGTGAACGCCTATTGCTACAAGACACAATGAGGCACAGAAAGCCCATTGCCCCAATAAAGAGACGTGAGTATAAGGAGCTAACCCGTTTTACATTATGCTATTTGAAGAGCCAGGTCCTATAAGCCGGTCTGAAAGAGAAGGAGGAGGAAGAGGAGAAAAAGACTTTAGCTGCAATTTAAAAGAGCCCAATTCTGACATACTGAGAGGCAATTTGAGGGAGTTATCATGGAACTGCCAGGTCATCTACTAAAAAACAAATCTAACCATCATTCATAATACTCTATGTAGCATTGTGGCTAGAAATGGAACAATCAAAAACTATACAAAGGGGAAAAAAAGAGATTCAGGATAAAAAATTAAATAAAAAATACAACAGTAACCTGCTATAACGCCTACTACAATATCACAATTACTTTTTGGTGCAGCTACTGTAGCCTGTGCACTATGTAACTTTTCTGATGGAGGGTTTGCCACCTGCTTATCTCCTTGGAGGCGTTGTCACTTTGAGGGGTTCCATTTTATGCCATAAACGTGTTATCTCCATAGAGACAAGAGGTTCATGACACCAGAACTTTAATGCCATACTGTGGAACATTCTAGGCAAGTGTCAAGATCAAGTTACTGGTCAGGAAAGGCAAAGTATTTTTAAGCAATATAACTAGTAATTGAATAAATGCAAGACATATATACGTTTAATGCCATACTGTGGAACTTCCAGGTAAGTCGATATCATTTCCATGGAGACAAGTAGGTGGACGCTCGAACGTACATACATACTTCTTGTATCAATGCTTACTACACTTAAACCACTTTAACTGTTGGGAAAATAAGAGTACACATTTTTCAGTAAAACATTCAGGCTTAGGTTTAGATTATTTGGCATTTGTAGTGGAAAAACGTGTAAAAAGCAAATTTTATCTTCAGAGTTTACGTTAAACACATTGCACTCTTTCTTTATTTCTTTACAAAATCATATATCACTCCATTTTGTCCTCAGTCTGGTATTAAACTTGACAGTGAAATTGAAACACGTTGAAGAGACATTTTTCTTAATAAAATCTGAAATTTTCAGTCCCTCCATTCTGCAGATCCTATTGTGACATGTCAAGTCGACATCCCGCATCACTGAACCAGACATAAGAAGAAAAAAAAAATATATATATATATATATATATATATATATATATATATATATATATATGTGTGTGTAAACAATGTGTATAGATATGTGTGTGTGTGTATTCTCTGTTGCTCTGTTGAAGTGTAGCAGTGTAAAATTGCTGGATTTATCACAATTGCTGTTCCAGAGCAGGGGTTTACGGAGGCAACCAGTGGATTGACTCTTAGTTTTATCTTAAATAACACGTGTGAGGAGGAACCGCATCAGCCTTAAGTACGCAGCCATCCACCTCAATACATGTGGTCTGGCTTTGAGGAAATAGATAAAAGTGTCTTCTCTACATACAAGAGTCTAAGCTTGTAATCTGAGCTGAGGTGACCATCAAAGGTTTGAAAACACATAGAAATACAATAGTATGGTTATGAGTGAATAGATAAGTGGGGATTTATGTATATTTTAATCTGGTTTTACTCAGATGATATCACATGTAATAGAGGCAAAATGTATATAGAAAGAGATAATGCAATAATTGGATGCAAAGTCATTACTCAACAGTGAGTTGTAATATAGATGTATGTATAGATGAATATTTTTATACAGTATGTGTTCTGAGCTGTACATGCAAACAGCTTTATCAATTTTCAATGAGATTATGGGGCAGTAGTGGCTCAATGGTTAGAGTGATCGCAGTGCATGGTATTATTGTGTACTTGGGAAAGACGCTTTACTCACCCATGATGTGCGATTGGGACTGGTGGTCAGAGGTACTGTATAGGCACGGATTAACAGCCAGACGTCTGTCAGCACCCACAAAATCTGATTCATATTAGATTAAAATAATTAAAATGTTAAATTATTAGAATGTAAACGGCAAAATCATCCGATTTCTTTCCCATCATGGTTCCTCAAATTTAGTATTTTACATGTCATTTAGATCTAGTCTTAAAGGTCCAGAAATCTGATTATAATCATATTTTACTGTGCATGTAAATCTAGCCAGTCTGCTGTGGTGTTGCTGTGCACCACTGAGCACTAGTATAGGGAGTTAATGAAATAAAGAATATGCTTGTTTTATATAATTCTAATATTAATAACAGAATAAGAATATATTTTGATTTGGTTTGTTCTGGCATAGACTCGTACCATAGCCATCTTTTCATCGTACCTCATATTAAAGCTGTATATGCTCAAAAATAAAACAATCAAACCTGTCTTTCTTGACGTCATAGCAGGATTCTTTAATTACCTCAAAAAACAACATCAAAATGCTATAGACGTGCTTGTTTCAAAACTAAATGTCAAAAACTCAGCAACTGAAGCAACAACTATTTTCAGAAAAAGTGCAACATTAAAGAAGACATTTCACTTCCAAACCAGAGCCGTCAGCCTCTCCGTAAGTGCACAATAAAATGTAAAGCCTTCATAAATCATACCTCTAATCTTTACCTCAGCTTCTTTACAAAGTGCAGCAGTGCAGTATGGACACAAAAGTGTGTGTGCGGGTCAGAGCATCAGCTGAGGACAAAAACTACAGATCAGCAAAATAAGAGGCTCGGTGATGACATCATAACCCTGAGACGGAGATGGTGCGTTTGTGAGTTTGCGCTGTCACATGTGATTTATGATCTCTCCTGACTCCACACATCACCATCCATCTCTGTCAACACAATTACTGACCATCACCCCCTGCCCAGATCAGATCCATATTTATATTTCTGAGGTGTGGGGCCGAATCCCAATTAACAAGAATACACAAATATTAAGGAAGGAAAGGTGATAATATAATGAATGTAAGGGTCAGTTTATAATGTAATGAAGCAGAGACAGTGATTATATTAAAACAACATATATTTGTAGCATGTATTTATTAAAGGGTCCATATTACACTGTTTTCTGATCCATGTTATAATGTTGTTTCCTCATCAAAAACATACCTGGTTGTATGTTTGGAAGTATGGAGTTGTATTTTGTTTCATTCACACTTGTTTAACAAACATATCTAGGCTGAGTTCTTCTCTCATCACTCTGTTCCACCTTGTGATGTCATGTGATACAATGCAGGTTACAATACATACAATACAGAAACGTGTGCAAATGAAATAAAACACATCTCCAGGTATGTTTTTGATGAGGTAACAATATCATAACATGGTTTAAAGCTCACAAGAGTCAATTTTGCGTAATATTGGGTCTTTAATTTGTGTGCGTATGCTATTTATTTAAGTCTGTGTCTCAGCAAATGAACAAGACAAATGGAAAAATCTACAATACCCATATTTATTTTCCATTTGCAGATGTGATCCTTGTCAAAGCTGCCAAGAAAATGTAATAGGGTCTGACAAAGTGCAAGAGTAAAAAGCCAAGTGGACAGATTTTATTCAAGATTCAAGATGATTCATTGCAGTGAATTGTGAAGTCATGGATATGAAAAAATCAGGTTCAAAGCAGCAGTAAATGCAGTTACAACCAGCTTTGGGTGTTTTTTTGGCTTTGAAGGACGTTTTTAAAGGAAGCAGATTCATCTTGTCCTCAGGGTCCAGGTAAACAGACATCACATAAGGAAGGAACAAACACTGAAAACAAGAAAACTTGGACACGCTGGGTACGGTGTTTGTTGGTTCATTTGTATGTACATATATTCAAATTGCATTACAAGCATTTGAGTACTGGTAGAATCAACAAACTTTGAAGAGACAAAACATTTATAAAAATACCCTGAAAGAAATACTACAAAGTTATTCAGGCAGCTTCGGAGATTAAAAAGTAAAGGTAAATTGTATGTCAAATTCAAATACATGGTTTTAAATCATTATAAATTATTGCTGTAATATATGAGAATAATTAACATGATCCATTACTCCCACACGGTAACGTTAATAAGCCCATTAACTCTCTTACGTGTGCATACATTAACAGGTATCATAGAAAGGCTAAGTTTTACAAGTTAAATTATTGTATGTCATGGTAACAAGGGAATTTATAAAGCGAGAATATATTTGAATTATGACTTAATAACAATGGGCAATATAGAACAGTGAAAAATTATATAGAAGAGGCTAGGGACATATATTTCAGTGAATATGAGTCTTTATAGCCAGTCAAGAAGTCACAAATGGGCACATACTAACTCTCAGAGAATACCATTAAAGGGCCCACATTACGCTATTTTCTGATCTACAGTATGTTATAATGCTGTTTCCTCATCAGAAACATACCTGGAGCTGTGTTTCGTTTCATTCACACACAAAACCTGCATACTTAGGCTGAGTTCTTCTCTCAAACTGAAAACGCTCTGTTCCTCCTTGTGATGTCATGTGGTAATACAGGAACTGCTCCACTGTTTTTACTACACACCTTCACTAGAATCATTTAGAACATTTCAGGCCTGGAACTGCCTATTTCTAGTGAACAAAAGGTAAATGGTAGCTGTGAACTTGAAAACTACCACTACATGACATAACAAAGTGAAACAGAGCATTTTGAGCTTTGTGGATGCAGACAGACTAATGATAAAAGATTACTCAAACATGTAAGAATGACAAAACACAACACGAGATATGTTTTTGATGAGGTAACATTATAATGTGGCTTAAAGCTCACAGGAATCAATGCGTAGTATAGGACCGTTGAGTTATTATAATGTATTAATGGATAAACAGTTGATAAACAAAAGTCTATATGCTTTTCCATCTTTTATACCACACTGGATATGCACTCAGCTGTTCACCTGTCAGCCCTAGTATATTAAAATGCATGGGGAATCTTCCATATGAATGCTTGTTTACAATATTAATAAATATAATATATATATAATATTCCACAAGCACAAAGCTATAGACTGACCGCCCATGTGTTAGACCTGTTCTGTGAAGGCGAGGGTCCCAGTCCTTTGTGACCTTTGTACAAATGTAACACATGGCCTGGTGTCTGGATATCTGCCCTCACAGCCGCTCCCTTAGCCCAATACAACCCACAGGTCAACACACTCACCGCTCTGTATCTCCTCTATTACTGGGATAATAACTATACACTCTGGAGGTACAAGGTGGAGTATGGGGTGCTTTGTTGAACTTCAGTGTTTCAAATTATATCATCACAGTACTGTATATAAACGCATGTTTATTGTTATAGCAATTTGAATAATACAGTATGCAATTTTGTACTGGAACAAAAAGGAGATTAATCTAGGCTAACGTTTAAAATGTGCCAGTGCAAAGGCGATAGTCCAGTTTTGCAAAGGTAACATTATAGTGGCCGGGCCTGGATTCAAACTGAAATATATTCTATTTTCAACTGAACCAAAAACCGTACAAGCATAGCTAACATAATCTGCTATTTTAGAGGGAGAATACCTCAATATGGTACCTCTTCTTGGAATAAAATGTCATACAAATCTGCAACAATGTCACTGATTATTATTATTCTTAATAATAATCGATGCCATTATTTTCTCCAGTGGTGGAATAATAATAATAATAATAATAATAATAATAATAATAATAATAATAATAATAATAATAATAATAATAATAATGCTCAAAATAATCAAACTTATATAGCGTTTTTTGGACACTCAAAGACGCTTTACAAACAAATAGGATGTGATACTGTAGAAAGTCATGATGGGGATACCAGAAGAAATAGGCTACTCAGTTTTGTTGCTTAAGTAAAAGTACTGGATACCGTATGAAAACATGAACAAAATCAACATTTTTGTAGATTTGTGCTCAATTTTGTTCTGCAGAAATAATGGAATTGATAGTGTGTTGAATGCTTTTAATTGTATATTTTTGTTGCTCAAACTACAAACATAAAAAAGTTACATATTTTTATCACAAATATATTTTATGAGATGGCGCAACCCTCCATCAGAAAAGTCACATAAATAATGCAAACAAACAAAAAAAAAACTTTGAGGAAACAGCTCTGCAAATGCAAACTGCTGGACCTCTACCAAGCTCAGGGCCAAACCATGTCATGCCCCCAGTGCCATAGTATTTGTATATGATTCCCTCCTCTCTGGTTGAAGTAATGGGTGGCGCTGTGGGAAGGGGGAGAGAGGGGGCCAGTGCTCAGAGAAACAGTGTGGCTCGACGGCGCAAGGATAAAGTGAGAATGGATAGATGCTGCTGCCAGGACCTGTCAGCTCTGACAAATGGATGTGGCCAAGATGAAGCAAGTAAGACATTAAAGAACAGTGATGTGGTGAATCACCGGCCAGAGCGGGTGTGTGTGTGTGTGTGTGTGTGTGTGTGTATGTGTGTATGGGTGTGTGTGTGTTATACTTTATATGAGCTACTGAATGACTGGGACAGGTATGTGAGAGAAGCAAGAGTGAGAGACTATTGGGTGGGAATAAAATACAAAATGTAAAGTCGAAGCGGAAGGTGTATGAAAAAGTATGAACACAGAGTCATTTGTCTATAATAAAAAATAAAATAATGAAAAGCATGCAAAAAGAGCTGATTAAAAATAATACAAACTTGCAGTGTTACTTAACAAATAAGGGTTTATATATCAGCAATTTTATAGCATATTTCTGGATTGCAAAATTTTGAACTGAACATTAAAATTATATAACAAAACAAATTCTAAGATATTCGTTTAGTCAGTTATTATGTCTAGAGTGTGACTGTTGACTTTGCAATTAAAAATTCAATTATAAAGTCAAAAGTTCACAAAATGCCACCAACGTAACAGGAAGCTAACCTTCATGAATCGAACTTTTATTAGTATAATAATAACACTCAGAGGTAGCCAGTTATATGTTGACAAAACTTCCACCTATAAGTACTCATTCACACACTACTGTACAACCTGAGCTAATGTCACGTACCCCATCCAGTATCAAATGTAAATAACATTAATCTTATTTTATTTTATTTTATTTATTTGTGGATACTTCAAAAACTCAAATTTTACCATGTTTTATGATTCAAATTGTACAAAAATACCATAGTTTTCCAGGTAATCTGCACAAGTGGATATCCAAAAACAATTTCTGTAATTTACTTCCGACATATTCAAAAACAATTTTCATAAATGATTTCCTCTATTTTACTACAATCATCGTTAAAGGGTCTATAGTTTAGTTCTATTTAAGTAGTATTCTCTGCTCTACTTTCACACCTGAATGAGGAAATGAGACAAAATGAGAGAAAAGAGAAGACGTGTGGCTGGGGTGCATCCCAAGCTGCACGGTGCCAGTCCTGACAGCAGCGGCCATGATGGGAGAGTGCTGGGAAATTGATTTATCCTTTGTGTGCGGGCGACAAAGATGGATCTGCAGCTCTGAATACAGGTAGAAAAACTGCATCCGAACAAGGAGCAAAGCAGAGAGGAGAGGAGCAGTAAAGAAACAAGCAAAAAATGTGTACATAAAAAGAAAGATACAATCGGAGGGTGTATGCATGTTTTTTTTTTCACTTATCAGCTACTACTACACTCTATCCATCTATCTAATCAAAATAGGTGCGGTAGGAATAGCAAAGCAAAAGGCAAAAAGTTTTTGTAGTTGTTGTTATTGAAGTAGTAGTAGTAGTGGTAGTAGTGGCAGAAGTAGTAGTAGATCTAGATGTATAAGTAGATGTAGTAGTAGTAGCAGTAGTAGTAGTAGTAGTAGGTAGGGGTTGCAGTAGTAGTGATAGTAGTAATAATAGTAGTAGTAGTAATAAAGTGGAACAAATAAAAAGTAGTAAGAGTAAAGTAAAAGCAGTCGCAGTACTAAAAGTAGGAGTAAAAATTTTATGTACTGTAGTTGTAGTATTTCTTGTTATTGAACTAGTAGTAGTCATAGTCGTAGTCATAGTAGTAGTATCTCTTGTATCATCTGGAAAGACCGGTAGCTTGCCTGTTAATTTTGCACAAATATGGAGCAAATTATGGTAAAAAATAATAGTACTAGAAGTAGAAATATACACTGTACTTTTACCACATTTCTGTGGGATTTACTGCCCCATATTTAATAAACATAAACATAAATATTTTAGATTTAGATGTACAGCTTGGATACCATTAGAAAGTTTTCCTGATTATTTAACCAAACTTTTTGTCTAGCAGACCCTGGTATGAGCAGACTGGCAGCATGTTCTTGTACATACAGTGAACATATGGCACCATCCATCTGAAAGCCTCATGAATATTAATATTACTCCAATACTGTGCGTGGCTTTCTACACAAGCACTGTTAAGCCCGCATGAATCTCTCCGTATGTTTTCATCCTTCAATTCAACATCATTTTTTCAATTCTCTTGATGATGTTTCTCATATAGATTGTTCAATGTTCTTTTCCATATCTCTGTCTCTCCACCTAATGTCTACTGTGTCTACTTTTCTCTCTGTAGTCAAAGTTATAATCTAGTTTTAAATTTAATCTTGGCGTGTTTGAAGTGATTCATGATAATAATTAAAGCTACAAATTTGTCTCTGTCATCTGTTTAATCATTTTGGTCTTGTATTTTTAGATTGTTGTACATGTTGATACCTTTAAAGGCTATTATTACTTTCTTGAAGCTTTTGGGGGTACTTATCATTGCACTCACATCGTCATGATAAATTTCCTCCAGAAGTAGCCAGGACTGTGTCTTTCCTGCTCCCCGCCTCCGGCACACCCATCTGGGCACACGTCTGTCTGTTGGCCCCTAGGTCTGTTTGGATCAGCCAGAGTCTTCCTGCATCGGGATACAAAAAAGGGGACTTCTTGGGTGAGCAAATCACAAATGGACACACCAGATGCCCCGCCACATGTTCACATTAATATACAACATTTTGGCATCGGTGAAAATGTAGAACATGTATGGACAATTAAATGCAATAAGTGTATGTTTGCATGACACAGATAACAGGTTTATTTCTATGGAGTTAGTGTTCAATCAATATTCCACAGTTATTAAAAGGTTGATATCCATTTTGCATATATTCAATTACAGACAAAAGAATACAATAAAAGAAATCTCTCCTCTCCACAGATATGAGCTGTAACATATGGCAAAACTGCTTCTCTCATGGAGGTGGGCAACGTTAATGCCACAGACTACTGAGACTACTGTGGGACATTGCAAGTACATTAAGATACCACAAGCAGCGTCAAGTTCCAGTGCACCACTAATAAAGGAGTGAGGTACTGTGTCCAAATAATTTCCCTTGTGGATCAACAAAGTTTGTCTCACTGTCCTAAACTGGATTTAGTAAACAGCATAGGAAAACTTCATCTTTCAAGCTGTTATATCACTGGTATGAATGCTTAGATTTTATTTTCTCACCTCTAAGCAGACGTTTCACTGCTACTGCGTGTGCTATGAATATTATGAAAAGATATTGACATTTCTTTACATGAAACTCTGTAAAGGCTGGATGCTTACATAGTTTTCAATGAAAGCTACAGGTCCTCATAACTCTATTAGATAAGAGTCGATTGTAAAAAATGTTTCAAACTTTTAAATGCGACAACCTTTTGAGTGTCCATGGCTGTTTATGGTTTCAGTCATTTCTGTTTTAGTTGAAGCTAATCCTAACAGTCGATCTTAACAGTAGCTCATTTGTTCATTTGTTGCCCCATAGTGTAGTGATACGGAACAGTCATTAACTGGTGCCTGATCTACCTGTGCGGTTATTCAAAACTAATGCATGGCCATTAGCATCAGAATTCTCACTGACGAGAAACTAATACATATTAATGAATGTTATATCATCTGTGGGTATACAATAAATTATGCATCAAATCTCACTGATACATAACAGTCTCTTTGACCCATTTTAACCTTCAAAACAAATTTCATCCCTGAATTAAGGCTATAGGTCTCTGAATAAAACCCATCTGCTCCATTCCACATCCGAACATTAACAACCACTTTCACCTCCATGAAAAACCCTATCAACCCAAGTCATTAAACTCTTCATCGCAAGCAGACAATTGGCTTTAAAATGGCATAAAGCTCCGTGTTAGAGTTCTATATAACCGATACACAGCTGTGAAATATACATTAAAGTTGTAATTTACCGCACTATATTCGGTCCACGTAACTACCCCTTAGGCACTAGTTAATATCTGAACTCCGAGTGTCAGCAACTTGGGGGATGGCCTGTAGTGTGGGCTGTTGGAAAGGTCAAAGCAGTTCTGAATGCGCAAGTAGCTGCCTGACCCAGAAATTGTTGATCCCACAGATAAAAGTTGTTTCTTTATTTTTGCTGCAGATATGTGTAAAGTCATACTATACATATTAAGCATACATAAAGAGAGAGATACTTTATGGGAAATCCAAGTGTTGTTACAGCAACATTTACATTGCGCTTCTCAGTCGCCTTTGCGTCTCAGCCAAAGGTTTAACAAGAGGACTGGAGAGGTAGGTTCAGCAGATCTGTGTCAAGGCAGTTTGTGGAGAGGGAGAGCCAAAAGTGTCCCTCCACTGTGTCCTGCAGCATCACAGAAATGGCCCATTCCCTCAAAATATTTCATCTGGAAGGTCTTCTGCCACATTTGCTTCCACATATGGTGTTAAACCCTGTAGCATCTCAACTGTCCATAGCTAGCGCCTTACTTAGTTATCAGACCATTATGCGACCTGTGATCAGCAATATTTCCATAATAACAAGCGTTAAAGTGCATATATCATATTACACTACTAATTTACCTGAAACATAGTTAAAAGTCCTGTATAGGCACATGTATTTGTCCCACTACAGACAGTTGTATAAGGAGATCTTGAGGTCAAAATAAGTCTGCTGTGTGCTGTCTGTCATCTAATTAGAAAGCATTTTACTGTCCAATAATCAGGAAGAGCGCATTAGCAAGCTAGTCGTTGGCAAAACTCAATTTTGGTCTCTGAGAGTTGAGAAAAGAGCTAATAAACTCATTGGGATGAATAAATAGAACACTTGGATTATACATGTTAAGTGAGGAGTAACTTTGGACCACTGCAAACCAGATTGTGTGAACAAAAGATTTTAAGTTTTAAACATTTTAATTACCACATAGCCTCAAAAATGACACTTTTAGTTATTACGCTACCTCCATCCTTTGACTTCCATAAACCAATAGCGTGTGAAAAGAACCATATACAACAAAAATAGGAGCCTGAAATGGGTGCCAACGTGTTGACAAAATGCAACAATGAAAAACAAATTACAGGTTGAGAAATAACTATTTATTTAGACTGTCTCGCTGTTGGACAAATCAAAACAGTTCCTTTTGACAGATTTGAGTGAAATGAATATACACAATACACGCCAACACAAAGCGGACACCAGCCGGGGCGATCGACTGAGTAAGAGTGGTCTAGGTGACGTAACTGTGCTATAAATACTTCTTCCAAAGGCCATATTGACATTTAGGAGCTGATTTATCTGCAAGTCTAGCACTGTGTTATGAGGCCTTCATCAGAGCTAGTATACAGACTTGATAGCACAGACACTCCTCTGTATTCAGTAGAAATATGATGGGCCGCTGGGTAATGGATATACACTGTTATGTTTTGGCACAGAGAAGGAACCAGGAACACAAATCTAACAGGTGATTAAACTGACAGCATTCACGGCCTCAGAACTCCCCAGAGGAAACACAAAGAATGATGGGAAATATTATGGCCACATTTATTCATCTCAGAGTCGTTTGGCATTTGTGAAATTATGACAAGGGCGAGAGGTCACAAGTTTGGGAGTTTGATTGTCAGACATTTTGGAAAAGTTTAAAATGAAATGTTTTAAAGAAAGGTAAGAAGTCATCATACATTTAAACTGTTTTTAAATTAGTATTAACTTAACCACAACTACACTCTTGGTTTATAATACTATTGTCTCTGACACTTTTTACCTTAAGATGCACTAATGAACATTTTCCCTATCAAATCTAACTAGCAAATAACCAGCTCATTCACCCCATGTATCTACTACTTCTGGTCTGAAATAAAGAGCTTTATGTAAATGATCAGTGGTATGCTATAGTCTGTATAAAGGTATTTGTATAAAGAAGACTACAGGTTGCAATTTAAATTTTAAATGGTTATTAGGGCACAGTGGATTTGGCTTTTCAAATATATTCAGCATAATTAGATACCTTTTCACATGATCTATGTTGTTATTCAAGGGCTGCTGTTAGCGAGGTCACTCAGTCCTCCAGAGTAACACGTTTTACCTTCAGCACAGTTTAACTTGCCTCTCCTCCATTCTGCCACAAGGCATCTGGCTCTGCAGTGCTGAAATCCTGATTATACAGATTTTTAACATAATGTCTTCATTGCACTCCCATCTAAGAGCTAGGCCAGATGTTCGCTTATATCTCCATATTTTTAAGAGGGTTTTGTAAGTGTTTGGTCACAAGTTTAAGGATCTGTTGATGTGAATGAATTCTGCCTGCTGTTAAGAGGTAGAACTCTTCATCATTACATATTCAGTTTGTATAAAATGCTGTACATGGCCCATGAAACTAAATATATCAAATATGTCAAGACGGATATATAATGAATATAATAATTTCTCTTTACGATACTTTCTCCTTTTTAATCTGTATGTATCCAGGTTGATAAGAAATATATATTGTAAAACTAAGGCTACTCACTCAGCACATTCATACACAAGCAAGGTGGGTGAAGTGTCTTTCTGAAGGACACAACAGAATATACTTGTTCAAGCAGAACTTGAACAATAGATCTTTACACTGAAGGGCAAGCAGACTGATCACTGATCACTACTATTACACATAACTTGTAACTCTATAAATCTTTTTGGTACAGTTGAGATATAGTGCCAAATATTTTGCCTATCCAGCCAGTCCCTTCTACATTCTGCTTGAATCCAAAAGGATCTGCAACAGGACAACAGTGTGTGAAAAAATCTGTCCAAACTTAAGACAGGATGGATTTTCTCAGAATCAACAACTGAAGCACCAAACTATTACGTGTTTCAGGCAAAAGAAGTGATATATTTTCATCTGCATTTGAGAAACACGTAATGCAAATTAGCAAATGCGGAAGACACCTCTTGAAAATGAATGTAACATTCAATTGAAAATATATAACTTCTTTTACCTGAAGTGTGTAATAGTTTGGTGCTTCATTTGTTGATTCTGAGAAAATCCATCCTTTATGAAGTTTTTTCTTCTTTGTAAGCAGCCATGTTGTTTTTGACACAAACGTTTTGTCAAAGCGTGGTTCTGGCTACTAGGATACTCAAATTCTTGTAAATTATTTCTCTGTATTTGGTGCATTGCTTTGAAATACAACTCATTTAGGCAGTGTAGTGTTTCAATTCCCCTCCTCTTTGCGCGTAATCATTGACACCTTAAGTAGTACTTCCCTCTAACGAACAAACCCTGTCGCACTAATGACATTGCATTGACAGAGCTGACCGGGTGCTCCTACCAGAAGGTGCTGCATTATTCACTGGTTTATTGGCTAGAGACTGGGGATCAAAGGCTTGGCTGTTGGTTGGGTCTGTGGGAGGGGGAGAGCTCACAGTGCCTGCCCCCTCTCCTCCTCCATATCCCTGCATGGTTCAGGACCAACAGCGGTTTGTTCATTAACGGACCCGTGCTGGGTGACAACATCCAGTCAGTGTCAATTAGACAGAAGCAGCTGAGCGGGTAGGACAGAGGTGACAGGGGGGACGGCGGTCATTAGAGTCAGGGAGGGACGAAGAAAGAAAGGGATGGAGCGAGGGGGACACAGAGATATACAAAGAGACAGAAAGGGGAAGAGAGCAAGAGGGAGAAGAGATGGACAGAAAGGGATGGAGAGAGGGGGGCAGAGAGACATACAAAGAGACAGAAAGGGGAAGAGGGAGAGGGAGAAGAGAGAGACAGAGAGGGAGGGACGAAGAAAGAGAAGGATGAAGAGAGGGGGACAGAGAGAGATACAGAAAGGGGATGATAGAGAGGGACAGAAATGGAGGGACGAAGACAGAGAGGGATGGAGAGAAGGGGACAGAGAGAGATACAGAAAGTGGATGAGAGAGAGGGAGAAGGGAGGGACGAAGACAGAGAGGGAGGGAGAGGGGGACAGAGAGAGATACAGACAGAAAGGGGAAGAGAGAGGGAGAAGAGAGAGATAGAGAGGGAGGGATGAAGAAAGAGAGGGATGAAGACAGGGGGACAGAGAGAGATACAGAAAGGGGACGATAGAGAGGGAGAAGAGAGGGACAGAGAGGAAGGGATGAAGACAGAGAGGGATGGAGAGAGAGGGACAGAGAGAGAGAGAGGGAGAGGGATGGAGAGCGAGAGAGGGAGAGAGAGATGGAGGGCGTGCAGAGAGAGAAATAGAGAGGCCATCATTAGAGAGAAGGAGAGGGGGAAAGAAAGTGAAAGTGAGATAAATAGAGAGAGAGTGGCAAAGAGAGAGAAGGAGAAAGATATATTCAGAGAGAGGAGATACATCGAGAGGGAAAGGGAGAGAGATGAAGGTAAAAACAGAGGGAACAGTCATTAGAGAGAGCGAGAGAGGGAAAGAGAGAAAGAGATGGGGGCAGTCATTAGATCTAGAGAGGCAGAGAGAGAGAGATGGCAGAAAGAAATCTGCACAAAGCTGAGCAGGGCTGGTCTGAGCTGTTCTGAACGTGAAATAATAATGAAAACTAATTAACTAAACTAACTAAAGTGTGACATTTGTGTTTTTTTTCCATCTTTGTAAAATAATTCTATGGCCTTTATCTGTTATGTTCATTAAAGGGGCTTGATGAACAACAATAAGCGGCGGAAAGCCTGGGGGTGAAGAGTGGGAGAGACATTCGACTAATGGAGTTTAGCATCTGGTGTATCTGCCTCCATAAGTTAAATCATATGTTTTATCACAACATAAATTCACCCAAAGTGCAACATTTGGAAATGTTTTCACATTTGGTGATATGCAATACAGAGGTCTGCAATCCATAATAAACAATAAGCTGCCAAGTTGTAAAAATATGTTGTTGTTTTTTTATGTACTGTATGTAACATTATTATTTAAAGGGCCTATATTATGCTATTTTGTGATTTATGCAAACACACTCAATTTTATTCATACATGCTTAACACATAAATCCTGCATATTTAGGAGTTCTCTACGTAAACAGAAAACACTTTGTGATGTCATGTGGTAATATAGAAAGTGCTCCACTGTGTTTTTAAACTCCATACCTTTACTAGCATCATTTGTATAATTTAAGCCCTAGAATTTCCAGTCTCTACTAAACAAAATCTAAAACGTAGCTATTAACTTGAAAACCATCACTACATGACATCACAAGGCAGAACAAAGCACTTAAAGCTTTGGAAATGTACACAGACTAATAAAGAGTAACTCAAATGTGTGAATGAAACAAAACACAAACCAGGTAGGTTTTTGAAGAAGTATCAGTATTATAACATGGCTAAAAGGTTAAAAGAGTCAATTTTGCATAAAAAAGAACCATTAACTAATATTCTATACATAACTATCTCACAGTTGTATTTATAATGCAACAAATTATAAACACATAATGGCTATAATGAACAAACTTGAACGCCCAACTGTGTCAAACATGAGTGTGAAGCAGTTAAAACAACAGCTGGATGGATGGAGTATGTGCGAGTGCATTTTTAATGGTGACAGCTGTTTTCTGCTAATGGCATGAAGTGGCACGTTTACAACAGTTTCTCTCCATTCCTCCACCCCAGCTCAATACAGTCCCCTTCACATCTGGGAATCTGCCGTGATATGAGACTATCCAGAGCAGACAACTTCCACACTCAGAAGCTTATATTTGGTGTAGATAACTGTCAGTGTGCCTCAAATTAGCAGAAGCTGACAGGAGCAAAGACACAAGCTGCTTATGAGGTCAGTCAATAGACACCATTTAGATGCAATTAAGTTTGTGAAGAGATAAACTGTCAAGAATAAATGTAAAATTAAAAATGTAAGCAGTGATAAAGAGCCCTATCAACCCTTATGAATGCAGAAGAGGACTCTTCAGGACTGCCTATTGATCCTGGCTGTACAAATTGCCACGGTCACACTAGAAATAAATGTTTCTGTCCCATTTTAACTGTGCAGGGGGCACTGAGAGCCCTTTTTTAAATTTTGGAAATAATCCAGAGTTCAGTTTTTTAAACTCCCAGGAGACCAAACTCATAGGTGTCTTCTGATAGGACAGGACTCCCATGTTTTGTTGGCTTAACTGCAGGGCCTTCATTACCTTCAGGAACATCTGCTTTTGTATTTTGTGTGGAGCTCTTAAGCAGTACTTTTCAGCCTCTTTTTATCCATCATCATCTGGAATTTTTGGCCAGTTTTGTGTAGTGTAGTTTTCTATAGTTGACAGTTTTGTGTTGTTATTGTGTTGTTGTTTGTGTTGTGTAATTATTGGAATGTCTAATTTCTCCTCTGGTGTTGCAGTTATTAAAGTTTTAGGAGACAAATCTATTTTCTCCTTTTCTATAGTTGATCCAGTCTCTTGTTCTTTTGCAGGGCTCCCAATCTTAGGCGGCATTTTCATCTTCTGTAGTCGACACTTTTGGGTTGTTGACAGCAATTATTAGGATGTCTAATTTCTCCTCTGTTCTACTGGGGATCTCAAGTTTTGGACTGGTGTTTCCAATCAGTTGAGTCCAATTTTTGGTCTGGGTTGTTCTGTGGGGTCCTACTTTTTAGTGGCACATTCATGCTTACCCCTTTTTTGTTCATCATCTTCTGGAACCCTGGAGATCATTTTAGATTGTTAACCACAATTATCATCATCTCTACTTTCTTCTCTGGTGTTGCAATTATCAGAGTTTTGGAAGAGTTTTGGTAGGCTGAAATCTTCAGAAAGATTCTAGTAAAGGTAAAGTCCAGGTATGTTTGTGATGAGGTATCACACAGATCAGAAAATAGCACAGTATGGGCCCTTTAAGTATAATGACCAGTCATCCTGAGTAATATAAGGAGTTTGTGTTCGTGATAGTATTTATATTATGAATTACAGTAACATACTCTTACTGGTGTTTTCGCCCTTTATCCAGTTCTCTAAATTATACACCATGCCAGCTCAGCATAACTAGTCTTTTGGTCTTAAGAAACGCTTTCCTCAGATAACAATGTGCCTTTAATGAGATTTTTCTGATGAATGCTTTGGTTCACACTGACCTTCTCCTCATTTATGCCAAGACTCCATCTGCTCCAACCAAAAAGCCATTTTTAATTAAACCACTCCAATACTTATCTCTGTATTTTTCATTTTCCTCTTTGAGCTCAAAATCCATTATCTTTGTCTCAAGAACTGTCAACGCATCAAGATTTCACCTTGTGTGACGGCAGCTTCATAAGCCTTTAGATAAGTTGACTTTGCCTGTTCAGATGAGAAAATTAAAAAGCTCAAAGCCCAAATACCATTGATCAAACAAAACAGCAAAATACAAAAAAAACTAATTTATAATTTCCACAGAATCATTGTTTTGGTTATTTCTGAATGTAGAGGAATTAGAACATGAAAACTGCACATTGTTAACAAGCTTGGCGTCATGTCACCCCCTTTGGTGAGAGATGTTCTTTGTGGACACAGATGCCATCTTGAGCCTCCTCAGAGAATGCTCCTAATGCAACCCTTAATTCTGAACTTCAGGGGGAGATCCTTCCTCTACTGAAAATTTTGAACCCAAAAAAGCCATGCTTGGATGGGATTTTCTACGCTGGTCACAAATACAGCAATATGACCACCTTCATAACATTATTATTTGAGACTGAATCAGCTTCTACAATGTAAACTGATATGATTGTGTGCTGGATTAGATGGGACAACTTTCAATTATGTAGTAATGGTCCAAGTAATGGTTTTGTTACCTGGGATCCAGGGTACACTCTTCTTCAATACTACGAATATGCGAGTCCGGTCACTGGTGAATCTCCCAGTTTTCAAATAGGTGTGACTGACAGGAGGATGGGACAATCAGGGACACACTTGGTCCATCCATATCACAAAAAATAAAGGAAAAATAAAGGATTGAAAAAATTGCAGATTTCTGTAGAATTAATGGGCAAAGCACTAAACTCTGTTAATCTGAGGTGAGATCAAGTTGATTTTGTTGGTAAATCATATGTGATCAATGAGCTCCTTCATTTCACATGTCACTGAAAAAAACAAATCTGACTGGACGATCACCTTTAACCGGGCTTGAGGCATGATCAAGGGCCAGACTGATATCAATCTGCATAAAAATACAGCGATTTAATTCTGGATTTGGCAACCAATTTTGTTCAGTTTTGTAATTTTATTTTATGTGAAGATATCAGTACCAAAGTACCAAATTTTAATGGTCGTTATACTATCAATGAGTGTCTTGTTACTTAACTCTAGTTTATAGAGGACAACACAACATTTATTTCATACTCCATACAACTGCACAACTCACCCCTATGTCACAGATGTCATTCACAATTTCATCTTTGCACTTTCTCCTTATGACCTTTTGTACATACCTGAGATATATTTGTATTACTACATTTCTATATTTTTTATTTTTACTTGTACATATAGAGAGATTATTTGTCAACATAGCAGAAGTGCAGTAAGTTCCACTGTCTGTGTGGTTAACATGAAGTTGCAACCTAGCTAGCGAATGGGAGAGACGAGAAGAAACAGCTCAAACTTCAGTAGCCGAACAGCTATTCGTACCTGATCGACACAACTAGCCTAGCCCCCGGGAGAGCCTGAAATCTGCTGAAATCTTACAAGACACTGACAGGATACAAGACAGAACAGCGGCTCTTTCTTCAGGCGACATGCACAGTAGAAGGCGAAGTAATGCAGTCTGATAATCCATCTAAACATTTTTATTACCGGTATTATGCCTTATTTGACACCGGTCTTTTGTTATTTTTATTACTTATTATATTTGAATTTATTATTACCATTTCTATTTTTGCTCTTTTTATTATGATATATTATGATGTTGTGAGCTACTGTGTCCAAATAATTTCCCTAGTGGATCAATAAAGTTTGTCCAAGTCTAAGCCTTTTTTTTTTAATTTCTCATCCATTTGTATTATTTAGGGGATGATTAACACCCATCACATGCTCCAGGGATGTTTCTCCTGATCGGACCAGTACCCTCCGGAGTGCGTAAATCTCACCGGTAAATATTTCAGCAGGGTCGGGCCCGCTCCCCCCTCTCTGCAGAGGTTAATAGGATTCAGATCATGCCTGTGCCATTACGGACGCTCTAATTAAATCAGGAGATGTCGCTGTGGGTTTGTAGTGCCACAGTTTTTAAAAAGGGAACAGCAGAGACAAGGGTGATAATTGATAGAAGAGAGCACCCAAAGGCCCTCCAAATAATGTAGATTTAAAGCTTTTTGGGTGCAATATGTAAGAGGCAACAGGGGTAATAGCATTTTAACCATTTAAAAAGTTGATAAATCCGTGAACAAAATAGAGCTTTGTTATTCACATGACATGAACCCCTCTCGACTCCAGATATAAGATTAGTCACTAATGTAAATACTGCTCTAACCTTCTTTTAATATATATAAAAAGTATGGCAAAAAGATTACTACAACAGTGTATGCAAAATTCATGATTTGATACTCAATACATAGCTCCCAATACACTGTTATCGTGATATGGCAATATATGCACTAACCAATATATTGCACATGATTCTCTGTGATATTTCACTGTTTTTTAAGAGCTCAGTATATATTTAGCTACACTATTTCTTTGTTAAACCGCTACCGCTAAACCGCAAAGTTAATATGAAATCCAACTATTTTAAAGGGACCGTCTGGAATTTTGGACATAGGGCCTCATTTCCTAGTGAGTCAGAGTGTTGGAGACACTATTTTAAGTATTCCACCCAGTCCTTGTATTTGGAGAGGTTGCTGGTGCTAGGCTAGTGCATGTCAATGGCCATAGTTGTCCTGACACTAAAAACAGTCTTACTCAATCCACAAAGCACCCAAAGCAAATTAATTATTAAGCCAGACTATCAATGTAAATGTCTGTGTCGACAGAATAATGTTTGAAATAAAACTAACCTTGCATCGCATGAATCGTCGCATGTTGAGGGACTATTTTCTCATATATCAGTCCGCCACTGCCGAGCTTTCTATCAGGAAGTACAACTCGCTGCTTCTGCTCAAATATAAATCCTTCAAATGGAAGGTTGCTTTTACTTATAAAATTATTCTATCGACAAAACAAAAAGTGAGAGATACCAAAAAATACTCTTGGAGATATATCAATACAACAGCCCACGATATTGATACTGTATCACCAACTTTAGTATCATAACACACTGATACTTCAACACCCCTAACTAGAAGCACATGTATTCTCTTTTTCACCAAATAAATACATCATGTCTCAAATGACTTAAGTGTGATTGCTCATATGAAAGAAATGTTATGAATAACTGATTATCCGTGTATATTCCAGCTCAATGCTCTTGCTCATTTGTGCGTTTTACAATATTAATAATAGGCACCACAGTTCTGGTCACATTTCTCTGTGCCATTGCTTTTATGATAAATTAATGCCATATAAAATCTATTGTTTCCCTGTAGACTTCTGTATGCTATTATTAAATGCAGCAGACTCAGTAAGCATAAGCATAATCATTTCTCCTCTAGGTGAGAGCTGTAAAAGGCCCTGGTCCTTCTTTACCAACGCGACTTAAAGCCATTCACAACATCAGCGAAGTTCCAAAACCTCATACGAACATTCAAGCTGTTTTATTTTAGCGAGAATAAGAGAGACACTTTTAATTTCAAAACGCCCCTTAGCTGTGACCTAAAATTAATTGTTCATTTGTCTAACAGAGGAGGCCCCTCGAGATAGACAGGGAGGAAAGAAGGCAAAAGGAATTCTGGGTAATTACATAAGTCTTTTGAGTGGAGCAGGAAACGTGTATGGTTTTGGATTATGTTAGTTTAGTCGAGGAGAGGGAGAGCTGACCCAAGGCTAAAGAATTAAATTGTTGACATACAAAACTGCCGAGACCTAGAAGCCTCTTATAAATCAAGAGTGGCAGCAGCCTTGGCAAATTAGGCACACGTCTCGCCAATGAAACGCTGTCTGTTAAAAGGTGTTAAATACTCTCCACACTGCACACTCAACGGTCAAAACCACAACATCAAATCATATAATTTAAAGGCACACTGTGAAACTTTTTTGATAGGAGATCAGTCACCTGCTTGTCTCCACGGTAATGATATTGCTTTGCCTTGAATGTTCCACAGTATGGCATTAAACATATTTGTCTTTACAATTATAGGTGCTTTAAAGGGGCACCATGTCACTTTTCTGGTGGAGGGTCTATCACCAGCTTCCCTCCAGGGAGAGATGTTGCCTGGAATGTTCCACAGAATGGCATTACACTTATTTATCTCTACAGAGACAATAAATGAGGCCATAGGGTCAAGTTACATGTCAGATCTGTGGAGAGGCGAGCACACTCACAGTAAGAATGCAAATTTTTAAGTCAATTCAAACTCATGTTATTGAGTAAAAGCAAGATGAATACATTTAATGCCACGCTGGGACATTCCAGACAAAGCAACAACATCTCCATGGAGACATGCAGATGGCAAACCCTCCACCAGAAAAGTTACACAGTGCACCACAACATGCATTCTTACTGTAAGTATGGTCACATCTCCATAGATCTGACCTGTAATTTGGTAACATTAGTTTCCATGGAAAAAGATATGTTTAATGCCATATCATGGAACATACCAGGCAAAGCAGCCCCATCTTCATGCACAGAAACAGGTGGTGGAGCCTCCACTGGAAAAGTTATGCAATGCACTTTTAAGACTTAAAATAAAAAAAAGATATATAATAATTAAAATGAGCCAACAGATGAGTTTTCTATCTATGTGGCTAATTTATTTGCTAGGTCAACTGAAGTTCAAGTATTCATCTGATTTGAAATACAACGTGGATGGAAATGTTAATAGCCACTTGATAAACCACAGCAAAATGTTTGTTTTTTACACCTGAAATGCGTATAAAACCCCCAATCACAAATGATTTTGAGTTGTTATAATCCAATCTGTTGTATATAAAAACCTTGAAAAAACTATCCTTAGCCATTTAGATTTTTTAATACAGAAAGATAGATAGATAAATCTGGTACAAATTATATATTTTTCATATAATCAACCAATTTAGACATAGAGTCATACCTTGACAAACTAAAAAAAAAAAAAGAAAAAATAGTATGAAATAATGCAAATCGGGGATTGTCGCGGCGGCAATCCCTGAGCCCGGTGGTGGACACTGGAAGTAAGGGATGCCATCAAGCTGAAGAAGGAGTCCTACCGAGCTTTGCTGGCTCGGGGGACTCTTAAGGCAGCTGACGGGTACCAGCTTGTGCCAAGTGTGCCGCAGCCCGGGCGGTTGCAGAGGCAAAAACTCTGGTTTGGGAGGAGTTCGGGGAGGCCATGGAGGAGGACTATCGGAAGGCCCCAAGGAAATTCTGGCAAACCGTTCGGCGCCTCAGGAGGGGAAAGCAGTGCTTCACCAACACTGTTTACAGTGCGGGGGGAGAGCTGCTGATCTTGATGTTGTCGGGTGGTGGAAGGAATACTTTGGGGATCTCCTCAGTCCCACCGTCACGTCCTCCGAAGAGGAGGCCGAGGCTGGGGACCCAGAGGCGGACTCATCCATCACCCTGGCTGAAGTCACTGAGGTGGTTGGAAAGCTCCTTGGTGGCAAGGCTCCGGGGGTGGATGAGATCTGTCCTGAGTACCTTAAGTCTCTGGATGTTGTGGGGCTGTCTTGGCTGACATGCCTCTGCAACATCGTGTGGCGGTCGGGAACAGTACCTCTGGACTGGCAGACCGGGGTGGTGGTCCCTCTGTATAAGAAGGGGGACCGGAGGGTGTGTTCCAACGACAGGGGAATCACACTCCTCAGCCTCCCCGGTAAAGTCTATGCCAGGGCACTGGAGAGGAGAGTCCAGCTGATAGTCGAACATGTATGCCACTTCCTCCAGCTCCTCCGGTGTGGTTTTCGGCCTGGTCTGGTGTGGTTTTCGGCCTGGTTGTGGAACACTGGACCAGCTCTACACCCTCCATCGGGTGCTCGAGGGTTCATGGGAGTTTGCCCAACCAGTCCACATGTGTTTTGTGGACCTGGAGAAGGCATTCGACCGTGTCCCTCGTGGTGCCCCACGACCGTGTCCCTCGTGGTGCCTTGTGGGGGGTGCTCCGGGAGTATGGGGTCCGGGGCCCTTTGCTAAGGGCTGTCCGGTCCCTGTATGACCGGAGCAGGAGCTGTGTTCGCATTGCCGGCAGTAAGTCAGACCTGTTCCCGGTGCATGTTGGACTTCGCCAGGGCTGCCCTTTGTCACCGGTTCTGTTCATTGTACTTATGGACAGAATAGGCGCAGCCAGGGGCCTGAGGGGGTCCAGTTCGGGGACCACAGGATCTCATCTCTGCTTTTTGCAGATGATGTTGTCCTGTTGGCGCCATCGAACCATGACCTGCAGCGTGCACTGGGGCAGTTTGCAGCCGAGTGTGAAGCGGCTGGGATGAGAATCAGCTGTTCCAAATCCGAGGCCATGGTTCTCGACCGGAAAAAGGTGGATTGCCCTCTCTGGGTGGGTGGGGAGTCTCTGCCTCAAGTGGAGGAGTTCAAGTATCTCGGGGTCTTGTTCACGAGTGAGGGGAGGATGGAGCGTGAGATTGACAGGCGGATCGGTGCAGCGTCGGCAGTGATGCAGTCGCTGTATCGAACTGTTGTGGTGAAGAGGGAGCTGAGCCGAAAGGCGAAGCTCTCGATTTACCGGTCAATCTACGTTCCTACCCTCACCTATGGTCATGAGCTCTGGGTAATGACCGAAAGGACGAGATCACGGATACAAGCGGCCGAAATGAGTTTCCTCTGCAGTTTGGCCAGTCGCTCCCTTAGAGATAGGGTGAGGAGCTCGGTCACATGGGAGGAGCTCAGAGTAGAGTTGCTGCTCCTCCATGTCAAGAGGAGCCAGCTGAGGTGGCTCGGGCATCTGGTCCAGATGCCTCCTGGACGCCTCCCTCGGGTGGTGTTCTGGGCATGTCCCACTGGTAGGAGGCCCTGGGGAAGACCCAGGACACGCTGGAGGGACTATGTCTCTCGGCTGGCCTGGGAACGTCTCGGGGTCCGTCCGGAGGAGCTGGAGGAAGTGGCTGGAGAGAAGGAAGTTTGGGAGCCCCTGCTTAGACTGCTGCCCTCGCAACCTGGCCCCGGATAAGCGGAAGAGTCGTCTTTGAGTTGTTTTGAAAAGCGCTGTATAAATCTTATGTATTATTATTATTATAAGAAGATGGATGGATGGATGGATGGATGGATAATGCAAATACAGGTTGACTCATGGTAGCTTAAAACCTTGTTATAATACACTTGCCTCATCAAAAACATACCTGAAGTTGTGTTTTGTTTCATTCACACATGTAATCCTTTATTATTAGTCTGTCTACATCTCCAAATCACGAAGTGCAATTCTTATCATTACATCATTCAGTAGAAATAGGAAATTCCAGGGTGGAAATCATCCAAATGGTTCTAGTGAAGGTACATGGAGTTTAAAAACATAGTGGAGCACTTCCTTACCACATGACATCACAAGGTGGAGTGTTTGCTGTTTGAGAGAAGAACTCAGCCTAAATATTCAGTGTCTGTGTATTAAACATGTGTGAAGGAGACAAAACACAACTCCGGGTATGTTTGTGATCAGGATACAACATTGTAACAGATCAGAAAACAGCATAACACAGGTCTTTCATTTCCTGGATTCAGGCAATTAGTTTTCAGCAACTTCTTCTGAGGCAATGAAAAAACAAAAAACAGAAATCTATCAGCTGACAGAAGAAAGCAGGAGAAACAATAGGCTAAAGGGGAAAGTAGACTTCAGCTTGATCTCATATAGGCTACAGTCAACCACATAGGCAATTAGGATAAGTGGAGATGACAATGTGGTGTCTGTGACTGGGTTCAGAAAATGTGTTGTGACAAAGGAAAACAACACATCATCAGAGGGAGTGGACCGGCCATACCCTCATCGCCCATGGATGCGAGGGACAGGCTGGAGCTTGGGGCAAAGACAATTAAGGACATTAAAGACAGTCCTATAATTTTCCATAACTGTTGATAAAACTGAACTAAAATAATCACCATTTATCAAAGAAATGATGAGTGATGGCTATAAAACTATCTAAAAATAATTATTTGACTTAAAGACATATGTAACTTTTCTGGTAAAGGGCCCACCAGTTATTTCCATGCAGATGCTATTGTTTTGCCTGCAATGTTCCAAAGTAAGGTATTAAATTCACTAGTCTCCGTAGAGACACCAGGCATATTTACAGGCAGGGTTTGTGAAGAGGCAAAGACACTCACAGTCAGAATGCCTGTTATTCAAGATATTTTTGGAGGTAAAATTATTGTTTCACAACACAGACTGCATCACCCATAGTGTTCTGCTCCAGTCAAAAGAAGCTTGGGGTTACAGGCTCCATATTGGGGACATGAATTTACACTGTGTGCACAATTATTGGGCAACAATTAATGTGTAAAATTATTATGCAACTGAAAAATTCACATATTCCATTCTCACTTGTTTATTTTCAACTGTCAGAATAGTAAACAACTCAAAATTTACAAATAAAGTAATACTAGCCCTTACCAGTACCCCACCTCCACCTTACTGGCGTCTGACTCGAAGTGGAACTCTGTGTCCATTACTGATCCAGCCACGGGCCCATCAATCCTGTCGGTCAAGAGTCACTCTCATCTGATCAATCCATAAAATCGCTGAAAAATCCTTCCTTGCCTTGACTATTTCTCTGAGCACTGAACACCTTGTACTTCTGGGCATTTCAGCTAAGTTGCAGTTCTGGAAAATGACAGCGCTGGAGGATAATGGGATCCTGGTAGCTTCATGTTTGATTCTTCTCAAATCTCTTGCAGTTAATTTGCGTCTTTGTTTCTCAACATATTTCTTGCGACATTGTTGACTATTTGCAACCAAATGTTTGATGGCTCTGTGATGAGGCCCCAATATCTTTGCAATTTCAAGAATGCAGCATCCCTCTGAATAACTTTTCAGAGTCTGTTAAATGTCTTTTTTGGCCCATTTTGCCAGAGGAAAAGAAACGCCTAATAATTCTGAGCACCTTGATATAGGGTGTTGGTCTCCATAAGCCACACATACACTCTCCCTCACTGAATATGCTTAAATCCAATAAGAATTCAAGTTTATGCAGCTTGGAGTTGGAGAATATGCATAAAAATCATGATATGGTCAAAATACCCACTTGCCTAATAATTGTGCACACAATGTATTAACAGACAGAATAAAAACACCATGTAGAGAGGGTTAATATGAACATTTTAAAACCAAAATTATGAGGCTCACCACAGCGGTTACAGAGAGAGGATCAACAATATTCCAGTATAAGTCATTTAGCACCAGACTCAGAAGGAGCCGGAAGTGCTCCCATGCTCATTTCCTACTTGGAACGTGGCGGTTAGTGCGTTATTTATGACAATTTATATGTACAGTCTATGATTCACAATAATAGATCCTCTCATAGTAACCTCGTGACTCGAAAGATGTATCATATTTTTGGCAATTGTCTGTGCTCACGATATTATTGATATTTTTCACATTTGTAGAGGATTCAAAGACAAAGATGCTGTGTTCAGTGTTCCTTGGGTCAACGGCAGACAATACAGCAGAGAGTGAAAGCATGAGTCATCTGTAACACTGGACCTGTGCTTCAGAGCCTCACCTCAGAGTGAATCATCGCTCTTTGTCTTTGGGAGTGTTGTATTGCTGCGAGTGATGATGATGCTCCAGGGAAAGAGACAAGTTAAGTGGTCTTCTACAGTCTACTTATGGCAATGTAGTTTATTTTTTTTCAATACTTTAAAGGTTATATTATGCAGAAATTAACTCTTGTGAGCTATTAAGGTGCATTGCATAACTTTTTTGGTCAAGGATCTGCCATCTGCTTGACTCTATATAGATTGCTATTTCTATCATATGGCATTTCATTTAGCAAAATGGAAAAAAGCAAGACACATCACCAGGGCAAGTTACAGGTCAGATCTGAGGAAAAGTGGACCTACTGGTGGTAATAATGCATGTTTTTGTGGTGGTTTTGAGAAATAAAACACCTGTAATTAAATAAACACAATATATTTGTTTAATGCCATATGCCACTATGGAACATCCCAGGCAATGCAATAAAGTCCCCATGGAGACACCTTTGGGCACCTTTAAGTCATGTTATAATGTTGTTACCTCATCAAAAACATACCTGGAGTTGTGTTTTGTTTCATTCACATTCAGTTTTACTATAAAATATTTTCTGTTCCACCTTGTGATGTCATGTAGTGGTAGTTTCCAAGTAGTTCAACAGCTACCTTTTACCCTTTTTTGTTTGTTTGAAAGAAGCCTAAATATGCAGGATTTGTGTGTTAAACATGTGTGAATGAAACAAAACACAACTCCAGGTCTGTTTGTGATCTTGAAACAACATTATAACAGAGATCAGAAAATAGTGTAATATGAGCCCTTGAAAAGCAAAAAGTAGAATCAGACCAACAAAAAAGAGTGTATGGCCACAACAAGCAGCATTTATACCGAGCTGTGTCACCTCACAACAAAAGCGTTTCCAGGTCTGATTCCCAAAAAGAGCTGAGTTTGCATGTACATAGTTGGAGTTGTTACACTGATTTTGATACTACAAGCTTTTCCTTTACTACACAAGAACTGGTAGTCTGGACCTGGTCTTCAGATGGGAGTTTAGGTGGGAATGATAAATAAATGATCTGTTTGCATACTAAGTAAAAAATAAAAAAAATAAAAACAGAGATGACTACATGTTAAACTGAGGTGTTCGATTTAGTTCTCAATTACAGAAGACCAAAAATCTCAAGTGTCACTGAAATAAACAAAACTTGTTGCATGATTCTGTCTGAGTTTGGGCTGCAGCAGAGATGGTTGTGAAAATAATAGCATACAGAAGATTCCAATCTGCATTTACCAAGCAATGCCCTTCTTAAAACATTAGAAAACGTGCAAAATTCTCAACAAAGTTAACACAATGTAGATCCACTGTGTAATGTATTAAAATAACAAAAATGCTCAGGCTACAGGCTATTAAGGCACTCTAGTAATTGCCAATAATAAAATCTCTTGAAAGAGTCACATTTAGGTTAGATTAGTTGTTAAGTCTTGTTCTAACAGCTGCCTGAAGCTATAAGTTGTATTTAGTGTTTGAGTAATTCAACTTTTTATATCAGTGGAACAAAGTACTATACATTCCCAGTGCTGCCCAGAGGTTTCACACTTCACAGAGTTTATCTTTAGGATTTTGTGTTTGTTTAAAGGCGACTGGGGACTCCAAGCTTCCTGCCTCGGAGCCCTCTTTAAATGCATTTTGGATGCTACGTTGCACTATTGATTTGTTTGCCTAATGTAATTCATCTTTTCCTGAGTCTTATCTCGGAACAGTCACATGCGCAGGTCTGTCTCAGCTGGAATTTTGACAACAACATAATACAGTGAGAATTATAAATAGGTAAACATTTGGGATAAATAAATAGGGCAAACATTTCAAAGGTAGCTTGGTATAAAAGACTTTTCCTCTAGTTTTCTTAAATCATATTTATCTAAATAGTATTCATAAACATAGATAATATATAAAATGTTTATGCTGACGTTTTGGTTCTAGCTGATCAGAAAGAAAACATCTGCCACTCACTGAACTGAATTATCTTAGCATTTGTCATCAGAGGTATAATACTGCAACGCAAGTATATAGACTGAAACTGTGACGAGACTGGGCTGGACTGGGCTAGAATGGAATGGACAACAGTTAATGACAGTGACAATCACAGTATCACAAGGGTGTAAGTCTCCAGGTCCCGTGGTAAATAAACTCTTGCTGCTTTAGAACACTCACTTTGGGTTACCAGATCCTACAACACTTTTGTGAAAAAAAATTAAATAAAATCTCTTGAACTCTCATAATCAGTTGTGGTTGCCAATTCTTTCTGGTTGTGGGTCTGTCACCTGCTTGTCTCCATGGAGATGCCACTGTATTGCCTGGAATGTTTCACAGAATAGCATTAGTCTTCTCTATCTTACATTTATTCCATTATGCCATACTGTGGAACATTCTAGGAAAAGCAATAACATCTCCACGGTGACCAGAAAAGTTACAATGTGTACTTTTAAGGCAACCAAACTTGCCGTTTCTAAAGAAGTATGTTTCAGTCTTGTCAGTCTAATGAGAACTTGCTGATAGACTCACCTCCTGTTATTTTGCCTGGGGCTTTTAGGGAGAACTTGTTGTCTTTGTAAAGAGTAGATGTATCTTGAGCTGTCAGCGTAGATGAATCAAATGCTCCCATTCAAGTGTCTGTTGCCCCGGGGTGCTGTAAAATAAAGGTGAACCTTGTGTTAATAGTTTGCAAAAATCCTTGGTGAAGCCACAGAGAATAATGGAAATAGTGAAGATTTGGATAAACTTGTTTCCATTCACTGAATATGGCCAAGAGTTTGCACAATACAGTTCCTCTCAAATTAACAATGAACTGTAGTGGCACATCATTAATACAACAAGGACTTATTGCAGTTTATCTTTCCATCTGCATTCGACCAATTTGAGAAACAAAAAGACTGCAGCCTCAGCAAACATTTGTGAAACAGTCGAGATTATTGGATTACACTGAAGCAGGCATACAGCTGTGGAAGAAGTACAGGAGGATGTAAGGCTTTCTTTGTTGAAATTAATTCAACAAAAACTCTTTTTTTTTCAGCACTGAGAATAAATGCCAAGCTCGTCCAAGGTTCCTAGACTTTCTTTTGTATAGAGGTTTATTTGTGCAGTGCCACTTGTCTCTGTTGGCCTCGTCAAGACAAAGTGAATATAAAGGGGAATATGGTTCTATTCTTGTTCTATCTTTGAATGGTCAAAAAGTCCTCAAAATGGCATCTATAGCAAGAAAACATCATGTGACTGATAGATACATTGCATTCATTATGGAAATCCACCAACTCACTCTTGTTGTTTTATAGTCTATTTGTCTGGCTTTGTTAAACTTTAATCTTTATTTTAACACTATCTGACCATTAAGAGTTGACTTGGTTGAAACAACAACAAGTGAGCTGCTTTGTGTTGTTAAAAAGTCTTTCACGCAATAAATTGCAGTCACAAGCTAGCTAGCATTATCCAACACTTTTTCAGTATGTCACTCTCACCTTTTTGTTGAAAATCAAACTCCTAAACAGGACCATGATCTGACCACAGACTCCTGAAGTGTGTGGTTTGAATCAATTTTGTGTTTTTTCTTGAGTTTTCGGACTATCTTAAAATTATTTTTGACAGTGTTTGCTAATCTGTGCATTTTGTCACCATAGTAACTGCTTAGTATTCCACAACACACATACATGTAGAACATCCCCAATGTCATGTCACTGCAAAGTATCAATAAGTTTATATACCAAAAAGACAAAAGACCATTATTTGTTTATGGGTTATTACAATGACAAACATATATATAGGCCAAAAGCTCCATACAGATGACAACAACTATTTATTATTGTCACATTCAACAGTAAAAATGTCCCCAGGAAATATACACAATGTATATTCTGACAAATATAATAGATCACAGTTTCAACTGTCCATGTACCATGTGCTTTGGGACAGTTAAGTAGGCCAGGAGCATGGGTTAGTGGGTCACAGAGCTAAATGTGGAACGATGGTTGAAGTTAAAACCATCTAAAAAAATAAAATTAGATATTTAAACTAAAACCTGGCACATTTAGAGCACATCTTATCATAACTTGTAGCAATATGATTTCACAAGGCACCAGGAAGATAACCACACTGTATAAAACCAATAGGAGAACATTATTAAAAGGTGTAAGAAAGATAGACTTTAGTAACTGACTCTCTGAAGAACAAATACAGACGGGCACTGAGCCATGTCGCCTTATAAAGATTTACAAATCTGAATAGAGCATATTAAAATGTAGCTTCATGAAAACATGTTATGAGAAGCTTAACCTGAAGGAGCAACATGTAAGATAACATTTTATTGCTTTTGAAGTGTAGACAGTATTGAAAACTGTAAATGTGTAAAATAACATTCAGGTCCCAAAATGGCAATCCATTAAAGGGCCCATATTACGCTAAAAGGCTTCAAGATCACAATAGTCAATTTTGCATCATATCCATCCGGCCATCCATTTTCTTCTGCTTATCTGGGGCCGGGTCGCGGGGGCAGCAGTCTATATTACATAGGACCTTTAAATATATGGTTTTAAAATGGTATAATCTTTAAAAAGCCACTATTTTACCACTTACACAATATTACGGTATATATTATAAAATATATAGTATTTTCCTTTCAACTTCCTTCTAACTGCTCTGCAATTTCCCATCTTTAATTAAACATCTACTTTCATTAGATCTTTCCTCAGTCCTACTTACTTAGTCCACTGGAGCTGCTCTGGTTTTTAGTGGTCACAAATTGGAAATGAAAGCTAAAATAAAAAGTTCTCATTCATTTTAACCTGTCTGGACTGCTTAGGATCAAACCCAGGACTCTTTTCTCAGCGGCTGAAACTCGAGTCAGGCTTGAGTCAATAATGTTATAGCGGGACAGGAGGACAAAGCGTTCAAGGAGGTCTGGGTTACAGGGTTTGAAAGCAGCTGACAGCCCATAGAAGGATATAGGATTAGATGTAGATGCCTTTTGACCTTGTTTTAGCTGTCTGGAAGTTAAAGATGTACTGTGCAACTTTTCTGATGCAACACCTGTCACCTGCTTGTAGGCTTGTCACAATAACACATTTTGAAATGTGATATATTGCTGAAGTAAATATAAACAATAAACAGTAATAAAGAAACAAATTTATGCCACTGACACAATAACCCAGGAGCAGATTTAAACCACAAAAATTATTATAAATCTACAGTATTGTTTAAAAACATGAGCTGCAATGAATAAATAGCAGAATGAAACACTTTCAATTCAACCTTTTAAGTCTTAAATCTCATCATATAGCCAAACAATAAATATTGCCTCAATAATATATTGTCCCATCTTTCATATGATAAGTTGATGTAGTAATTATCGTGGGAGGCCTACCTGCTTGTCTCAGTGGAGATGTTATCCCTTGGCCATCACAGACTGTATATAAAAGTGGACTAAGCGAGTGTGACATCACCCATAGCATTTGACTCCACTCAAATGAGGCTCATGATGCTAATGGTTACAGGAGCAAATCTGGAGCCAGGCTCTATGTTATGAATAGGATTTTTTTGACGGATAAAATAACAATTAAAAAAATCTGGATCACATAGAGCAGGTTAATATGAACATTTTTAGACCAAAATAATGAGGCTCGCTGCAGCAGTTATAGAGAGAGGGACGTCAAGATCCCAATGTACGTCCATTGGAGCCAGGGTCAGAAGGAGCACTTCCTGTTTGGCACGCGGCGGCTAGCGCGTTAGCTTATTCACTCATCTATACGGTCCATGGTCGGCCATTAAAGGGACAGTTTGGAATTTTTGACATAGGGCCTCATTTCCTAGTGACCCAGAGTGTTGGAGATGTGTGGAGACACTTTTTAAGTGTCTTTGGATAGTTTGCTGGTGCTAGGCTAGTGCATGTCACTGCCTGCCACTAAAAACAGTCTTACCCACTCCACAGTCCGCCTGAGGCCAAACTATTATAATGCCAGACTGTTGATGTAAATGTCTGTGTCGATAGAATAATTTTAGAGGTAAAACCAACCTTGCATTTGAACGATTTATGTCTGAGCAGCAGCAGCAACTTGTACTTCCTGATAGAAAACTTGGCAGCGGCAAACTGATTAAGAGAAAATAGTCCCTCAACATGCAACAATTCCTGCAATGCAAGGTTAGTTTTATTTCAAACATATGTGGAATGGGTAAGACTGTTTTTAGTAGCAGACCACCTCTGACCATTGACATGCTCTAGCCTAGCACCAGCAAACTCTGCAAATACAAGGACTGGATGGAATATTTTAAAAAGTGTCTTAACATGTCTTCAGCACTCACAAGGAAATGAGGTCCAAAATTCCAAACTGTCCCTTTAAATGTTTCATAATACTGCATTAACTGACACAACCAGGCCAAATTACAGGTCAGATATGCAGAAAGGCAAGTCCACTCACAGCAACAATACCTTTTTTGAAAGACTTTTTTTTTCTTTTACAGTGAAACACCTGTAATTGAATAAATGCAAGATATATGCTTAATGCCATACTGTGGCATCCAGGCAAAACAATTAAGTTAGGTAGTGAAGCTTTAAGAATGGCTGAGGATGGGTGAAGATGAAATGAAGGCTGTGACAAATTACAATCAATACATTTAATTAAACACAAATAAAGAGATGGAATTATCAGAGCTCCTTAAGTGGAGACAAAGGATATTTGTTTGTGATGTTTTCAGCCAACCTTTTTTCAATCAAAGAAATTATGGATTCACAATAGAAAGTCAACTACATTCGAATTAGTAAGAAATAAAACCTAATGCCCTTCCTGACTCATTTCTGCAGGAAGGGCAAAATGTAGTTAGTTAAATTTGTAATTAGTTAAATTTGTCTTCTATTAATAAAGAAATATCTACACTTTTTATTACATTTATTTATTTGAGATATGTTCAGACAAAGTGTATATGTATAGGGTAAAACTAATCATCTTCAGTATTTGTCAAATGCAAATGCAGTAACTTATCTGCTGAATTGAAAAACAAATTTGAGAAAAAGTAAACAGTGACTCATGCAGCATCACAAAACGCAAAAGAAAGAGACGTTAATAGGTTTGTGAATGACAACATCACATTTGGTTTAGTCATATTATATGGGCAGCAGATGTTTACTGTTATAGTGAATGTAATAATGTTTGATTTCAGCCCACACCTCAGTGCTCCAATCCGGTCTCTGGGGCAACACTCAACACTTCTCATTTTCTCCCTGCCACATTTGATTGTAGAGCCAGGACAAGTTATTTCAGGTTATTTTTGTTACTACCGATTCAGAGCAGGTGAATAAATAGCATTTGTGCCTCAGACAATATAGAAAGAGGGGAAATAGTAAACTTTGGGTCAGCCTTAGAGCAGTAGGAAAACTTTGTCTATAAGTTATCTCTACTTTGTCCAGTAAAAAGGCAGTTTGAACATTGATGTTGCCTGATCCCTTCTTCCTTCTGTTAGAATCCAGAAGACACTGGGACCATACAATAGAGCAGGAGAATCCTCTTGAGGCGATCCAACCACAGCCACTAATTTGCATATGTGTGTCTCTCAAATGCAGAAGACATCTCCTCTCCAAAATTCTTGTAACATTCAGAAAAAAAAATTTTTTTTTACCTGAAATAAATGATAGTTTGGTGCTTTGATTGTTGATTCTGTAAAAATCTGTGCTGTTCCTCAGTCCTTTATGTCATATTTTCCCCTTTTTTATGTGTAAGCAGCCCAGTTTGTTTTTGAGCAAACGAAGCATGCGTCTCTCTGATTGGTTTATCCACCTGTCAATCACGTCTTTGAAAAGTTTTGTCAAGTTTTGTCAAGTTTTGTCAAGTTTTGTCAAGTTTTGTCAAGTTTTGTCAAGTTTTGCGGTTTTGTACTCATGACCATCCTAGCCTTAGGAGCTGATCCTGACTTTTGCGAGTGTCATGCGTCTCTCTGATTGCCTTTGTAAAGTTTTGTAAAGTTTTGTGAAGTTTTATCATGTTTTGTCAAGTTTTGTCAGGTTTTGTCAAGTTTTGCGGTTTTGTACTCATGACCATCCTGGCCACAGGCGCTGATCCTGACTTTTGCAAGTGCCATGCATCTCTCTGATTGGTTTGTCCACCTGTCAATCACATATTTGTAAAGTTTTGTCAAGTTTTGTCAAGTTTCGCGGTTTTGTACTCATGACCATCCTGGCCATAGGAGCTGATCCTGACTTTTGCAAGTGTCATGCATCTCTCTGATTGGTTTGTCCACCTGTCAATCACGTATTTGTAAAGTTTTGTCAAGTTTTGTCAAGTTTTGTCAAGTTTTGTCAAGTTTTGTCAAGTTTTGTCAAGTTTTGTCAAGTTTTGCGGTTTGGTACTCATGATATTCCTGGCCATAGGAGCTGATCCTGACTTTTGCGAGCGCTTGCTTACAATATGACGTAGTGTCTCTCGCTGACCTCTCCCTCTGACCTGTGTGTGTCAAAAACAAACTTATCTAAGCCTACAGGCCTAAACAAATGCTTTTCACTGAACCGTGAGCCAAAACAGTCTATACGGGACATTAAGAGTGAGGACACCAGAGAAAGTGAGACAAGGATCTGAGGAAGTCTGAAGGCTACAACGCGGTGGCAAACAGTAGCATAACAATTAAACTATAAGAACCGCAGGTCTGTGAAGGCCCTGTGCAGGTCCATCATATACAAAAGGGGAGGGCACGAGAAACACGGGGAAAACAGTGAAATATGTATGTGTGTGAACTGAGCACCCACGTGAAAAAGCCTATATTGGTGCCCATTATCCTGGCTTACAATGTGAAATAGTGAAATACACTGGCAAGCAGACTAAGTAACTACAGTCTATACATACGACTCTATCAAACAAAAGATTGTGTTAGAATCTTAAGCCTGCGATTACTATCTGATGGAGTGCCAAACTCTGCCAACTACTATTTCCTCTGTCCAGAAAACCAGAGAGAAGCTGTCTACAGGTTATAGCTATAATAATGTTTATTTCTCATTCTGTATTTTTACTTTGACCTCTGAGATTTTACAGTCAGCGATTCAGACAAGTAAATATATTTTACTACCACAGAAAAGCTAGCCTCCTTAGCCTTTTGACTTCACATAAATCACCTCTGAAGGTTGCTGTATTTAATAAACAGGAAAGTGCTGCATCTTTTTGGCACAAGTCAAACTAAATTATTTGAAACCTCTTCCACAATGCACCACAATCTCTTCTTCTACGATATTTCGACGAAAGCTATGATGCTATGCTAAAGAATACTCATCTACATTAAGAAATCATGAACCTTCTGTCTTATTAGCTCAAACTGCATGTGAGGGCTGGCCATTCTCTCATTCTTATTTAATGAGTTACTGAACAAATGCCAGAGACCGATACTAAAGGAATTACAAACACAAATGAACCTACTTTCGTCAAAAATAAACTCCGCACTCTCTCAGTTGCCAGATGTAATTTGGCAGCCCTTAAGTTGGAACTGAAATATTGTTAAAGAGGCAGTTACAAGCTATTACTGACTGACACATGCAGAGGTGTTATATAAAGATTATGCAGTTGGAATCACAGTGAATGGTATTTGAAGGACCTGTACCTGATTTCTATTTCTTTTAGTTATATAAAACATATATTATACGCACATGTATTGGAAAACAGGCTATTTGTGGAAAAAAATAGACTAAATGTTATGCTTTGTTTTGCTGGCATGGTTCAATATCATAGTGAGAGAACATGGCCTTCATTTGGGGTTAAAATTTTGGCTAAAGGGAAGATAAAAGAAGCATGAAACTATTACCGTAGATAATAAAAGGGAAGAGATATGTGTGATGGTATTTACAGGTACATTTGCCAGAAAACCTTGGCACACTTTGTAAAACAACACAATATCCCTAAACATACAGCATCCCAGGAGCCCATATACAATTAGTGTTCTTAAGGGTCAAAGGTAAACCAGAAATACACTGAAAGATGAAGATGATTACAGGTTTAACGTCGCCAAAGCAAAAGTTTAGACCACAAATAATACAGTATAGAAAGAGACCAGTCTGTAGATGATATCAACAAAGTGGCAGAGGCTTTTCACTTCCACCTTTAACAGAGACTGGATAACAAAGTTTGTGGAGCAGTCGTAATAAACAAGTCAAAGAAAACAACTTCTGCCTCTGCCCTGGAGCTCCTGTGAGGCATTCAAAGATCACAGCGACAGTCAGACAATCGCATTTCCTGTTACACACACACACACACACACACACACATACATACACAGTAACACACATCAAGTTAATGCATACTCCAATGAGGAAGGAAAATGTCTGCCAGAAGCACCCTTTGGTCACTGTGGAGATGGAGATGATTGATGTCATTAATAAAGCTGTTGTCATGGCACCCTCTACGGCAATGAACATGGGTCAAAAGAGACAGAGTGCAAAGAGATGATTTGAAGATAGAATATGGACACAGAAAGGAAAATAGTGTAGCGCATAGACTGCTATCTTGAAATGGTAAAACAGAGGTCAGACATTCAAATATGAAGTTGTTCTAAACTGGAAAGAGCAAAATTATAATAACAGTATTCAGCAATGAGTAATACATTTGGATTATGCTTTGAAAGGTTATTTTCACAGTGAATAATTTTGCCCCTGAACACAAAAAGGGCTGTAGCTTATTTGAAAGAGGAGAACACCCATTATCCAAAAGAATGGTGGTTTGATTCCTTCTATATAATATACCGTCAGAAATGTACATGCGCACCAAAATCTGATTATAATCTGATTTCTGGACCTTTAAATGACATATAAATCTGATGCAAGTAATCAGAGGGACCATGATCAGAAAGAAATCAGATGATTTTGTAGTTTACATCGCAACATTTACACTGCGCTTCTCAGATGCCTTTGTGTCTCAGTCAGTTTGCAGTTTAACAGGAGGACTGGTCAGGCAGGGTTAGTAGATCTGTCAGAATAGTTTGAGGAGAGGAAAAGACAAAATGTCCCTCCCTGTGTCCTATTACACTAGAGTCACACAGCTCAAACTTGACTTGGTTAAACTTGACACAGCTTTCACCAGGAAGTGACCAAAAATGCATAAATGTGCCAGCTATTAAGCCTTGTCCTTGAAGGGCACCTGTTTTAAGATTTTTCCTAAGGAAACCATCTGACACACTCATTTTTTCCAAAATTGTGTTTTGAATCAACAAAGATGAGGAATAAAAATAAAAACTATGTTTATAAAAACTATCATTCATCACAATATTACATTTTAGTGTTGCAATGATTGCAAAACAAAAATATTTCAATATCACAATTCACAATAATAATTCACTACTGAGCCCATGACAAAAACAGACAAAGCCTTGATTCTCTTTTGTCCACATTGACTAAAAGATAATTACTCCTCTATTATGTGACTCACTTTATGAATTCAACCTTTCTGAATGAAAAAGTAATGGCATTGTGATATAAATAGACATAAAAAGCATGTTATACATCGGCTTACATTTTGGAGCTCAGATTGAATTGAAATGACTTCTTTATACCTTTGAAAATTCTCAATTATTCTTTTTTTTTTGTATAATCACAATTATTGATTCACCAAATAATCTTGACGTCTTTATTCTTCACAGCTGCCGAACGCATTTGCACACTATTGTATGAGCTGAGTGGAGAAGAGTAATGGTTGGAGATAGGGACTCTAAAGGCACTCATGGATCTATGCAGGGTGATTGATCTAACACAGCCCCAGGGACAAGCCTCACTCATCACATTATTATTACACACACACACACACACACACACTAACACACTGCATCGCCTCCTACACCAGATACAGTTGTCTCCACGCAGAAAGCTGAACTATATCACTGTCAACACCAACTTAGGCAAAACCAGACCTGGCCTATTAATCTAACCCTACAATATAATGGACTCGAATGCCTTTAGAAACCCCCAGAATAGTTTCTATCTCAATAATGTTGAGGTATTTTTAGTAAACAGTCCATCTTTGTATTAAAAGTGCTCTATTTTATTTGATTTATTTGAACTGTATTTAACCAAGAGGGACCTGGCCAAGGCAGCAGCCGACACAATGAATACAAAACAGTAAAATCACAAAATAACACATTATAAAATCATTTACATCTCCCAACATGAAAAAACACGTCTCTGTCACCACACTTTTTACATTTTTAAAAAAAATATATCATGTGGCACCGTAGATCTATGTAATTTTTCAAGTCTGTCTCTTCGTCTCAATGAAGATTTGATTGCGTTGTTCCACAGTACGTAGTTAAACATATCTATCTCGCATTTATTCAGATGATTTTAATTGTTATACATATCTTGACAAACATGCATTCTTACTGTGTGTGGGCTCGCCTCTCGATAGATTTGACCTGTAACTTGGCCTTGTGGTATCACCTGCTTGTCTCACATTCCAGGCAAAGAAAAGTTAAACGTGCATCATGAAAGTATATTTTAGGTTTTTCTTATCCAAGGGATCCATCTCTGTGATCTTGTTGCTGGGCTCAGTCAGGACTGCCTTAGCTGGAGGACTGTATCCATGGTGTATGTTTTGGGTTGATGGGGTACCCGGATAAAACCCACCCAGGCACAGGAAAAACATGCAAATTCCACACAGAAAAGCCCTGGGGATTGAACCGTCTTGCTGTGAAGGGCAAGTGCAAGCCAGTGCAAAATGTTATTTATAGCAATTTTGGGAGAGGAAAATGAATCTAATTAATCTTTCACACAGAAAAAACTACTGTATGAGATTAGCCAGGTGTAATGTTTACTGATTACTTACAAACTTCCAAAGTAATTCAGTTATTTATGGAAAGCCACTATTAAGTTGCTGTTTACTGCTGAAAGTGACTCCATACCGAGTTAAGATAGAAGTGACTATATTACCTGCTTTTAATATATGCTCTTATTTTTTTATTTGATCACAGTTTACATTTACTATTGGCAGCACGGTGGCTGAGTGGCAACACTCAGGCCTCACAGCAAGAAAGTTGTGGCTTCGATCATTGGGTCGCCCGGGCCTTTCTGTGTGGAGTTTGCATGTTCTCCCCGTGTCTGGATGGGTTTCCTCCGGGCTCCGGTTTCCCCCTATCAACTCAAAACATGCCAGCAGCCCTATGAACTAACACCATGACGTCCACCCTCCCCCCAGGGGGGGTCAGGTGCTATGAGGATTGGGCAGCAAATTGCCCCCTCGACCCAGCTGGATTAAGCGGGAGATGGATGGATAGATATTTACTATTATTATTATTCATTGATTTATGTTGCCCCATACCACCGAAGCAAGCTCCTAATTTGTGAATTTGGTAACAATGGTAATAAAACCAACTCTGATAATGGACTTGTACCATAATTGATCATGTTAAAGCATTTAAATGTACTTTTCTGGTTTGTATAACAAGATTCTGGGCCGCTCTTCTCAAAATCTTAAAATTACTTAAGATCTCGGGTATTTGTGAATTCGTAATGAAAAAAAAAGAAACTGATATAACAAAACAAAACACTCAGAATATTTCTTGACAGCAATAAACTTGCACACATCTCCAAATGGGCGGCACGGTGGCTGAGTGGCAACACTCAGGCCTCACAGCAAGAAGGTTGCGGGTTCGACCGGGCCTTTCTGTGTGGAGTTTGCATGTTCTCCCTGTGTCTGGATGGGTTTCCTCCGGGTACTCCGGTTTCCCCCATCAACTCAAAACATGCCCGCACCCCTATGAACTAACATCAAGGACCATGACATCCACCCTCCTGTGGGCTCACCACCTGCAGAGGGGTTCATAGGGGGGGTCAGGTGCTATGAGGATTGGGCAGCAAGCTGCCCCCGCGACCCAGCTGGATTAAGCGGGAGAAGATGGATGGATGGATGGATGGACATCTCCAAATAGTAGGTGTAGTTGTCTGGAACTCTCTCAGGAACGAACTTAAACTAGATTTAAATAAATAAATAAAAAACGGAATGATACTAATTAACCATGTATTCCTGAATATGTCACATTTTGTCTCATGCGTCTCCAGAAATACCCAGTCTGGAGTTAACCTTTTTAGTGTTCATACATGCAGCTGTGGCTCCTGTTTAATTGTATTGATTGGAAAACTATTGTGCGCACTCTCTTCAACCTCTTCAACCTGCTTGTGATCCAATTACAGCATGATGGCTAAAAACAGAGCTCTTTTAATCAAGAAAAAGCAATGAGAAGAATTTAACCACATGCAGGTATCCGTTCTATTGGTTTTAATGATTTGACATTTTATAAACCTTCTAAGTGTTTAATCATTTAATCATCACTTACTGAGGAAGTATATTACTCTATTAAAGGGCCCAGATTAGGATCTTTTCTCATCTACATATGTTAATGTTGTTTTCTCTCCAAAATCATCCCTTGAGTTGTGTTTTGTTTCATTCACACGTTTAACACACAAACCCTGATACTACTGTGGTTTTAAACTCCATACACATTTGCGAGAATGTGGATAATTTCAGCCCCAGAATTTTCAATCTTTTCTAAACAAAAGATAAAAGGTAGCTGTTAACCCAAAAACTATTGCAACTATCGCAACTATCTGGAACAGAACATTTTTAGCTTTGGATGTATAAGTAGAATAATAAGAGTTACTCAAACATGTATCAATAAAACAAAACACAACCAGATATGTCTTTGATGAGCTAACAACATTTTAACATTGCTTAAAGCTCCCACAAGAGAGATTTTGTGTAATATAGAGCCTTTACTGTACAAAATAAAATATCCAAGTCTAGGTAAAAGTCTCGATAAAAACTACGGTGACCTTTGGACCTCTAACAAGACATGGGTCTCTCTTTGCAGTTGTGCAGACAGAAAATACCTCACTAAATACTAACTATATAGTATTTAGTATGCTAGTCTGTGTTAATGTCTTCTGTAGCACCTTTTTGAGGGATGAAAGATTGTTGCCCTTTGAAAATGCACGCCTGTCTTGTTATTAAGGAGGAATTAGGCACAGGTCAGTTCACACCTGGAAAAGCAGAACAGCAAAAACAAGTGAGATTTCTGTAGCTTTGAACCATCTTAATTTAGCCAAACTCCACTCACGAACTTGTGCAAGGTTCATTAGTCATCGCTCTATAGACAGTGACCCATTTGAAGTATCAGAGCTGAGAACATCTATCTCTATACACTGAACCTTTCCCACTCAGCACACTCTTTTGTAGTGCCAGACAGCCGAGTACAAAAGGTCCACTGTAATGTAAGTACACATTTGTTATAAAACCACAGTGGAGTTGATAATATGACTTGCAATATAAACAGAGCAGACAGTGGGTGGGGATGACGTGATTTTATTCGTGCCCACCAGTCGTGCTCAGAGTCTAATAAACCCATTTACAATGCACTGGTACAAGAAATAGACACCTTATCTCTGCATGGTTAGTTAAATTGTGTTACACACTTCATGTTTCATTATAACACTGATTTACAAACTACTACATCTACTACTTCTACATCAAGTATAAGATAGAAAAACATTTAATAGAAATGCAGTTTTTGAAGATATATCTGAAAACAAGGTAAAAAAAAACCTTGCAAAATTCTGACTAAATCTTTACTTAACAATTCGAAATAAACCAGGGCACTAACTAAAACCAGGTTAAAGGTGTAACTTCTGGTGGAGGGACTGTTCAGTGTTTTTCTCCATGGAGATGTTATTGCTTTGTCTAGAATGTTTCACAGTAAGGCATTAAACCTGTCTATCTTCATGGAGACCAAAACAAGTTACAGGTCAGATCTGTGGAGAGGTAACCCCACTGTCAGACTGCCTGTTTTTCTAGGTGCTTTTGAGCTATAAAATCACCTATAACTGAATGTAAGGTAGAGGTGTTTAATGTCATACTATGGAACATTCCAGTGATGGACCCCCACCCAAAATGTTACATAGTGCACCTTTAAAACTAACATAAGTCTCTGTACCCTCAAGCAGCACATGTAACACATGTAAGATGCATAATTCCATGTAAATATAAAGTTAAAGCCATACTTTGGAACATTTTCCATGGAGAAGCTTTATGTCATATGAACATTATAGCCGAACATACAGCATTACTACTCAAATAAGTGGAAGGAGGGCATCTTCCAGGCCAAATAAGTCAGGTTTGTGGAGATGCAAACCCACGTACAGACGTATGTTTTTCCTTGTGTTTCTGTGTTGTAAAAACAACCAAAATGCAGAACATGCAAAAAGAAAAATATGTACTGGGGCTTTAATGTTTAAATTTACCTAAACCAAAACTATAAGGGACCTAAATTGTCTACACCAGGTCTTAAATATCAACAATTTATAATTAACAATGAAAAATTAAACACAAACTTTCCAATTAATTCAACAAAACTCAAAAATACCAAATCATCCCTAGCTTGTACCTACACATTTATCAACACAACAATAGTGTGAAGCTCAAGTAGGATCACATTATTATTTCCACCATTCCTAATAAGACAGGGCCTTAATGGAGACAGTGCACGCCTGAGGTCCACCTGAATATAGGCCAGTGGGTGAGAGACAGAGAGAAGCTCAGCTCGCTCTCCTTCACGCTGTAAGAACTCGTTGTAACCAAGAGGCGATTATTACAGTTGGCAATGGGGTAGGCTGTGCTCCTCCAGCTCTGACATGTTAATATTACATGAAACTGTTGACAATAAGCCCCGGGCAAGAGAGAGACAGCAAGACTTCCTCCTCTCCGGCTGAGAGACCGACCCCTCCATCTCTCACAGTGATTTTAAATAACTTGTGCCCTCATTACCCACATATGGAGCACAGGCAGTCGTACTATCAGATCATTTAGTGTTTTATGTTCAGGGCAACAAATACAGACAGACAGTTACATGAGTGCATTAGCAATTGTACTGTTATGCATGTGTAAATGGTAAGTTTAAAGTCAAGCTATGTAACTTTTTATTTCTATGGATGTGTCATTGCTCTGCCTGGAATGTTCCACTATATCACATTAAACAGCTCTACATTGCATTGATTCAGTTACAAAAATACATAGAAAAACAAACATTCTGACTGTGAGCGAGGTGGCCTTTCCACAGATCTGACCCATGACATGGTCCGGTTTGGTCTCCATGAAGATAAAAAGGTTTAATGCCGTACTGTGGAACATTCCAGATAAAGCAATAACATTTCCCAGCCCCGCACACTCACAGAGGTAAGACCCAGGCCCACACACTCAGGTTAGCAGAGTTTGGATGTTCCATGTGGACTTTTATTGGCAGAATAACAGTATCTGATATGTGTCTGATGTGTTACATGCCAAATCTGTGTTCTACCTGCTGAAGCATTCCACATGCCCCTCCCTCGCTCCTTTCGCCCTCCCGTGGAGGGCATCTGAATCTCTCACAAGCGCTCATCACCCCCTCCTTTGACCATTCACATCACCGCATGCACGTATCTACTAGTAGATGTGCATAAACAAAGCCAGTCACGCACAGGCACACAAACTCTTAAAACAGCGAGAAAACAATTTGGCTTTATCTACAAAGATGTGCTGCCTAATTATTATGAAATATTATTAAATTAAGAGATGAGTCATTGTTGAATTTTTTGTATTTTGTATTTATTTGTAAAACCTTGTTTAAGCCTTTGACATGACTGTGTGGTGCTGTGTTGGGCGTTTTCTCCTTCCTTCCTCTGTCCCGCATGTCTTGGTCATTCCCACTGATTACCGTCTCATGTTTAGGGAAATCTCATTCACGATTCACTTTGCATGCTCCTTTTATGGTGAACTGGAGGTGTGGAGAGGGCGTGACGTGATGTGGGTTTATGTGCACAGATTCTAGCTGCAGGCGGCATCTATAAAGTGCAGATTGTGCGGTTGTGCGCGCATGGAAGGTATTCTAGATTTGGAGTACGTGTCTCGTGGCTAGTTTACGCAGTTCTTTATAAATGAGGCCCAAGATAAGTGGAGAGGAAATCCCGTTCACAGTCAGAATGTATGTTTTTTTTAGGTATTTTTGAGCACCTGTAATGGAATAAATGTAAAGTAGATGTGTTTAATGTCATGTTGTGGAACAGTCCAAGCAGTGCAACGGTATATCCATAGAAACAAAAAGGTGATGGACCCCTAACTAAAAAGTTACAGAGCACACCTTTAACCTTGAAACTGAGCTTAATTATATTGGCATGACACGAGATTCAAACCAGATAAGGTCTTGTTGAGAAGATAACAACTTTGCCACTCTGAATCAGTATTTTCCATTATTTTAAACCCGTAACCTTTTACCAGCCCCATCAGTTTTCCTATTGGCATTATGCATTCTCAGTTTAAAGTGCTCTATCTCCTCTGCTGTTCCATTTGCACACAATCTCTATCATCTGCAGCACCTTCGTCCTCACGCCTCAGCCCGTCCCTCCAAGGACACTTCCACAAGTCATTACCTGCTTCCTGCTGGCTCCCATTCCAAACCTATCCTAAGGGAATCTTCAGCAATGTACACCAGCCCATACAAGGGCGCGTGGGTCGGATCAAGTTGAGTAGAGCGAAGACAATGACGCAAGTGGCAACGCAAAAGACTTCTGACTTTTTATTTTCTGCTTTAATACTCTTAAATACAATATATACAACATACAACTGCAGCTACAACATGGTGAATACATCCAAATAACTAACTTTATAAGATCTTGTAACATTATCTCGAACTTTTTATCAGTTGCGATTAAATTGTCAATTAATTGGTCTTTGTTTGCTATTGGGTAACTACAAAATTTCTTACTGTTCATTAAATTGCCAAAGTTAAGGATGATTCCAGCTACAAGTGTCTATTTAAGCATTTTTAGTGAAAAGAAAACTCAAAGCAGTGGTCCACTTTAAAGGTGCAGTATATGTAACTTGTCTGCTCTGTGCACCTGCTTGTCTCCAGATGTTATCGCCTGGTTTTGCATGGAATGTTCCACAGTATGGTGTTTAATTTATCTATACTGTGAAAGTGATGACACAAGGGAAAGTTACAGGTCAAATATGGGGAAAGGTGATCCTGCTTAACATAAAAATGCATGTTTTTCAAGGGTTTTAAAGTAGTAAAAATGCAACTTTCAAGATTGATAAGTTCAGTGCTAGAATGTGCAACTTTTCTGGCGGAGAATCTGTCAAATGCTTTTTTTTTCTTCGTGGAGATTTTATTGCTTTGTCTGGAATGTTTCACAGTATGGTATTAAGTCTTTTTATCTTCATGGAGACCAAACCAGACAAAATTACAGGTCAGATCTGCACAATCAGAGTGTTTTTCTAGGTATTTTTGAGCAGCAAAACTACCTGAAATTGAAAAAATGTAAGGTAGAACTGTTTAAAGTTATACTGTAAAACATTTCAGGTAGAACCATCCACCCATAGAAGTAAGTAAGTAAGTGTTTTATTTATATAGCGCTTTTCACAGACATATGTCACAAAGACGCTTTACAGAGGATTATTCAGAGCATTTTTCATTCACTCCATACCCGGTGGTGGTAAACTACTGCTATAGCCACAGCTGCCCTGGGGCAGACTGACGGAGGCGCGGCTGCCAAGCCAACCGGCGCCAACGGTCCCTCCGACCACCACCAACACTCACTCACACAACTTTCACACCTACAGTGCATGTTTTGGGTTGATGGGGGAAACCGGAGCACCCGGAGGAAACCCATCCAGACACGGGGAGGAACATGCAAACTCCACACAGAAAGGCCCGGGCGACCCGGGAATCGAACCCGCAACCTTCTTGCTGTGAGGCATGAGTGCTAGCCACTCAGCCACCGTGCCGCCGAAAACAAAAACAAGCATGTGATGGATTTCCAAACCAGAAAGTTACATAGTGCACCTTTGAGCTCAGAAAAAAGTAAAACTGATAGTGTATTTATTTATTCTTTTTTCTCTCTCTCCCTCCAGACGTGTACACTCATGCATATGTATTTACAGTAGGGACACGTGCGGTTATTTTTGAGGGACCTCCACCTGAGAGATGCCCCCAGGCTCCCCCCACAACAAAGCCAGCGCTGACAGGCTCACAGGCGGACAGGGGCGGACAGGGGCGGACAGGGAGGAGGCTTATGACAGGAGCACAAAAGCACCAGTGTTTAGTCAGACCGCTCCCATCATACATTAGTCCTCTCGCGCGCTGCACCAGCCCCACTGCCACTGCGAGAGGGGTAACCATGGCAACAGGCTGCAAGGATGGAGGCAGCGGGCCCCTCTGGTTTTTGAACACCACAGAGATTAGCTCAGAGCAAGAGCCTAAAAACCTCTGAGTACACGCGGCGCCATGACGGGTATTGATGTCAGGGAGAGGGAGAGAGAAAGAAGGGGGGGCAGAAGCTAGCATGGCAGGGCACAGGCAAAGTTTGAAGAGTTGACTTCAAAGATCACCACAGCTCTTGGCGCTAGTTAGCGTTTTGTTTTTTTGTTTGAAGTCATAATATTCTGTGGATTATTAAAACAAGAGATGGAGGTTAGGTAAGATATCTGGTAGATTTTGACTCTCAAAATATAAACAGTTTTGAATAGGTTTATATTAAATAAATGTGCAATTACTAGACCTATATACAGTGTCTGAAAACTGAAGAAAAACACAACATAGATTTAAACAACACGTTTTCAGGAGCCTGTGGTCAATTTGAGCATTCATGGTCCTGTTCAGGTGATTAAAGCCGTTTTTGAATGTTTTACTCAGCCCCAGCTCAAACTGTACGACCAAATCTCAGGGTTTAAAATTTCACAACTCACGATTCATGTTCTCACACTATAAGAACTACTTGAACCGTGCGAAACCTTCACGAGAGGCGACTGGATTCCAAACAGGTTTGATATTCTTGCAACCTACCGTTGTCAATCAGGAGTGAGGTATTAATTGGTTCTCATTACTCCATGTATACTACACAAAGCACGACACACGAGTAAGCCAAAACTCAGCTCGATCGAGTGAAAAATCGGCTCAAAAACTGCACAGTGTACACCCTGCATGAATGAAAAAATGCTGGCTAATGCTATCTAACATGTGACTGTAATTTTAAGTGTGAAGTAATTATTTAACAACACGAATCAGATCACCCGTTCCAGTTCCAACCAAGTCAGCACTTTCTGGGTGATAAAATAAAGCACAGATTAGAGTAACAGAGCTTCAAACAGAGTAGTGCTCTTAGTTAGCTTCACAGGAAATGTTGATGATATCAGCTCCAGAGTATCAGTTGCATTTCTAAACTAAATTAACTGTCCATTTGTGATTATACAAAATCTACAAATAAACTGAGCATATTGCTGTACAACATAAAATGAAACAACCTGTTATACAACTGCATCGCTGCAAAAGGCATCATTTATGACGGGTGGATAAATACTTCAGATTAATTATAGTGAGGAGATGTGAGATTCATTGGCGTGATGTCTGTTGCAGAGCGCCATGGCAATAAGAAACAATGAGAAAGTGTTGGTGATAATAACAAAAAAGTATGAAAAAAAATAAAAACACTGCCACTTACATAACCCAAGGACAAGATGTGAAGACACTCGAAGCAGAGAAGTAAGAGGGCTGCTGCAGAAAAAATCAATAAAAACAAATCTGGACAGGAGCTAGGAAAAGGCAAGTGGATAAAGACATATATCGGAAATGTTGAGCCAGAGTGCAATATATATCAGCATCTGCAGAGGGCTTTTAGAGAGCCCTAACAGCTCAGACTAGTGATAAAATATTATTAGTTCATCACATTGGAACAACACAAGGCTTCGTGGACAGGATATTGTACTGGTAAATACAGCCAGAGATTATTTACTAAAGACACAGCCAGTCATGAAAAATACATGAGGATTCATCAGAGGGTTTCTCTCTAATCCACCTACTCATCCAGGACATGGCAGTCTCTACGCGTCTCACGTTATGTAACTTCTCCAGGAGCAAACTAGTGCCTAATGCAGCTAATATGTTTATGTATGCAATGTTTACAGACCGCGCTGTGCATGTGCTTAACGGATACCCAGCCTACTGTGTTTGCCAAATGTTCAACAGAGGTTAAGAAATTAAACGTTTTGTCCAAATTAGCATAATGTACTTCTTGATTTTACATTGATTTTATCTGTGACCTGCTTGTCTCCATGGAAATTGAATAGTTTTTAATTATGGGTGTTTTTATTGCTCTAAAATACCTCGAAAACATATTTTTTTTACAGGGAACAGCTAATCATATATACTTTTAAAACAAGAAAGGGGAAAAATTATAAACACCATAAGTCCACTGAAACATAGTACATTCACACATTCAATGCCACTGTTTCCTGTCTATTAACTTATCCTTTCTATCTGTTCATAATACCCCTGCTATGGTATGTAGATTTTCTACTCTCTTGTTGCTTTGTTTGTTGATTTGAGCAATTTTGGAGACCCCTGGCCTTCAGTAGCTTCAGTTGTGACCTCTGAAGCAGTGTCGTTATTTGGACCTCTGCAGTGATGGCTTCTTCTGTATTCTCTGTTGTAGTCTCTTTGGAAACCATTGTTCCTTCTTTTTCTCCTGTTCCTATTTTTGTTGTTGCTTTTTGTGCAAAAAGAAAAAAAAACACTCCCTGTCCTCCATCACAGGTATTTGAAGGTTGTTAATAGGTTGCTTGACTTCAGGTTGGGATGGCTTGTCTAGTGTTTCTGAGCAATCACGTACAATTTTTGGTCATTGGGCTCTCATAACTCTTTGTGGGCCTGACACTCTTCAGTTGCTTTCTCCTGTTCTATTTGCAGGTTTTTAAGCTTCTGTTTCTAGACATCTCGTTCCAGGAGACCCTTTCTTCCTCCCACTCCTGCACCATTCCGTTGCTGTCCTGAGCAGATTTATCTACCTCTATTTGCAGGTTGTCAAGCTTTTGTTTAAAGACATTCCACTGATCCAGAAGTCCTTTTCTTTCTTCCTCCCACTCCTGTTGCATCTCTTCTTGGGGCCTCTTCTCCTCAGTAGTTTTCTCAAACTCAGCTTGCAGGTTCTCAGATCTATGTTTCCAGACGTTGACTCTGTCCAGTAGGCCTTGTCTTTAGTTTTTCCACTCCTGCACCATCTCCAACTCAACTTGCATATTGTCAGACTTTTGTGTAAAGAGAATTCCTTTTTCCAGGAGGCCTTTCCGCTCCTCCTCCTGCCCCTGTTGCATCTCTTCATAAGCCATCTCAAACTCAGTTTGCAGGTTCTCAAATCCATGTTTCCAAACAACATCATGGTCTAGTGGGTTTTGTTTTTCATCAGCCCACTACTGCTGCATCTGTTTGCTGGCCTGGCACTCCTGAGCAGCTCTGTTCAGGAAGCTTTCTCTTTCTTTTTTCCACTCCACTGTTTTGCTTCTTGGTATTCAGCAACTTTATCAAACTCCATTTGAAAGTTCTCAAACTTTTGTCTTCAGATGACTCCACTTTCCTCTCATTATTGCAGCATCACCTTCTCACTGGTCCCTGTGAGCCTCTCGATAACTTGCATCTCAAAGTCCATTCTCAAGTGTTTTAAAGGGTTCTTCTCTAATTCAATTCTATCTCCAAAAAAGTCTGGGTGAATTTTGTGTCTTGTCTGTCATCTGGTTTGGTGTGTAATAATAAAATATGAAAAGCTATATGCAAAGTCATAATTTTGTTTGGTTTTCAAGACAGTATATGGTCTAAAATATGAAAAATGAAGCCACACACAACAACTAATTAGCCCTGTGTTTTTATGTTTTTGTTCAATAGTTCTTTGTGCAATTTGAAGGACCATAACTAACTGTAATAGGATTTTGTATATTTGGAAGAAAACACAATATGAGTAATACCATTTTGCAGACTAAAATAAAAAGAATAAACTTAAATTCAATTTGCTTTGGAGAAAATAGAGTACTTCAATTCAGTCTGCAACAAAGTGTGAGAAGTGCCTTTGATTTGATAATAAACATGTGGCAGTCTCACACAGAGCACCTTTGGGAGAGGATCCAGTGGAGACACCGGGGGCTGCACCCAGGGGCACCAATCAGACACAAGGCAAGAAGCTGTAGCCCCGAGCGGTTCAGTATAACACCTACTCATCATGTGATATTCAGCCAGCTCAGAGGAGAGGCAGCCCAGGCTCAAAGCAATGTAGAAACACAGGTGGTCTCTCATTTGGCTTTGAAGTGAAAGTACTTGTCAGCTAAATAAAAGAAAATAATCCCTCATCCATATTTTGCTAGGTTCTATAGCAAAATAAAATGTAATTCTGTCAGCCGGACAAAGGTTTTTAGGGTGAAGATGTTTCAACACCCATTCATCTACAAAATTACAGTTACATTTTACTTTGCTATGGAACCTACCTGAATGACTGAGGGAACACACAGACATCTTGTTAGGTAAATACTCAAATAAACATCATTATGTCAAAATTATATTGTAGCTGCCTCTTAGTATAGAACCACTAGTATTTTAATTTATTTGAGTGCAGCAAGGAGACACTACCGTAAATGTACTATTTCAAGATGGGAAGAAAAAAAAACAGGGAAAAAACAGACAGGGAATGCTATTTATAATAAGGGTGGGTGATAAGTTATAATATGATGTAAAATCCTGTCATAACCATTCAGTGATTTTTGGTTGAATGCAGCTACCCATGGGAATTAGCAGTGTTGCCATCGAAATTAATAATTCAAGACAAAATATTAAATCAGTGGAATGTTCAAAAGTTCTCAAAATTGTGCCTGACAGAAAACTGAAACAAAAGTCCCATGTGTTGTCTCTTATCTCATCCTTCATCATAATGGTGAGCCTATATATCTGTGGGAGTAACAGGTGAACTTAAAGGGGCGCTGCACAACTTTTCTAGTTTTCTAGTAGGTCCGCCACCGTGGAGATGCTATTACTTTGCCTGTAACCTTTCATAATATGTTATTAAACTTATATAAAATGCATTTATTCTATTATCGGCATCTTTATTCTCAAAAATACCTTTAAAACATGCATCTTTACAGTTCTTTGCACTTCGAAGATCAAAGCCATAACATTTCCATGGAGACAAGTAACTAGCAAGCCCTCTACCCGTTAAAAGTTACATAGTGCACCTTTAACCAACCACATCTAAGTGAGACTTTGAGAAGAAACACATATCTGAAGTTCTTCGACTGTGTACAAAAATTACAGTAACATCAACATTTCTGACTCCTTTCATATTCAAATCACACGTTCCTCATTTACAATATAATTTTACCTTGACTTGTTTCTTCTCTGCTTGAGCAAGTTTAGTGAAGGATTTTTAATTGAGGTCTTCTGCAAACTCTCATAAACGCAAGCCCCAAAGGAGTGGCTCTTTCCCTCTCCTGAAATATCCATCAGCGAAGTGAGATTGCGCCATTACAGTAACTTTAATAGGTCTAATCACTGAGGCGGGGGATGAATGGAAAGCCAATTAAACAGATTTGTGTAAGATGAGCCAGTGATATGACTCCACTGTCTCCATATGGATGACTTATAAAGATGATTGACAGGCTCTTGTTTATCATACATCCTCAGTGTGTCAGTTAATAGGAGGTTTAATAAGGGTTAATTAGCACAGAGATGATAGCGTCATGTCTGCCTTGGTCAAACCCACATTGGAAACTAGTAATATGTAAAGCAGTAGTTCTCAAACTCAAACTAAAAGCCACCATAGAAAAAATATTGCCTTCCCAGTACCACCAGAGCTAAACCGGGACAAATAAAGAAATTTGTGTTGGTGTTTTGTTTTGTTTTTTTCAGATTTGAGAATGTGATAATGACATACTCCCAGCTGGGGGGCAAGAGACAGTTTTTCCTATTGATCATATTGTACTTCGCCATGAAATATCAGAAAGGAAAATTCCCAAAAAATATAGAATCTGATCATTTATATTATTGACTAGACCCAAACCAGCTGTCAGGGATGAACAGAGAAAACAAGGAACAAGGTGTAAAAATAAGTTCAAATTGAATAAAGTCCAAAGTAATTTAATACAAGCAAACGATCAACAAAAACTGGGTCCAAACTGAGGGAACTTAAAGTCGACTGAACACAACCAAAAAAACGCACCAGACACGGGACAGGTCTTCTTAAATAGCCCAGGGGCCAACTAACTGAACACAAAAACAGGGGGAGGAATTACATTAAACAATTAACTAAATTACTAACTTATTCAAAGCAACACATAAACAAATCATTATACTACAGAAAATAAATGCTAATAAAGTAACATTAACTAACAAAACAAACTAAATAGTGCTCCCCCCTTGGCTCAGCGATGGTCTGGTCCATCCAGGTGATTCAAACCGAAAAAAAGAAAAAACACAAGTGTAAGTAAATTAAACTATGAGGTATAAATGAAAATGTAAATATAAACTTTATAAAATACTGACACTGGAGTGGTGGCAGAGGTATCCACCACACCAACTATATTCCAACACACATCTGGAGTATTAATTTTAGCTGTCCCCCAACCGTATTAAATAATATTTGGATATAACATGCTGTGATGTCATCTGAAACTTATAGGTCTAGATATGATAGTTCTAAATAGGGACTAGAAATCAAAACAGATCTAAAATGTGGATGGAATTTACGACAAATTCAGCAAATATTGGAACTGTTAAGGAATCCATGTGCCACTGTTTCAGAAACATTATATATTTTCAATTCAATTCAATTATTGACAAAGTGGAAGCTGAATGCAACAGTCTATATAATTTAATTGTAATTTTCTTATATTAATCTAATGAAAATGAATTCAAAAAACCACAGATGTGTTCTTATCGACCATTTAATTGCCATTTTATATATTAATGTAATGAAAAAGAAATTAAAATCTGCAGCTAGCCGTAGATGTAAAATTGAGAATGAAACAACATTTTTTTCTCCCTGTTGTAGCTCTTTCCTTTGCACCATTAACCTGTCATACATTATTTATAGCCCCCTATGGCAGTGTATATATTAAGGTTGTAAGTAATACACCCCAGTGACTCATTGATCGGTTGAATCAATTGTACATTATAGAATTATTTTACACTCACAATACCTTAATAGGTTTCTTTTTGCCATTTACTACAGTATTGACAGACAGGTGTATTTCACATGGTAGGGCATTTGCATTTGGGATCAGCTCTCATAGTTGAAGCATCACTAATATTTCCAGATTGGTTGCTGTGGTAACTGTGCCAGTAACTACGGCGACAACGATCAAAAGCTTTCAATGCCTTTACAGAAGCCCCCTCACTGTGCAGGCAGCAGACATTTTATCTGTCTACCGAGCACTCTTAAAAGCTTTCTGGCACTAACATGGATTCAGTCCTGCTCCTTCTCCTCTTCAGATGTGCTGCTGTTTTTATGTTGTGTTTTTTCCCAGCTTGTAAGGTCAACATGGATAATAGTCAGGGCTCTACAGTGCGCCCATTTCACTCGCATTTGCGAGTAAATATTTCGTCGTGCGAACGAGGAAATCAAAACAGTCGCACCAGTGCGAGTGCTTCTGCAGCCACAATAAGGAGAACTGCGCACAGATGTAACGTGACGAGTTAAACGTTCTAAATGTGTCAAACATTAGGGGCAAACTCACACTAGGACTGTGGAACCTGCCCAAGCCTGGATCGCCCCGAAAGCGCGGCACGCTTGCCCAGCGCGAGCGCAACCGAACCGTGCCCGGGCACAACACCTCTGACCGCGCACGACCCCAGCATATGAGCTCCGGGTGTGCGCCGATATCACTGATACGAACAAACTCCACTTCAAAACACACCCACGCCCCCTTAACCGAGGAGCAGCACCGCAGCAGGACCCACACCTGTCCCACCACTCACAGACACCCCCGTGCCGCTGGACTTCCTCCTCCGCTAAAGCGATGGTTTTGTCTTGGTCTTGTCTCGGACTCGAGCTCATTTGGACTCGGTCTCGTCACGGATTCAAGGTCTGAATACTGAGTGCGGTCATATTTCATTACGGCCGCTGCCTTTGGCAATAAACTTGTACCGGTGTGCGGGACCTGTGCGCTGGAGCCCGCGGACACTCGTGTACCAGTGTGTATCACAGGGCAGGTTAAACATCCCACCTGTCCATCCGCCTCGTCAAATACGCCAATATTAATTTTATGTCCGTGTCCGCACAGAGCAGAGCTACGGCACAGAGCAGGTGATATGTGGGCTGAAGTTTGCCTAAGAAAATGACAAATCTGTTTGTCACAATGTGCGTTTGGTTTGGTAAATGTGCAGAGGCTAAATACCACTTTAAAACCAGTAAGAGAATGTAACTCCAGTTAGGAATTTGAAAAAACAGGTTTAAAAATCCTGCACACTTTTTACACTTTGAAGCAGTTTTGTGTAAAGTGGCAGTGGAAGTTCTCTTAAAGAAGAGGTTCTCAAACTGTGGGTGAGGGTCCAAAAAGGGTCACAGAGTGTTTCAGTGCAGTACAGTTTGGCTTATTTTAAGTCTAAATATTAATCAGATAAAATGAAGATATATTTATAAAAACATTGCGATCATGCAGGAAAAGTACAGTCATAATTATTTTTTTTTGTATTAAATTTATTCAGTGTTAGTGTTGGTGTGCGCAAGTTCTGCACTGTAATAATCGTTCAAAACGAAAACCTACTTGTGCCCCCATTTTTTTTTTCTGTGCTCCTAAAATTTTTAACTTAGGGGCACATGTGCTCCTGAAAAAAAAGTTAGCGTAGAGCCCTGATAATAGTGCCTCAGAAATGAAGTGTTGCACCAATGTATCTCTAGGTATTTCACAAACAAATGTATAAACTGGTGGATCAATATGGATAACTATACTCTAACATAGGGATATCCAAATCTCTCAGTACGATATTTTCACGATATACATCTCGCAGTATGATATTTATTGAGATATTTTGTATATTTTGGAGGCTAACAAAACTGTGAATATGCTACATTGCCAAGACTTAATAAGATTTAAAAGTGTTTATAACAGTTATTCCTAAATGTAGTCTGCACTGAAATGGAGCAAAGGAGCATGGTCTATGTAGTTCCCTCTGTTTTTTAGCAATTGCTGCACCCTAACTATTCATTTAAGCAAAGTGACTTGTAATTCGATATATTGTGATGGTCCACGATATTATTGTGAGACCTCTAACAATACGATATCACAATATTTTGGTTATTGTTACATCCCTAATCTAACATAGATAATAACTGGATAATAGTGCCTCAGAAATGAAATGTTGCACCAATGTATCTCTAGGTATTTCACAAACAAATATAAACTGGTGCTTCAGTATGGATAACTATACTCTAACATGCATCACTGTTCAATCATCATTAAAATCATTATAAACTCTACTGTAGGTGTTGCAAAAATACTGGTATATGTTACATTAATATAGTATATATAATCTCAATATTTTAATAGTAATGATAAAGCATTTGATTTATATAATACTTTTTGGAAACTCAATACCTCTTTACAGTGCATTATTCATTCACTCCATACTCAGTGGTGGTAAGATGCTATTGTAGCCACAGTTGTCCTGTCGTACTTATAATAAATAAATCAATAAAACATAATGAATTTCTTTCGGGATAAATAAAGTTGTACCTATCTATTTAAAATTGAGCTAGGAGGCAGGGAAGAACTATTTGACACAACGACTCACACAAAGTTCAGTAGCTCCTCTGTCAGTAAAGAAACAAAACTAAAAAAGCTTCACACAAAGGATGGCTGCGTTATTCAACCCCAAAGACGTCATTGTTGTCAGTTGAAAGAGATTCAGAACATAATAGTTTATGGCTTAAGCTTGTGAAGCAAACACCAAACAAGCAACAAAAAGGTGCAACAATTTTGGATCTTTAAGGTGCACTTAAGGAGCAAAGAGCCATTTGGAGCGTCCCCAACAGAAAAAAAACATCCGCGGAGCCACAAAACCCTAAAATGCGCTAAAACTGCATATGATTTTTTTTTTTTATACCTGTCTGCTCTGTATACAAGACTATAGTGAGTTGCATTTATGAAATCAATGAAAATACAACAGAAATAATCCACTGAGTCGTGTCCTTTAGTCTGACAGAAGCAGAAGCATCAGCATCAGCGCAGTTTTTGCAAATGACCCACAAGTTTTGTTTCTCTAAAACGGAAACAAATGTGCGCATAGCTGCAATAAACACATTATTATTAAAAGTCTATTTGAGTCCTGCTTGTAGGAAATAAAAATCCAAGATTAAATTATCCACCCGCAGCGAACCAACCTCTGCTCCGTCATCATTTTATCACGTGTGCTGGAGCGTGAATGAATCTGCCCACAGAGCATTAAATGTTCTGTTTTCTTCAGAAAGTTTTTTTTGTAGCAACCAACTCCTGCACATTCTATTCTTGTTTGGTTTTAGACCTGGTTTAGACCTGTTTTAGACCTGTTTTAGACCTGATTTAGACCTGGCTTAGTCCTGGTTTTAGTCCTGGTGTTAGTTCTGGTTTAGAGATGCACAGGAGTAAGCGCGGTCCACGCAGCGTACGACAAGACACGGCCCATGCGGCGTACGGGAGGAGGTGCAGTGTCCATGGCGTAAGGGAGGAGGTGCAGTGTCTGGACAGTGCGGGAGGATGTGCGGTGTGCGGAGTACAGAAGAAGATGCGGTGTCTGCACCGTACGGGAGGATGTGCGGTGTGCGGTGTACGGGAGGAGATGCAGTGTCTGCGCCGAATGGGAGGAGATGCGGTGTGCACAGTGTATAGGAGATGCAGTGAGCTTTTGTAACATTTTATTTGAATGTTACAAGATTACCATTATCTACAAATTTAGAATTACATTTAAAAACAAATTAACTAGAAGAAAAATACAATGTAATTAAATATTCATTATTTATTTTCCAAAGTCACAGGGAGCCACAACAGAAGTATGAAAGAGCCGCATGCGGCTCCGGAGCCGCGGGTTGCCGACCCCTGCTCTAAAATGATTCACAGTATGGTATTAAACTGTTCCATATTCATGGACATCAAACTAGACCAAGTTACAAGTCAGATCTGTGCAGAGGCAACCCCGCTTACAGTTAGAATGTCTGTTTTTCTAGGTATTGTTGAGCTGTAAAACCACCTGTAATTTAATAAATGTACGATAGAGCTGTTCAATGTCATACTGTGGAATATTTCTGGCAGAGTAATGACATATCCGTAACAAAACAAGCTGGCGACAGACCCCAAACCCTGCCCTCCATTTAACATCATCAATCTATTTTAAACTAAAAGCATTCTAGTTTTTACTGACCATAACAATAGCTTTTTGTCAGCATCGTGTTTCGTTTTGGCTGGAGTAAAGGAAGGCCAGGACAAATGTGGAGGTGACGACAGCTTATGCATATTTCATTAAGGTATTGTGTGCACTCAGCGGCTGGAAGACTGATAGAAGAAGAGGACTGTGGAGGTGGACACTGCTGCAAATCGTGATGCCAAATTTCAACTTACACTCACAGTGAATATTTATGACTGCAAACAAATCAACTGCCATACCTGCAGCATGATGAAACTATGAGTGAGAGATGATGCTCCAAGTTAGGACTGTTTATCTGAGGTTTGTTGTAGTGCAACACAATGGTTGACCTGCAGATCCAGAATGACCTCTCTCTGTATTTTTTTTTTTTTTTTTACAGAGGGATATCAGTCTGGTTCCTACAGACTCTATATGTAAATGGACATAGTTAACCCATTAGCAGCCAGGTTGCAAATAGGAAGTGTTCATAGGTCTCCATAGATTCTGGCTCCGATCGACTTTACATTGAAAAATTGTCACCCCTCTCACTGTAACTGCTGCTCTTTTTTATTATCTATGGTCCCCTGGCCTCTGTCATGTCTCAAGCTGTGATACATGTTAAACAAAGGTGCCTCATTGGTCACATCTCATTTACAACCAACATAAAATTTCCCTCAACACAGATTAATAGAAGTTGGTGCTTCGCTCATTGATTCTGTATAATTCCATTTGTTTCCTGCTTTTTTCTTTCTTTTTTCGTCAAACGCAGCCACATTTGTATTGATATGAACAAACCATGCATATCCCTGATTGGTCAGTTCATCTATCAGTAAATCATCATAAAGTATTGCGTGTATTCTGGATCCCAGGTGTTGCGAGAAGTAGACGCATAATACTGATTGCTATATCACAAACCAATGTTAGTTTGAGTCTCATGAGTCTCAAGTTTATATCTCTAGCCACTGCTGGAGATGTGGCTGCTGATCCTTTCAACAATGACAGCACATTTAAGCATAGGTAAGATGACTGAAGTGTCTTGCCAAATGACAACATGCAGTATATGGTAATTGAGACTCCCCGAATGACTTGTCTGTCATTTCTAGAAAATATTTCTATAAAACTAATATCAATCGATCAATATAACTTTATTTATACGGCAATTTAAAGCCTCAGTGGGTAACTTTTTTGCCAAAATATAGACTAAAAAACTCTTATCTCCACTTTCTGTCTCCATCGAATCATGCAGGCAATGTGCCGCCACCACTGGAAAATTCCATACTGTTGCTTTAAGTAATAGTAACACAAAATCAAGCTAAGGAGACAATGTAATAATAATAATAATAATAATAATAATAATAATAATAATAATAATAATACATTTTATTTATTACAACAACATAAACTAATTAAGTATGATTAAAACATACAGTTAACAGCCTACAGTTAAAGTGGGACAGTATTTAATTAACTGATTGTATTTAATATTGTTATATAGTATTTAGTATTTATTGTTTTAGCATTTAGTAATGTATTAGACAGATTTTCTTCCTGGAGACCTATGTAGCATGTTTTGGGTTGATGGGGGAAACCAGAGTACCCGGAGGAAACCCAACCAGACACTGGGAGAACATGCAAACTCCACACAGAAAGGCCCGGGCAACCAGGGGATCGAATTTGGATCTTCTTGCTGTTAGCCACTCAGCCACCGTGCCGCCACAGACAGTGCAGTTATGGTCTGGTGGTGTGGTGGAGTGAATAGGCCAGTCTGAACAGGTGTGTTTTGAGTTTGGATTTGAAATGTGGGAGTGAGTCTGCGTTTTGGAGGTCAGGAGAAAGAGAGTTCCAGAGCTGAGGAGCAGAGTGACTGAAAGCTCTGCTCCCCATGGTGACGAGATGGGCAGAGGGGGAGAGCTGGAGAGAGGAGGAGGAGAGGGAACAGAGAGCAGGAGAGAGGAGGAGTGGAGGGAGAGAGGAGGAGGAGGAGCAGAGGGAACAGAGCTGGAGAGAAGAGGATGAGAAGGAACAGAGAGCTGGAGAGAGGAGGAGCAGAGGGAACAGAGCGCTAGAGAGAGGAGGAGGAGCAGAGGGAACAGAGAGCTGGAGAGAAGAGGAGGAGAGGGAACAGAGAGCTGGAGAGAGGAGGAGGAGAGGAGGGAGACAGGAGGAGGAGGAGCAGAGGGAACAGAGCTGGAGAGAAGAGGAGGAGAGGGAACAGAGAGCTGGAGAGAGGAGGAGGAGCAGAGGGAACAGAGAGCTGTAGAGAGGAGGAGGAGAGGAGGGAACAGAGAGCTGGAGAGAGGAGGAGGAGAGGGAGCAGAGAGATGGAGAGAAGAGGAGGAGAGGGAACAGAGAGATGGAGAGAGGAGGAGAGGGAACAGAGAGATGGAGAGAGGAGGAGGAGAGGGAACAGAGAGATGGAGAGAGGAGGAGGAGCAGAGGGAACAGAGAGCTGGAGAGAGGAGAAAGGAGAGGGAACAGAGAGCTGGAGAGAGGAGGAGCAGGGGGAACAGAGACCTGGAGAGAGGAGGAGGAGAGGAGGGAACAGAGAGCTGGAGAGAGGAGGAGGAGAGGGAACAGAGAGCTGGAGAGAGGAGGAGGAGCAGAGGGAACAGAGAGCTGGAGAGAAGAGGAGGAGAGGGAACAGAGAGCTGGAGAGAGGAGGAGGGGAGGAGGGAACAGAGAGCTGGAGAGAGGAGCAGGAGAGGAGGGAACAGAGAGCTGGAGAGAAGAGGAGGAGTGGAGGGAGCGGGCAGTGTGGAGTAGCTCAGAGAGATATGGAGGTGCCAGGTTCTGGAGGCCTTTGAATGTGGGGAGCAGGATTTTGTATTGGATGCAGTGTGAGATGGGGAGCCAGTGGAGCTGTTGTAGGATGGGTGTGATGTGGTTGATGGAGGAGGTGGTGTGTGTGGTGGTGTTGATGCGGGCAGCTGAGTTTTCAACCAACTGAAATTTATAGAGAGTTTTTTTGTGGAAGACCAAACAGGAGGGAATTGCAGTAATCCAGACAAGACTGTGAACAAGGATGGCAGTGGAGTGTGGAGTGAGGGAAGGACGGAGGCAGTGGATGTTGCGGAGGTTAAAGTAGGCGGAGCGAGTGTTATTGTTGATATGAGAGGTGAAGGAGAGAGTGTTATCAAAGATGAGGGGAGGGAGAGATGGAGGAGCAGTCAATGGAAAAAGAGATGGATCTCATTTAGGGTGGTCTTGGTGCCTACAAGGAGAAGTTTAGTTTTATTGCTGTTGAGTTTGAGGAAGTTTGAGGTGAACCAGGATTTAACTTCTTCAAGACAGTTGATAAGGGAGGAGGGTGGAAGGGTGGAGTTTTTTTTACTGGAGAGGTAGAGCTGGGTGTCATCCGCATAGCAGTGTAAGTGAATATGGTTTTTATGAAAAAGGTGACAGAGGGGAAGGAGGTAGAGGATGAACAGCAGGGGGCAGAGGACAGAACCTTGGAGAACACAGTAGTGATGGAGACTGGATGAGAGGTGAAAGATTTGAGTTGAACAAACTGGGTGCAAAGATAGGAGTGAAACCAGGAGAGGGCTGTGCCAGTAATGCTAACAGAAGAGAGTTGTTCAAGAAGAATAGAATGAGAGATGGTGTCAAAGGCCACACTTAGATCAAGCAGGAGGAGGATAGCTAATGAACCAGAGTCAGCAGAGAGGAGGAAAACTGTTTTTTCAAGGATTTTGGAGATGAATGGAAGGTTAGAGATAGTTAAGGCGGAAGTTATTGAGGTCAGACGGATCTGCCAGGTTTTTTGAGAATAGGGGTGACAGCAGAGGTTTTGAGGGGTGTGGGAACAGTTCCAGAGGTGAGGGAAGCATGGATTATAAGGGTGATGAGAGGAGCCAGACATGGAAAGATGGCTTTGACAAGAGCTGTGGGAAGTGGGTCAAGTTGACATGAGGAGGATTTGGCTTTTTGGATAAGGATGGAGATTTGATTGACAGAAGGCAGGGTAAATGAGGAAAAGGTGGGTGGAAGTGATAGAAGATGTAGAAGCAATAGTCAAGAGTAACAGCTCCATCACCAATGATGACTTCTCAGATAGCAACATATAATATTTTATGACATCCAAAGTCAAATCTTTGTCCCTCTGGATCTGCTCCAATGGAGAATGAACACTTTTGAACAATTCCAATCATCTGTCTCACTTGGCAACCCCGTGAGAAGAACTGGGCCACGTTCAATGAGCTTGTCTTGGCAGCAGTACGAGAAACCAGCCTCTCTATGGCTTATCAAAGGATCAAAGTATGTTGTGTTTACTTATAACACAATAATGACATTTAAAAAGAGCATTTGAACTGCGGACGGGCGGCTATGCTTGGCTTACAATATCTATGCTGGGTGGGCACAATCTCATTACATGTACTGCTAAAGCTCCCTTTAGATTTCAATGGGCAGCGTCATGAATCATTGGCATTTCTAGGTGCCACTGAGCAGACTTTGTTACGGTTCACATGGCACGTCCTTCCTTTGGGATTAAGATCGCTGTGAGAAGTCAACAGGAGTTAATGAGTATCCCCACCCGCACAAAGCCGGGGTAATCCTGCCAGCGAAGTGCCCCCCTCATTGATTAGATCTGCCACAACACAGAAGGGAGACCACTGGCATCACTGCACTGTACCACGAGAGGCTTTTCATGCTTTGGTGACTGAGCTTTTCATTCTTGATTTTGTAACACTTGGATGAAATTGGAAGCTGTTTATTATTGAGGATTTGTGGCTCTGTGAAACGGCCCAGATCCTCCTGTTTAATCCACCACCCAGACAACTATCAGTGTTTTATCAGTGGGCCTAACTGGATGCCATTGTTTGTTCATTCAAATATGCTTTTTCTTTTCTGTAGTCATTTGTCTTTCAGTGTCTGGTCTAACTGCATGGGTAAAATATAAATGTGGTTCAGAGAAATACTTTTGAATATTACACATTACAGGAAAAAGCATGAATTATGAATGAGTAGACCAGGACCAGACATAAAACCGCCCCAAATTAAAAACATACCTAAAAACAGAATTCATTTTAAATGGTTTGCAGAGGTCCAAAGTTATTCCTCACTTACTTATGCAATCCGAGTTTAGCTGTCATGGTAGTGCTAATAAAAAAAAGCATGCTAACTATACACTTACTGATTATCGCGCAATAAGATGCCTTATAATTAGATAGAGACAGCACATCGACAGAATTATTTTGACCTCAAGAGATGCTTATGCCACATATCTATATTTGGGAAAATTTGGCTCAAACACATGGAAAAAAATCATGTAGAGGCCCTTTAATGTTTCATTAATTAATATTAAAGATATACACACATTCATTTCTTATTATAAACTGACTGAAGAATATATTGTGTCAAAGGGACAGTTTGGAATGTTGGACATAGGGCCTCATTTCCTAGTGAGCCGGAGTGTTGGAGACGTGTTTTTAAAATATTCCATCCAGTCCTTGTATTTGCAGAGGTTGTTAGTGCTAGGCTAGCACGTGTCAATGGCCATAGTTGGCCTGCCACTAAAAACTGTCTTACCCACTCCACAGTGCACCTGAAGCAACTGCTGCTGCTCAGACATAAATCCTTCAAATGCAAGGTTGGTTTTACTTTTAAAATGATTCTGTTGACACAGACATTCACATCGACAGTCTAGAATTATAATTGTTTTACCTCAGGTGCACTATGGAGTGGGTAAGACTGTTTTTAGTGGCAGGATAACTATGGCCATTGACATGCTCTAGCCTAGCACCAGCAACCTCCTTTGCAAATACAAGGACTGGATGGATTTAAAAAAAAAAAAAGTGTCTCCACACATCTCCAACACTCTGGCTCACTAGGAAATAAGGCCCTATGTCCAAAATTCCAAACTGCCCCTTTAACCAGCACTTTGGAAATGACTTTGTTTGTAAAATCCGTTATATAAATTACATTGATTGGATAAGAAGGCAAGATTTGCATTCTCCTTCCTGGAAATTAAACCCTTATTTTTTCCCCCTTTGGCCTTTTGTCAGTTTGCTTGGCATGTGGGACTTACACTGAATGCGCCCTTTGATCTTTGACTCTGGAGTTAAGCCCCCCATAGAGACAGTGGCAGTGCAGATACACAGGGGCTAATACCCCCCACTGGCCTCAGCACAGGGCAAATAATGCTGACTATCAGCTTAAATGTAGCTTAATAGACACATCTTTATCAGTGCCAAGTTTACCCATACATCATCTTAAGTAAATTGCTGATACTGAAGTAGTGATTTTGGTATAAAACTTAAAGGTGCACTGCGCAATTTTTGAAGTGAAGGGATAGTGCTTGCCTCCATGGTTACTATTTTGCCTAGAACGTTCCACAGTATGACATTTGAATCTATCAAACAGCTATTTAAAAATTTGTGGTTTTTTTGCACAAAGCGCCATGAAATATATGCAGTCTTACTATGAGCAGGGCTGCCTCTACAACATTAAAGGAATATTTTAGAACATTTCAGGTAAAGCAATAAAAACAACTGAAGACAATCTTATTCCAGTACCACTTTATGATAAATGCACCTTTATTAGCCTTAACAGAGACTTCATAATGAATAAATAAGAATGATTCAGGTTTATAACTAATATTACTCAATGTGCATGTCACAATAGGTTAAAGGTCATGCAATTCTGTGTAATAAATATAAAAAGCTATGAATACTGGGACATATTGGTATATAGAATCATCAACAAAAGCAGCTATGGTATGTATAATGAGGAAAGATGAAATGAGAAATCTGGATGCAGCCTCGTGTAGTCACTGTCTGCCACTTTGGATTTAATTCAATAAAGAAAACAAAGTGAAAATACAGACAGAGTTGGCATCAAAAGTATTTCAGTCTCATCTAAACACAGACACAGCAGTACACTTTCATATAACTCTGTGCTATGGCTTGAACAATAGAAGAGCTCCAGTGTAAAAGAATAGTGTCCACCTGTTTGCTAATTACAGGTGTGTTATAATATACTCCCACAGCCTGACAATATAATAAAAATGACTATGTAGGGCCTGAAGCATTGTCATTATCGCTCACTCTATTTCTACAGGAAATGTGATTTAGGAATGCAGGTTTTGTTAAAGCATATTTCAGGTGTGCAGTTGTTGAATTGTTCTTTAAAGGTACACTGTGTTACTTTTCTAGTGGAGAGTCTATCTATCACAAGGGAGACAAGCAAGTTACAGGAATACGTTACATTACAGTTCAGATCTGCAGAGAGTCACCCCTATTCACAGAAGGAATTATTGTATTTTTGAGCAATAGAAACACGAGTAATAAATAAACGCCAGATGGAAATGTTTAAAGTCATACTGTGGAACATTCCGGGCAAAGCAATGACATCTCTATGGAGACAGGCAGGTAGTGGACACTGCACCAGAAAAAGTTGCGCAATGCACTTTTAATTGGATAATGTTGAACCACAGGTGAGTGTAACCTAATGCTAAACTTGGACAGATAGGGCTTTGACAGGAATGGCATCTGACTTAAATAGTATTCCAAAATTTCCAATGCCAAAATTGTGGTTAAAATGAGAAATCTCTTATGGTTATGCTTTAAACCAGGTAGTGGTATATGAGCTTTGGTAGTATGAGTACAATGTAAAACCTGCCAATGCTTTAAGCAAGTTGTTGTACAGACATTTACTCTTTTAACTTCAAAATTGACTGGTTTCAGGCAGTGGCTCTTACACCTTTTAGACCAGGTACCAAAGAAAATATGGAAGAATTTCCAAGTACTACCAGATCTCAGCAGGTCTATAACTGGACTAAGGCCTAAACCAGTTTTAAAGGGCCCATAGTACGCTATTTTCTGATGTTACAATGCTATTTCCTCATCACAAACATACCTGGAATTGTGTTTTGTTTCATTCACATTTAACACACAAATCCTGTACTTCTCTCAAATAAAAAAACATTGTTCCACCTTTTGAGTGTCCATACACGTTCACTAGAATCTTTTGGATAATTTCAGACCAGGATCTCTACTAAACTAAAGGTAAAAAGCAGCTGTTCACTTGAAAACTACCGATACATGACATCACAAGGTGGAACAGAGCATTTTGAGCTTTGGAGATGTAGACAGACTAATAATAAAGGATTACTCAAAACACAACCCCAGGTCTGTTTTTGATGAGGTAACAACATTATAATATGACTTAAAGCTCACAAGTCAATTTTGTGTAATAGAGGACCTTTAAAACAGGACTACACTGCCACAGTTCTAACTACAATAATACCCAGTAGAGGACAGCATGCGGATATAATGGACTCTACATTAGAAAAGAGTTGTACCACACTAGCTTAAGTTGGCTAAGATGATACATGGTCACCAACTTATCATAGGCATGTTCATATACTGCACCTTTTTCTTGTTCTCTCATGAGAACCTTACATCCTCATGCTTAGTTAATTAATGAGAACTTCATAGGATGCCTGGTGCAGATCTTACAAGCTGTGCTCTCGGAGGTCATTAGAACGTGGTTTGACCCTGTTACAGTTCACTTCCTCACATGTACCCGCACATGTTAAAGCCATTAACATAACCAGCAGCAAATCAGCCTCCTTCTCATTGATCTGTGGGACACATTTTGGCCTTTAAGTGCCATTTGGTAAAAAAAAATACAGTTGTTGCACGCAGTGGTCCATGATTTAATATTGATCATAAAACTCATATTCAATATAGTTATAAGGTTGTAAAATGTTGTGTTTAGTCACCGTTTAGTCTGTAATGTATGATGACCTATAATGGAGACGTACTATGCAGAATTGCACTTTGAGATCTTAATCACGGTTCCTCTATATATCTATTTTGATTGATTCATGCATGTTTGACTATTTTGAGTCTGCATTTCTTTTTGCATTTGAGGCTTGAATGCTCAGAAAATTTCAGTTTGCCCCTACCCCTTATCCCCGCCCCAGCCCTGTACTTAAAACTCTGGGTCCTTGGGTATAACATGTGAGGCAAATTTTTACAAAAAAAAGTAAAACTGGGTAAATTCATATCTGTTTCTATCATCAATTCATTTAAAGGGATAGTTTGGGTTTTTTGACATGAATCTGTATGGCATCCCCGTGCAGTGCCGTGCATCAACACTGACTTAACTCCTGATCACTGTTTTGAGAAGAAAATGCTTTATTTTCGTGACCCCAGCCAACTTGCCAGACGCTTTCATCAGCACCGAAACCGGGGAAGAACTCGGCTCACTGGACGCTGTTGGGAGGTAAGTCAGTGTTGATGCACAACACTGCTGACGGGAACATAGAGATTCATGTCAAAAAACCCAAACTGTCCCTTTAATAAAAACCAAGAAAAAATGTAATTGTTAACAATATATACATGCAAAAACTAGTGCATTTCTGCAAAGAATCTCAGCCTCATCTCATCATATGTCTGACTTGGAAGACAGTATAAAAGCATGAATTTATCCATCCATCCATCTTCTCCCGCTTAATCCAGCTGGGTCGCGGGGGCAGCTTGCTGCCCAACCCTCATAGCACCTGACCCCCCCTATGAACCCCTCTGCGGGTGGTGAGCCCACAGGAGGGTGGACATTATGGTCCTTGATGTTAGTTCATAGGGGTGCGGGCATGTTTTGAGTTGATGGGGGAAACCGGAGTACCCGGAGGAAACCCATCCAGACACGGGGAGAACATGCAAACTCCACACAGAAAGGCCCAGGCGACCCAGGGATCGAACCCGCAACCTTCTTGCTGTGAGGCCTGAGTGTTGCCACTCAGCCACCGTGCCGCCAGCATGAATTTAATTGGATCTAATACCAGATAAACGTAACAAGGTTAATTATGCAAAAAGCAAACAACTAAATTAAATCGTTAAAAGAACTGGTGGAAGGTATTTGCAGATTAGTGACAGATCGGTTTTCTCCAAGTGTAATAAAAAGCGTGCCTAATTCCCCTGATATCTCATTATAAAACGGCTCCGCTCCCACGTGTGTGACGCCAAGCGCAATTTCGAATCTATTGTTTTGACTGAAGGATGCATGGTCATTGAATTTAGCACATAATCATTTAGGCATAATTAGTGTAATCAATATTGATGAAAAGAGCTCCCATGTGATGTTCGAGATGAATGAATAATTATAAGGAAAGAGTCGCAGTTTTAACCATTTTTCAGCTAAATGATTTTGGGCAAACTGTGCAATGCTCACGTTTGAATGAAAAATTAAGCCAGTAAAGGGTGTGATTTATATAAGCTTTATGTAGTTCTTTATGCATGGGGAGTTAGAGGGGCCAAAATATGCATAGTGTTGAATTTAGGTGTTTTTAAGAACCCCTGAAGGCTGAAGGGCAATTTTAGTACATTTCTCCTCGCCTGGATTTTTTTCTTAATTTTGCTTTTAAAACTGCCCCTTTTACCCTATAATGCAGTGTTATGCATCCTTTTTTTAAGTACAGCCTGTTATTTCACAATCTGCATGCTGTAGTTGTGTCATATAGCTGTAATAAAAGCTATAGGACCAGAAATAGAGATGTAAAAAAAATTAAAAAAATCAGAAAATAAAATTCACTCTATTTTATACAAAACACACAGCAAACATGTTTAAACAACTTTTTGGACAATTAATTTAGGGCCTTAGCTACAAAAATGCAAAATATCAAGTCTGTAAGTAAACTAAAAATATCCTTATTGCCCTAAAAACAAAAAAAAGTGCAATTGCCGAATTACTTTTCTGGTGCTAGTCATGAAAACAGCTCCTGTCAGGTCCAGGGCCAGAGCCACAGCACTTCTGCATTTCCCTGGTGTTTATTAGGCCTGAGCGCCTCGGCGGCGTAGGGCCTATAGTGATTGTTCTGCAGTGCGAAGCACTGCCGCGCAAACAGAGCGCGAAGCGCTCTCCCCTTTCCAATCACACTGGCATCATCATGTCACTGACTGGGCCAGCTGCATCGCCATGGCTTCGTCAGCGGCATAATTGTAATTGTTCACCCTAAAACGTAGGCCGCACATGACATCATGCACGACGTGCATGATGTCATGTGCGCCCACGAAAACTGAGCGCTCTCCCCCTTATGAAACACTCAATGCCACTCATCAGTGACACTCATGGCATCCAGTAGTACAGACTGGCACTGCTCATTGCTGCGACAGCGGCATAATTGTAATTGTTAAGTTGGGTAAACGCCAAAAACGTGCACTGGGTATGTGAGAAACCGAAGAGGTCAATGACAATTGACCCCACGGGTGCGTTACTGGACGCGAGTGCTTTCCAATGATATGTATATGTGCCCCCATTCATGGCGCTATATTGTTATTGTTCTGGTTTATCTTCTTATCATTATTATTATTTTTCTCACCCCCCGAACACAGTTTGGCAACATCCCGCCGACAAAAAGTCACGAAATTTTGCACAAAATTCAAGAACGCCAAAGTAGGAATTTACAAATACTCCACATCCAAAAATTCCAAAAAAATGATGCGACAGCACCCCTTTCAAAATCAAAATACATTGCGCCTATGGCTATACCCGAAAAATGAACTTTGTCGTAGACAAATGAAATTCGGGTGGTGGATAGGTCTTGTCGTTCCAAACAAAAAAAAATTACACGGTTGCTAGGCAACCAACAGGAAGTCAGCCATATGGGACCGATCGTGCGATGTGGCGCCGAAGGCACATTTTCCTGTCGCCGTACTTTAACAAACTCCTCCTAGGGTTTTTGATGTAGCCTCACCAGAATCGTTCTGTGTCATCTCAACATGCGGGACATTAAAAGTTGTTAAAAGCTTCTAAAAAGATCAAACGGTGTTGCCGTGACAACAACTCAAATTTCGGGTTTGTTTTTGCGGCTCGCCATCAAACTTCAACGAGCAATAATTCGCACAAACTTTGGCCAAATTCACTCAAAGTTTAATCGCTGGTGGACACCCTGACCCTGAACAGATTTATATAAGAAAATCTTAAATGGGCACTATAGTGCTCCCTAGGGACTTTGTATGGAAGAATAAAATTTTACTTTGTCATAGACATATAAAATTTGGTACACACATTCGTGACAGGGTCTTGATGAAAAAAGTCAATAACACCCCCACGCCATTTCTCATCATGTTGCCATGGCAACAGGCCAAATACCTGCCATTGCCAATGTGACATCCTGAGAAAAACTTTGACGAAGCCAAACCAAATTTGGTACACAGATGCATCATGGGATTAGGAACAAAAAAGGATATTGTGACCACGCCCCCTCCCAAACTGCCAATCCGCCATCTTGGATTAAAAAAAAAAAAAATCATACAAAAAGGTTGTGAGGTGTTAGGATTAGAGTTAGGGTAGGGTTAAGTGCTAGAGGTTGGGGTTAGGGTTAATATTATGTTAGGGTGAGGATTAAAGTTAGGGTTAGGGGTACAGTTAAGTCTAGTGTTAGGTTTAGGGCTGGGGTTAGATTAGGGTTAGAGTTAGGAGTTCAGGTAGGGTCAGGGGGGTTAGGGTTTATTTAGGAGTTAGGAATGGAGGTTAGGTGCGTTTGTGGGGCACGGCATGTGCAGCGCGCATAATAATATTAGTATTATTATTATTATTATTATTTTGCTCCCATTAGTAATAACATTTTGATACTATTCGTTTGCCAGTTATTTGTTTAGTTAATTGCTTTACATAATATGTCTAGTCTTTATTATTTTGTCTTATTTCTGACAGGTTTTGGTTGTAGACACAGGTAGGCACAGGTAAAAGGTGAATATAGAACAATTAAGTTCTACTTGTTTGCTCACGTGGAATGAGAAAATAATTTTATTATTAATTTCGCTAAGTTTGTTTGACACTACATTTACAGACATCTCAGGTATTCCTGACTAAACCAGGTCTAAACCAGGTCTAACCCAGATGTAAACCAGGTCTAAACCAGGTCTAAACAACAACTAAACCAGGTCTAAACCAGGTCTAAACCAGGATTAAACCAGGTCTAAACCAGGACTAAACCAGGACTAAACCAGGTCTAAACCAGGACTAAACCAGGACTGAGAATCGAGATGGCCTGGAGGTGCACCTGGGTAGATTGTCAATTGACCGCAGGCGAAATGCCCGGTGCAGAGGTCTGCGCCCTATAGGGCTGAGCGCAGCCTTCACACAAAAGTGCTCCTCGCAGCTGGTCCCGCAGCTTCAGAGCTCGTCTGGCCCCGCAGCTTTGGAGCTCGGCCCACCCAAAACTATTCTTCTATAAAAAGGTGTGGTGACCATAGCCTCTTAGTGTAGTTTTGCTGGTGTTGTTGGGGCTGGTGTGAGCGCTGTGTCAGGTTGTGTGTTGTGCTCTGATATAGTCCAGTCAATAGTGACCAAAATGACTGTCCGCTTCTGTGAGTTATAGTGGCCAGGGGAACCACATTGGCTTAATACGACTCTGTTCTGTTACTTGAGAGAGAAATAACAGCTCCCTAACACATTTGGATATCATTTGTGGTTTGTATAGACTAAATCTATATATTTATATTTTTTCTATGTCCACATTTACCAATTAATAAAAATCAAACGACTGCAGCTGTGGCCGGCATGTGAATTCAAGTTTTGACATTTGAAACAATAAACATAATTACCACAAACATTTAAGAGAACAACATAATGATGAATAATTTTTGTTTTATTTTTTCATAATGCAAAGGCTAAAGGGTAACGTTTGGAGGGGCTTTACTGCTGGCAGTTGCTCTGGTAGTAGAGCTGGAGCAGCCTCCTCTGCTCCTTCGGTAAGACCGCACCTTTTGGGAGGCTGGATGGCTGTGAGGCCGCACCTTTTGGGAGGCTGGATGGCTGTGAGGAAGCACCTTTTGGGAGGCTGGATGGCTGTGAGGAAGCACCTTTTGGGAGGCTGGGTGGCTGTGCTCTTCCAGTGTCACAGCAGATCTTCAGGAGACATATCTCCTCTCGTGCTGAGAACAGTGCATAGCACAGCTCCTGCACCCTCCTGGACAGTTTATCGTTGTCTTTGTGCCTTTCAGCTCCGCCACCTCCCAAACCAGTGGCCCCTGGATCTGACCTGTTTGTTGTTCTCACATCAGCCATTATAATGTCCTCTGCTCTATAACTCCCACAGCAAATCTTCAGGAGACGTATCTCCTCTCGTGTTGAGAAGAGGGCAGAGGACAGCTCCTGCACCTTCCTGGACAGTTTCTGGTCCTGTACCAGGGGTGGACATAATAATAATAATAATAATAATAATAATAATAATAATAATAATAATAATAATAATAATAATAATAATAATAAACATTTAATTTATTTTGCATCTTTCTGGACACCCAATGTCACCTTACAACAACAGCTAAAGCGCTTTTCACAGCCACATACCTGTACCAGGGGTGGAAGGTTCTGGACCAGGGGTGGAAGGTCCTGGACCAGGGGTGGAAGGTCATGGACCAAGGGTGGAAGGTCCTGGACCAGGGGTGGAAGCTCCTGGACCAGGGGTGGAAGGTCCCGGACCAGGGGTGGAAGCTCCTGGACCAGGGGTGGAAGGTCCCGGACCAGGGGTGGAAGCTCCTGGACCAGGGGTGGAAGCTCCTGGACCAGGGGTGGGCATACCTGGACCTGGGTCAGACAACTGTCCTCTGACTTTGAGGGCTCCTGGATGTTAGGAGACCCCACTTGGGTCTCCTGTGGCTCTTGGCCGCTCCCTGTTGGTTTGGGGCAGAGCAGAGCCTCGAGGTCGAAGTCCTCATCATAGAGGTGGGCATCGTCCTCCTCTGTGTAGAGGTACCAGGGTTTGCTAGAAAAAGATGTCGAGCTATCCATGTTTGCTTGCGATTTCACCAATGTTCAGAGAAGTTATGATTCAAATGAGCCGTGTTGCTGTTTATATAGACACACCTGTTCTAGAAGCAGTTTCATTTCCATGGTGAAGGATTCTATAGTAACTTCAAAACAAAACATATATAATGTAATTTTTTCTGCTAATGAGTGAAATATAATAACACTATGATGTTAATGAAACATTACATACAGTACACTACAATACAACAACTGTAAAGTTCTAGTTTAAATGTGGAGTGGTTTAGTTCATTTGGTTCAGTGATTTACACCATTTGTATTCAGTGAAAATAAGAACAGGGCTTTCTCAGGCTATTGTATATTTTATAATATTACCGACTCTTAGTCTCCTCTTAATATAGAGTGGTAGGAGAGCTACACTATCATACTTTTCATCCTTACATTTCATATCATACTTTACTTTTTATACATTTACCCATGTATATGGTCAGGGGCTCTGACATCAAGTCTGTTGAACTTTTCACCATACAAAACTGTGCCCATTTCACCAACAAAGACTGTCCCAGTGATCCCCTCTAACCTTTCACCCAAACCCAAACTCTCCCCTGCTCCACCTCCTTGCCCCTCACTTGGTCCCTCACCCAAACTCTCCCCTACTCGCCCTCCCCCGCCTCTTCCCAGAGCTGTTATCACCAAGAGCTAGGATGTACAGGGCCTCTGCTGTCCCAGGACATACAGTCATGATAAAGGTAATATCAGGGTGGGGCCCTGCAATGGAGCTCTATCTTCAGTTACACCATGTAGACGGATTAACAGAAGGACAGTTAGACTGTCTAATCAGAGAAATTTAGTTCACATTCCCTGTAAGAAGATAACATCCAGTCCTACTGAAACTAATCTGAAACATGCTGTGCTCAATGTCAGATCTTTATGTAACAAATAATTTTTAATTAATGATTTTATTTCTTCTTTTAATCTTGACTTTATGTTTTTAACTGAAACATGGCTTGACAAAAACACAGGTAATGCAGTGCTAGTGGAATCAACTCCTCCCAACTTAAATTTTGAATCTGAAACACGGGTCAACAAAAAGGGTGGAGGTGTGTGTGCATTTTTTAGAGATCATTTGGTTAGACACAGGTTGTCACTTGGGGTGTTTTCATCATTTGAGTATGTTTCCTTCAAAATGGAGCTAAAACAATCGCCCTCCATACTCTACATAGTCATATACAAACTTCCTCAGCACTGTCCATGTTGTATTGGTGATTTTACTGCGATGCTTTCAGTCGTATGCACAGACTTTGATGGTTTAGTCATTACAGGTGATTTTAATATACATGTGGATAATGTGTGCGACAAAAATGCCAAAGAGCTCAGCGCTGTCCTTGAAACTTTTGGTCTGACTCAGCATGTCAGTGAGCCCACACACAATAGAGGGCACACTCTGGACCTGCTCATTACAAAGGGTGTAAATATTTCAAATGTCAGTGTGGTTAATGTTGTTCTGTCTGATCATTTCTGTGTCTTCTTTGACCTGTCTGTTATTCCCAAACCAATGGCTCCTCCTACAGTTGTTCGAAGGAGACACATAAATGACAATACAGGTGCACTCTTCATAGAAATGATACACTCAATTGCCTCAGGTTCTAATGTTGATGATATGTTGAGCTCTGTGACTTGAGTGTCTTGAATGTTCTGGACACTATTGCCCTGATGAAGGCTAAAATGATTAAAAATAGGCAAAAAGCACCATGGAGAAACAATGACTCTGTCAGGACACAAAAATGGGAGTGCAGAAGAGGCGAGCGGAAATGGCGAAAGTCAAACCTCCAGGTTCATTACGAGATTTACAGAGAAAAGATGCACATGTACAGCCACAGTTTGGTTCGAACAAGAGAGAGGTACTTTGCAGACATTACTGGAAATTGCAGTAACAGCTCTCGTGTCCTGTTTGCAACAGTGAACAGATTAACAAACCCTCCAGCTCCACTGCCGTTAGAACTGATTTCCACATCTAAGTGCAATGAGTTTGCAGTATTCTTTAACGACAAGGTTCAGGGCATCAAAAATGCCATCAATTCTACAACGCAAATAACAATCACGCAGCCACAGAGACACTTAGAGCTGAGTCACTTTGCTCCTGTAACTGACAAAACTGTCTTAGAGATCGTCCCCAGTCTGAGTTCATCCACATGCTGCCTCGATGTGTTTACCCACTAGATTTCTAAAGTCTGTCCTCCACAGTTTACTTTCACCACTCACTCACGTAGTTAACATGTCACTTCAATCTGGAACATTCCCAAGAGCTTTGAAAACTGTGGTCATTAAGCCTCTCCTAAAGAAGTGCAGTCTTGATGCCACAGCACTGAACAATTTCCGACCCATCTCAAATCTGCCGTTTTTTGGCAAGGTCCTTGGAAAAGCTGTTTACCAACAACTTACGAACTTTCTCCAAATGAACAACTCCTTCGATGTTTTCCAGTCAGGTTTTAGAGCCCACCACAGCACTGAGACTGTTCTGATCAAGGTGACAAACGACATCCGCCTGAACACTGATGCAGGAAAAGTCTCAGTGTTGATCCTGTTAGATCTGAGTGCTGCTTTTGACACTGTTGATCATGGAATCCTCTTACAGAGACTAGAGGACTGGGTGGGCATCTCTGGTACTGCACTAAACTGGTCCAAGTCCTATCTAGAAGACAGGAAGTATTTTGTTGAAATTGGAAACTGTGTCTGGCCTGGCCCTGACCTGTGGGGTGCCCCAGGGGTCAATCCTGGGTCCACTTTTGTTCAATCTCTGCATGCTGCCTTTAGGCCAGTTAATACGCAGCAATAATGTGTCCTACCACAACTACACAGACGATACTCCGATCTATGGCTCACTGGCAGCAGGGACTATGGACCAGTGGACTTACTCTGCCACTGCATCCAACAGATCAGTGTGTGGATGCAAAACAACTTTCTCCAGCTAAACTCAGACAAGACAGAAGTCATAGTCTTTGGCCCACAGAAACAAAGAGACAATGTCAGCAGTTACCTCCAGTGTCTCTCTCTAAAACCTTCAAATCAGGCTAGAAATCTAGGGGTAATAATGGACTCAGACTTGAACTTTAACAGCCACATCAAATCAATAACATCTGCAGCCTTTTACCATCTAAAAAACATAGCAAAAATCAAAGGTCTACTGTCTAAAGCAGACTTGTCTCCAGTAGGTTAGATTACTGTAACGGCCTGCTCACTGGCCTCTCCAAACGAGCTGTAAAACAGCTACAGAACATCCAGAACGCTGCAGCTCGGGTTCTGACTCAAACCAGGAAGTAAGAGCACATAAATCCTGTACTCAGGTCTCTGCACTGACCCCTGTGGCTCAGAGAACAGACTTTAAAGCAGCTCTGCTTGTGTACAAGTCTCTCCATGGCCTAGCTCCAAAGTCCATCTGTGACATGTTAGTGCCGTATGAACCATCTCGCACTCTGAGGACCTCAGGGACCGGCCTCCTGCTGGTGTCCAGAGTCAGGACTAAACTCGGGGAGTCAGCATTTCAGACTCATGCAGCTAAAACCTGGAACAGTCTGAACATGTGAGACAGGCCTCTACTCTGACTCTGTTTAAATCCGGGCTAAAAACGGTTCTGTTTAGCTGTGCATATGACTGAAAGGTTTTAATTTTCCACTCCGCACTCTACTCTTCTCTCTAATTCTCCCTAATTTAAAGTCCCATCTCTATTTTAAAATTTTATGATGATTATTTATGTTTTAATTTGTTTGTCTTGTGATTTTAATGTATTTCTTATTTTGTAAAGCACTTTGAATTACTTTGTGTACGAATTGTGCTATACAAATAAACTTGCCTTGCCTTGGCTATTTAGGCCTGATAGCTGGAGCATTAATAGTCATCTTTTATTCTGGTACTTTTTCTTTGTACTAGTGTACTACACTAAATGCTTAATTCTCCGTGGGTTAGGGTAAGGGTTAGGACAGCATTTAAGATCTTCTACATTCATCTGTGTTGAAAAACCAGGTCTAAACCAGGACTAAACCAGGACTGAGTATCGGGAGGGCCTGGAGGTGCATCCGGGTAGACTGTCCATTGACCACAAGCGAAATGCCTGGCGCAGAGGTCTGCGCCCCATGGGGCTGAATGCAGCCTTCACCCAATAGCGCTCCTCACGGCTGGTTCCGCAGCTTCGGAGCTCGGCCCACCCAAAACTATTCTTCTATAAAAAAGTGTGGTGACCGTAGCCTTTTCAGGAAACAACCCTCGTAGCCATCTTCATCAATTCTATCAGCACATGCAATGTAATGTAGGGAACGAGCTTTACCATCTACCTTATTTTTAATTCATTATCTATTATATATTATTATTAATTACTTATCTACCTTATTTTAGTTTGTCTGCTCATTTTATTATCCATCCATCCATCCATCCATCTTCTCCCGCTTAATCCTGCAGGGTCGCGGGGGCAATACTCATAGCACCTGACCCCCCCTATGAACCCCTCTGCAGGTGGTGAGCCCAGAGGAGGGTGGACAACATGGTCATTGATGTTAGTTCATAGGGGTCATTATTATTATTACGCCCGAGCGCCAGAGGCTGGCGAAGGGCCTATTAGTATCGCATAGCGATGGCTCATAGGGGGCGGGAACTAAAATGATGCAACATGACTTGCCCGTAGTGACCAGGGACCCTCGCCATGACGTAGCAATGCGCCAGAGGTTTCCGAGGTTTGCTCACAGCAACAGGTACAGAGAGAGGGGTGATCAGATCCCAATGTAAGTCAATGGGAAAACGGGAGAGAAGGAGCCGGAAAAGCCTCCTGGCGCACTTCCTATTTGGCACGCGGTGCCTAACGGGATAGCTATGTCCACTTATATATACGGTCTATGGTGCAGTTATATAAAACATATTCCTCAGTATGGTATAAGATGTCATAGGTCTTCAAGGGCCATATTACACTATTTTATAATGTTGTTTCCTCTTCAAAAAACATACCTGGAGTAGTATTTTGTTTCACACATGTTAAATACATAAACACTGCACATTCTTTTCCACCTTCATGTCATGTGGTAATACAGGAAATTCTCCACTGTGTTTTTAAACTCCATACAACTTCACTTGAAAAGATAGCTGTTAACTTGAAAACTACCGCTACATGACATCACAAGTGGGAACAGAGCATTTTGAGCTTTGAAGATGTAGACAGACTAATAACAAAGTGTTACTCAAACACTCAAGGCCTGAAAGAAACAAAACACAATTCCGGGTATGTTATTGAGGAGGTAGCAGCATTCTAACATGACTTAACGCTAACAAGAGCCAATTTTGCGTAATATAGGACCTTTCCAACATTGTTTCTTGCCCTTCTTAAAACCTGTCCCGGACTTGTGCAGAGGCAGTGGTTTAAAAGCTTTCTCATTATGGCTGCTCCCTGACGTTGCCGGAGTCACAGTGGGAGTAATTGGCGTGAACATTTGTCTGATCTGGTTCGAGCTGGTTTCTGTTTGTTTCCGTTTGTCAGTAATAGTACGAGATCAGAGGAGAAACGCATGCCTTTGACTGTCATACTCCAAGTTTATCCACTGGCAATTTAAGTCTGGGCACAAACTGTTTGCTCACTATGCTGTCTCTGCTTATTTGCACTTCTAAAGGGTTTCTTCTGTCTGTTTTACATGTGCTGTTTGCGTATGCGGATGGTGTTTAATAAGGGTTTGGAAAAGACATTAACAGTGATTCATACCTACTAAATGAGAAAGCGAAATGCAAGTTTGCAATTCTACATTCATTTTATAATAACTAAGGGGTATTTATCTTCTACGGTGTATTAACTGCTAACACATCATATTTAGATCACCTTTTATTGTTTTGAAAATGCTATATTCACCACAAACAACCTATTAACACTTTTTATAAGCTTCCGTCAAAATAAATAGTAAATAATAAATAAAAAAACATTCTTAATAAACGTTTTTTCATCATGAATTAAATCATTCTTCGTGCTTTATTGTAGTTGCAAAACTAAACTACTGGCCACTGTAAATAAGTTTTTTTCCCCTTATAGTGTATCTTAAATCTTATCTTCATGTGGTGGAATAGTTTCTGCTGGCACATTGGAAAGTAAATGAGTTTGTAGCTAAAAATAATGGTAGCTATTTGTCATGACTCATGTCAATATGGCTAAACGGTGCAGTGGAGGCAATTTGGAGGTGTATGGACAAAGAAAATGAAGGATCTTCATGGAATACAATGTGCTGACTTAGAACAGCAAAGGGAAAGCACTTTGAGCAACTATCTCTGGAGAAATAGTTTAAAAAGTTTACTTAACATAATATACTTAGCTTGGATACATCAGCTTTTCTTTGTTAAAATGAATGAATTTGTGCATGGGCTGGACAAATAACCAGATTCATAAACGTTTATTCTACACATTTTATGAGATTTTATAAGATATTACCTAAATTATAATAATTATTATTATTTTAATCAAGAATTTCATTTGGATCCTCTGTGCCAACATAAGTGTTACTCTTCAACAATGGACTAGATAATGAAGACCAGAGGTTTTTAACGGCTCTCAACCTATTCAGTTGTGTATTTTTTTCTGTTTTCTTTCCTTTGACGGCTGAATATTGGTTATCAGAAAATTTATTGTTAAAATATAAAAAAAAAAAGTACCACAGAGGTAAAAAAAAAAAAAAAAAAGCTTGTGAAAAGGGGTTATTTTATATTGATGCTTCGCCATGACATCAAGCTGGTATATCTATAGCATGTATATCTATGGTGGAATGATATCAGTTTCCAATGCACACCAATACATTAAAAGACAAAAAAGACTGAAGCAACACATTTTAGGAGCCTGCGATCAATACAATCATTCATGGTCCTATTTAAGTGTTTGATATTCAACAAAAAAGGAGATAGTGACTAGCTGAAAAACTGTAACTGTAATGTTACTTATTTAACAGCACAAATCATCTCACTAATATATGATATGTCAGTTCTTTAAGGTCAGATTGTGTTAAAATAAAGATCAAATTAAAATCTAACAAACCCACAGACAGAGCTTTTTATTTTATGCATAAATATTAACAACACAGTCTCACAGTGAATCATGAGCAATAAAATTGCCATCTTACATCACTTAAAAGCAGGATTAGAAGTTTGAGCTAAGATTTAAAACTTCAGGCAAAACAAAACCTTTAAAAAAGAGCTGACTCTCAGTGTGCTCGCTAAATGCTTGAACATCTCACCAAGATCGCACCCCCCAGACACCTGTACCTTTCTCCTGTTTCTTATGTAACAAGGAGGAAGGCTGCTTTTTCCGTCGCATCTATAAGAGAAGCTAAACCAGGGTAACGTGCTGCAAGATTTTATACACTATGGCGCATAGAAAATGTGGGTACGGTGGGTAGTAAGTGAGCTACTTTTGAAGAAACTTTTACTTCAGTGATACTTCAGTAATATTTTGTTGAAGTAACAGTACTCCTAGTTAGGGCCTGGATTCACAGGGTCCTTCACGATTCAATACAATACCAAATACATGGCTCACAATATTATCACGATATGGCAATACATGTGATTACTGATGTATTGGCCATGATACCAAACACATTTTAGCAACAATATTTCTTTGTTATCTGTGCCAAGTTCATATGAAATACATGTTTAGTCATCAAAACGGCGACTATGTCAAGTTTCCTTCTACTTAAATAAGCATCAAAATGGTCATGCGGTCATAAAATAAATAAAGTTTGGGTTACTCTTCCCACTGTAAGTAATTCTATAATGACAAAAGCATTATATTAACAACAATAAATGATCTGAAGATAAGAACATAAGAAAGGATTGCTCATGTAATTTATTTGTAATTTTTGGAAATACCAGAATCTGTGCATTGCTTAAAGTTTTGTCTGACCAATGACATTAACTCATAAATGATCATTTCATTGATTTGTGTGCAAGAGCATGCGTTGAAATGACAATAAAGTTCATTCATTGTTTCAAAAACATTTACGGCCCAGACTGTACTGTACTCTTAAGTAGTAGTTTTGCCAAATACTTCTTTACTCTTACCAAAGTAATTATTTGGGTTACTACTTTCTACTTCTATTTGAGATGCTGTGAAGGTAGAAAGGTTTCAAAGTCATCTGGACACTGTATTTTGAAATCATGATGTTTTGACCCCCATATTATTATTATTATTATTAGTAGTAGTAGTAGTAGTAGTAGTAGTAGTAGTAAAACAAAAATAGATGCAAAATAAATAAATAAAATAAAACCCTCCCACGCCCCGCCCATCAATCCACAAGAATTTAGCACTTAAAATAAAGTTATTCTTACAAATGTAGACTACTTTCCCCAGCTCTGGTCCTATCTGACAGACACAAAAGCAGTGATTCCTGGTCTCTATCTCCCAGAGCTCTGCAGTCATAAAGAACTGCAGCCCGTGGGCACAGAGCAGACCCGCGCTGACAGGTGAGGGGGGCAGATGAGGAGGGGCAAGTGAGGGGAGGCAGAGTTAGATGTTGTTACATTCACTCACTCTGCCCCCGGAGGAAAGATGGGCAAGATTGTAAAAGACGTTTATTTCAGAAACCTGGAAGAGATCTGTACAAGCGGCTGGCATTTCATTCAGGACAAAGAACAGTTAGAGGAGTCTGAGGAGGATTTTGACAGTGTTAAAGGACATTTTCTATACAGCAGAGTACTTTTTGTTTTCCCCTGTAGCGCTTAAATTTGTAACACTGGGTTTCTTTTCTGACAGAAGTGTAACCCTGCTTTTAAAATTGGAAATGGTACAAAGATTGCAACATTTAAAGACAATGTTTTATAAAGTACTTGTTCATTGCAAATTAAAGGGCTCATATTACACTATTTCTGATCTACTGTATGTTATAATGTTTCCCCATCATAAACTTAACAGGAGTTGTGTTGTTTCATTCAAATATGTATAAATGAAACAAACGTGGGTAACGTGACTTAATGCTTGTAAGAGTCAATTTTGTGTGATATAGGACCTTTAAGATTTTGTTAACTCTGTCTTGAGGCTAAATTAAAATGTGGTTTGTATACTTATTATAGTCTCAAATGATTCATTACAATACAACACATTCCTGTACATTCAACAACGCATTCCCCAAGTAGCAATGCTAATATGCAGTATGGAAAACAGTCAAGTAAATTTGAAATGTGTTTACATAAAATCTGCCCTTTGGCAAATTTTGTAATGTCACTTTTTCTGGATTCAGATACATAGATTTGCAAATAGGAAGCATATTCATTAAAATGTCTGTACTCTGATTCTTCTGCTTCTTAGTCACAATAATAGTAGTAAAAGGGTACGCCTGTCACGATAATTACTATATCGACTTATATAATATATATATGAAAGCTGGAACAATATATGTTTTTCGGTCAATATTTTTATCATGTGTACTTTTTCTTTGCACTACTGACAATCTTTTTTGTTATTTTTGGGCTAAACAATCAGATCTGAGCCATATAATGTTGACTTAATAACTTCCATGGCTCATTACAGATGCAAACTAAGAATTAAAGTGTTTCATTCTGCTGTTTATTTATTTATTGCAGCTTGTGTCTTTAGCAATATTGTAGCTTTATGATAGTTTTCCGAGGTTTAAATCTGTTTTACTTCAGCAACATATCAAAGTTCAAAATTGCTTATTATGACAGGCCTATAAAAGGGGAAATTTCACCAATGTATTAATATTTGCATGCAGGTTTGGACAGCAACATCTGTGGATAGTGACACAATGACAGGAAAACAGACTACTCTCTTTCAGGACACATACCGTATTTTTCAGACTATAAGGAGTATAAATTGCACCAGCCAAAAAATGCACAGTGAAGAAGAAAAAAACATTTATAATTCGCACTTTTTGGGAGAAATTTATTTTATAAAATCAGACCAAGAACCAACCTTTCATCTTGAAAGGCAAGGTCTAGAAGTTATAGTAATAAAAACAACCGAATAGAGAACAATCCATGTATCCTTCGTTTGTTCGTTTTTCAATATGAGAACCAAAAATAATAAAACAAAAAAATATGGTAATCAGATTAGAATAGATTTATTAAAGATTAATTTGGCAGGAGATAGCACGTCAATCCTGAATTGTATCAATTACAACATTAGAAAAATATAAAACATTCTGAAAAGAGGTGATGCCATATTGGTGCTCTGCACATCACACTGAGGGTGTTTTTCATGTATGTTTATGGCGGAATGTTCAGTTGCTACTATGGTGACACAATGTACACAGAGCCATAAAAGTTTTAGATTGAAAAGATTGAAACACCTTTCCAGGAGCCTGTGATCAATGCAAGCGTCCATGGTCCTGTTTAGGCTTATTGATTTTCAAAACATTAGAAAAAATATAAAACATTACAATAAAAAGTAGAATTCTATATGGCTTTAAACTTTTCAGTGCCACCAGGCCAATTTACAGGTGAGATCCGTGAAGAGGCGACTAAACTCACAGTAAAAATGCATGTTTTTAAAGAAATTATTGAGCAGTAAAAATACCCATAACTGAATAAATGCATCTTACATAAGTTTAATGTCATGTTGTGGAACATTACAGTCAAAGCCTGAAAAGTTACACAGTGCATCTTTAACTACTTAATGTGCTGCAAAGTGAAAGTACATATTGTAGCACCAAAAGGTAAGTCCCCTATTTCTGTAAGTTGATTTGCTGTGGATGAGCTTTCATAGCTACCAGCACAAGTCTCAGCAGTGAGAAGCACGAGCACAGATGGCACGAGTGAAGGATGGTGCTGACGGAGCAGGCTTCATAATTCTTCTATCTCCTTTATCCCCAAATGTTCACCTGATTATGTGTTTCTGTGCGCTCAAATCCTCTTTGGCTATTCGTTTTCTTGATAGACTTTGCCAAAACTGACTCTGATGAAGTTTAAAGTTTGAAACAGTAAAGACAATATAAAATAAACTGTTAATTGTCAACTAGGAGCTACAGTGCCAAGTCCAAGTGCAGTCTGATGAATCTGGTCTTTCTCTCTATCTGCCCCATCAGGTGGAAACGGCCCAAAGAAAATAATAGCATTTGTGGTAAACAGCCTTGTGCCTGTCGACTGTGTGATCCTATCCTCTGTGAACAAAAGCAGCTCTTCAGGCCGTGGGAGCTTATCTCTGCCTGTTAGCCGCACATCCATCACTGCGATAGATGGAGTCATTTGGCAAGTTCTGGTTTGATGATTGAAAGGCTTTGGGTCGTGTGTGATATGGTAAAGAGGCTGGTGATTTTGTTACAATATACAGAGAAACAGTGTTAAGTCATGTAAGTATGGATGATTTTAAAACAAAACAAACATTCATAAACATAAGACATGAACCATTTTAGCAGCTTCTCCTTTTTCAATTTCTTGACGGTCTCCCCTCACACTTATTCCTGGTGTCAATATTATTACTGGCGGCTCTCTGAACCATGTGTCCCAAAAATGGCATTAAACATATTGCTATAGTTTGCAGTTGCATTCATTGCTTGAAAAACGTGCATCTTTCTGAGGGCATGCATGCTTACCTCTCCATAGATCTGACCTGCTCAGAGAGAGGTTAAATGCCATACTGTGGAACATTCCAAGCAAAATAATAGCATCTCCCTGGAGACAAGCTGGAATCCCTCCAGCAGAAAAGTGACATTGCTCCAATAAGGTTACCATTGTTAGCGTCTGCTAATGATATGATATAGAATACTATAATGGTACAATGGACCATCAACACTATGATTACAGTGTTGATGTACTCATATTGCAGTTGGGTGCCAAAACGCATAAAAAGATATTTATTGACAGCTTATGCAAGTCCTTCTACAGACAATTTACCCTGTTTTAGGATGAATGTTGTGGATGCTTTTTGTTAAAAGCATCCACAACACTACCTCTTTCTAGCTATCTCCACAGCAGCAAACAGTTTTTCAATCTAAATAAATGAAAATACAACACTTTGCAACTTCTGCAGTCGTCCCATCAAGTGTATTTTTCTATGTCACTGCACTGTCTCCTCCTTCCGTTCCCATGCTGCTGCGCCTCAGTGCTCCACCTCTGCTCTCCGGCTTTCCTTCACTTTCTGTCAGTGCACCTGGCTCCCTCTGCTCCCTCTGCCTCCTCTGCTACCCCCAATATATCGGTACACAGCTTTGCCAACGTTTGATCAAAGCCAGTGCAACTGAGACGCCCAAGTTCCTCCCTCTGTCAGAAGCAAAAGAAACAGCCAAAAACAAAGGCAGCATAGTATGGAGTCTACCACAAATAACCTCTTCACAAAATCACATGGCACTGAGAGCCAGAGGCAATATAGTGCAGCAGGAATATGAGTGGAGAAGTGTGCTGGCTTCCACTTGTTGGATCTCTGGAGCGCTCTGTGACATGAAAGGATGCAGCTTCTAATTACCTCTATTCAGAACCGAAACTGACGCAAGTCGAACAGAAAGACTTCACTGATACATGTGCTGTGGCAGAGAGCAACAAAGTCAAAAGTCACCGCCTGAACTAAAAGAAGTGCACCCAGTTATTATCATAGGTTATGTTGCATTTAATGTGTATTGTATTTCAAGTTTTACTACATTCAGCTGTTGGGTGTCTCCATGTTATTGCTTGGTACATGCCTGTTTACTTGCATCTATGTTTAAATTACAGATATAGTTATTAAGGAAGTTAGAGTTACTGATTGTGGTTGTGTGAGTGAAACATTATGTTATAAAATTGATTAGACATGCACAAATCACTCACAATACAACTTTGGGTAAGTAAATGTTGAGAAGAAACAACTATAACATGGTTAAAAGCTCTGAAAAGTCAATTTTGCATTATTAGTCTGCTTTAAGATCATGACCCTGTTTTACAGTTTAGTGGTCCTGCATCCCAAAAATCACCTGATTCAAAATCACACAATCCCTTTCACAGTTATTTGACAGTGACACCATGTTCTAAACACAAACTTGTCAGGACTTGATGTTTTGGTATTTTGTAGCCACTTAATAGCTTCTTGAGTTCTTCATTAAGACTGCCATATACATAGCTGAATCATAGCATCACTAGCTTAAGTGCAGTGTGACACAGGAGCGACAGCAGTGCCAGGCTTGAGTCATAGTCTGTGGCATATAATTATTGCAAACCATTTAAAATTGAGGTTTGAAGCTAATTTACCGTCATTCATCGTCTGATGAAATCTCCTAAATTACATTCAAGCATTTTGTAAGAAAAACAGTTCACTGATTGCAGTTATTAGTTGGTCTTTCAACTACGATACATGATTAGATTGAATTTCCTGTCAAAAATAGCAGGAAAATATTGTTAACACCCTGATTAAATTGGTGAAATGTTGTATAAATGCAAATGGTTGACTTACTTTAGACTAGTTGTTTAGTTGTTTGAAAGTTGTGTAGCCCGATTGTTTAAAAAAACCAAAGTAGTCAGAAGTTGTACATCATTAAATCTCAAATGACCCAAATCCTGCTGGTCTTGTTTTCATCATTTGTTTGGTAAATTTTGGGGACATTGCAACGCTCTGGTCTCCGTGGTTACGGCCCGGTGCTGAGTGTCTGGTATAAGGCAGCAGGGACTCGGTGAGGCTCATTATGTTCCATTAGGGTTTGGGCTGAATCAGGAGGGGGGAGCTCTGGGCCCTGAATATAATGAGGCATGGATCACAGAGAGGGATAGGACCAGGGCAGGACAGGGTCTATCCGAGCTGCTAACACTGTTAGAAAATGTAATATACTCATTTGTGTCTGGATTGCAAATGTTTCTATTGCACTTGTTTATTCCAATGTGAGGAGTTTGTCCCATCCACATATTTATACATCTGTCATTTAAACAGACAATATTAGTTTTAACAAAATGTGCTCTGAAGTAATCTTGTCAGATGGCTATATTTTCGAGTTCAATTTTGACACTCAAGTTTTAATAATCAATTTAATCCTTCATTATAAGTCTGTCTACATCTCTAAAGCTCAAAATGCTCTGTTCCACTTTGTGATGTCATGAAGCGGTAGCTAAGTATACAGCTACTGTTTATCCTTAGTCCTGCAAAGATTGGAAATTCCAGGTCTGAAATTATCCAAATAATTCAAAATTTTGTGGAGTTTAAAAACAGTGGAGCACTTCCTGTATTGCCACATCACAAGGTAGAACAGAGTGTTTTCTGTCTGAGAGAAGAACACAGCCTAAATATGCAGGATTTGTATGCAGGACATGTGTGAATGAAACAAAACACAATTCCAGGTATGTTTTTGATGAGGAAGTAGCATTATAACATAGCTCAAAAGTAGCCTAATATGGGCTGTTGTAAATTCCCCAGTTTAACTGTTAGTCCAGTAACTGCTTATTTAGATCAGGCATTCTTAGGCAGCTCAGGGGTCCTTGGGAGCATTATGGTAACACTTTTACTGGTACCATGGTAACGAGGTTACTGCTAGACTAACTGTTGTAGCTTCATTTGATTTCCCTTAACCTGTCAAAGTCTGTGTCTATGATAGAGGTGGGTTTGTTATGAGTTGTTTAATTGTTCTTTTATCATTATGTAAATGTAATTATGCTAATTTGCATATTATATGTGATAGTTACTGTGATTGTTTAACAGTTGTTCATATGTGCTAGCTCTGTGACAATTATATTTCAGTAAGTAATATGATTTAAATGTGCTTGTAGATCAACCGGTCGAGAGGATAGTTCATACAAAATCATACAGAAAAATACAAGAAAGGACATTAAAGGTCCTCAATATCCATTCAAGTGTCCTCCTTCACTCTCTGATTGGAGTATTGTTTGGATGAAGTGTCCCAGCATACATCAGTCCTCCCTAGCTATCTCCAACATGAGCCCTTTAAAATACATTTTTTACCATACATTTAACTTCTTAATACATTATGAAATTATTTTCAAAAGGAAATAATAAGTTTCTTTTCATATTACCATGTAGTCTTATATTAATATTACTTAATTATTTTTTAAGAATATAATTTTGTTTTATTTTTACTATGTCACTACAGTAATAAGCACCTAGTTTGAAAGTTTTAGTATCACTAGATATATATTTGAGTACTGAGGTATTTCCACAACCCTTCTTTGATCTATAATAATATATACTATGTGTTATAAGAGAACATTTGCAATCTAACATCTTGGGGAAGGAGTAGTGTAGCTTGTTGTGAAGAAAAGACAAAAGACATCCCCCATGTGACAGTAATGAAGTAAAGCAGAGCCCATGTCTGTAATGAGGCTGATTCTGTGTGACGTTTCCTGACAGCTCTGTCTTCTTGCACGCACCTCTTTCATCCAAACGAGAACAAAAAAAGCTGAAAACAAAACACATCGCCACGCCGATATCATTTGCCCACACTAAACAAATGTGTCACATGAAAACACGCTCCACAAAGCTTTCATTGCTGTACAAAGAACACTAGATCATCTGTCTTGATTTCCAGCTATGTGTGCTCTTTTGTGGCAGTCTCACAAGTCTCTCCCCCATATCCGGTACAATTATGTGAAGCCAGTGCACTTGTCACCGGCTTATTCCTCAGTATGGAAAAGCAGTTTGAACAGATGGCCTTCTACTTTGGCTGCGAGTACACGGTTCTACATTTTGTCCAAACAGCTACATCAACAAGTTTCTATCTGCTTCATCACACCATTGGCGATCAGGACTAGGCCTAATTTCATGTGTTCAATACAGTTTTTTCATGCAGTAGACTGATTCTCTGTTTTGTCCATAATTGGTGGATCTGTTCCCGTATCTGTTTGAACAGTCATTTGGATAGACTAGGGGATTTGGTTGATACAGTTCTTGTAAACACTGGTTTTACAATCACCCATAAACATTCACGAGACATAATTGAATTGACTGTAAGAGTTTTGTGTCTGATGGAGTATAACTGTGATCTCAAAAAGATTAAGCTCATTGATACTTTGCAGCTGATGTTATTAATATTCCATGGGGGAAAGATGCTAACTGTAGGCTCTGCTCTGTTTGAAAATTACTCAAGTTAGACATTAATCTGAGCTTTATTTTCACACAATCTGGCCAGAAAGAGTTAGTTTAAATGGAACTACAACAGGTGAGAAACAAATCCCTCTCAAATGACATTACATCATGACGTCACAAGCTAGCATTAGGCATCAGTTTTCCAGTTAATTACTCTCAAATTTTGGTTGAAAATCAAACACGTAAAGAGGCCCAAGGACGCTCGTATTGATCACAGGCTCCTGAAAATGTGCTGATCAAAGCATTTTTAATACATACATGTAGAACAGCCCCAGCGCATTGTCACTGCAAAGTATTAATCCAAAATGCAATGGATAGAAAATGCACTTGAGTTACGAAAATATAGAAGGCCCTTTATTCCAAATGTTTCTTGTTCCTCTATTTTTTCCATGCCCCCAAATTGTTAAAGAAGTAACTATTTTGGTGGTGGGCGCAACACCGCCTGGCCTCATATGGAACTGTTGCATTGGGTGGAATGTTACACAGTGACGTTAAACTTATCTGTCTCCATGGAAACAAACAGGAGGACACAAGAGGTGCTTTTACTAATAGAAAGAACTGTAGATGGTTAAATGCATCATATTTTGAATTATTCTAGGCAAAGTCTCCATCAAATTTATGGACCATTGTTTGTAATTACGTACTGTATCCTATTTCTGGACATATTGCTTTCACACTGGCACACTGGAAGCAATATAAAAAGCCCTGTGGTTAATAGATGACAGAGTGGACTCAATCAATATCCCAGTGCGTTGAACCCCACTTCCCCCTTCTTTCAAACAGACCACTAACCAGCATTTTGTATCGCTCCAACGCTCATTTTTCCCTCCTTCGTTCAACAAGATTGGAGCTTCCTCTGTGTGCTGGCTTCCGTCGCTTTCCCAGTTTGGAGCCAGAGTCGAAGCCGCACAAAGCAGAGGAGTTAGGCCCCGATCTGCTCCAGAGCTCAGCCATCTAAGCTCTACAAATGACCTGCAATATGCTCGAGTGACCACCAGGGAAATAACACTTCCAGACATGAGACTCCATCACCACTGTACACTCAAGAGATGGACAGATAGGAGAGATAGAGAGGGGGATAGGGGAGGGGGAGAGAAGGAGAGAAAGAGAAGAGATAGAGAGAGGAGAAGGGAGAGAGAGATGAGAGACTGGAAGAGGAGAAGGAACAGAGATGGGGTAAAGTGGGGGGAGAGAGGAGACAAAGAGGAGAGACAGAGAGCGGAGAAGGGTGAGAGAAAGAGGCAGAAGAAAGGAGAGATGAGAGATAGGGAGAGGAGAAGGAAGAGAGAGACGGGGTAAAGAGGGGGAGAGAGGAGACAAAGAGGAGAGACAGAGAGAGAACAGTGAGAGAAATAAAGAGAGGGAAGGAAGGAGGGAGAGCGAGACAGAGAAAGAGAAGAGGGAGAGAGGAGGTGGAGAAAGAGGATAGACAGAGGGAGAAGGGACAGATAAAGAACTAGAGAGGGGGATGAGAGGTAGAGAGGAGAAGGGGAGGAGCAGGGAGATGGAGGGACAGAGCGAGTGTTTAGGCGCACTCTGCTCACTGGCCTCCCATGTCTTGTTAAAAGCCGATGGCCACTTATGACAGGAGGGATCGGAGAGATGATGAAATGTAATGGGCCAAGAGGAAAGGGGCGTTTGGCTGAGGAAGACTGCATGGGGAAGTGATGGGAGAGGAGGGGGCGGGAGGAGAGGAGGGGTACAGAGCAGATGGGAGATTTGAATGAGGTTAATAGAAATATGGGCGAAGATACACTGTGCCCAAACTGGTTTCTTTCTATGTAGGAAATCAGGTACCAAGTGCCTAAATTTTAGTACGGCGAAAATTACAAAAATGCACAAAGGACTGTGTTATTTATTATTGTGGGAATTCAGATTACTGATTTAGTAGATTTTAGTAGTCCAACTAGTCAGTGTTTTTTTTTTTTTTTTTTTTTTTTTCATTAGTGAACTATTGACATTTTTAAAAAATACAGTATAAGCCAAAAAAGGGTTGAAATATGTTGAGTAAAAGCTTCTAGGCAGATAATATTTATGACTCAAGTGTATTATTAATGAAACAATAAATGGTTTTACAATAATACCTATGTCTCTGTTACAAAAAGGGATTTTTATATGTGGTTCTGTATAATCCAGATAATTATTTTATTAATTTATTAAGATTATTTTTTATAGTTGCCTAGTGAGGATTAGTTGATTAATTGTTGGGCTACTATTATATATTTAAATCCAGAAGCATGTTCCATTTTTAAAAACAAATCAAACAAAACTCTTAACATTTTATGAGCAATGATTCAATTGATTAACAGTGTGTGATAAAAGATTTAGTAATTAAATCTGCTCTTAATCCTAACAGTTTTTAAGAAGACAAGTTTTTTGGTTTATTTATAAAGTTGTAATTTTTCGTTTGACAGATCTTACTGTCACTATGGTAAAATGATAAATAACACCATTTGTTTTAGTATTTTCTACAGTTTTGTGGCGACATGACAGGTACATTTTATTTCAGTTTGCAGCAGATGTTAGATTACTTTTTAAATATTCCTTCCACAACAACAATTTCTTCCCTGGTTCCTGTTTTTTTCCTGTTGTTTCTGAGAAAAACACACTCAAATCAATTCTGCGAGAAACACAGCCAGGAAGATGAAACTGTGACTTTCAAGATTTGCTAAAACATGTCAATTCTCCTCTTCAAAAATATGTCTATAGAAAAACAAACTTGTACAAGCCATTTTTAAAGGTGATCAATAGCTTTTTCCGGTAGTAGGTCAGAGGGTTTGCCACCTGTTTGTCTCCAGGGAGATATTTTTGTGTTTCCTGGAATGTTCCAAAGGTGATATGTGTTGAAGGCCAATAAAAACAACTGCAACTGAATAAATGAATAAATGCAGTATGGAATATACTAAGCAAAAAATGAAGATCTCCTGGAGGCAGGTGGCCAACCCTCCACTAGAAAAGTTACAGAGTGCACCAACTTTTTACCAACTTTTTAATAGAGGAAACAGCAGTTTATTTTCAACTTCATACAACACTATATGAAAATTAAAGTGTGATTCAAGCTTGCAGAGTTTTATGATGACCACCCTGAGGCACTACCGACTTTTGACCTTTCAGCAAATATTTTTTACCAAGCAAATTTAATCATGCACATGCAGTGAAATCCAACTGGAAGTATTATTCGATTCAAGAGGCCCTTCATGGGTGCTCTACGGCCAGCAGACGGAGTGCCTCCTCCCTCAGGATGAATGGGGTCACTGCAGCAGCTTGTCAGCAGACACATGTTGGCAGGGTGCTGTTGGTCCTGGCCCACTGTGAGAAGGTCAAATCCCAAGAGTCCCATAAGGCCCAGTGGAAGTGTCCCGCCCAGATCAGCACGCGTGCAAACTCTTCATGACAGCATGATTTAGCACGTGTCGCGCCATGGACAATAAATCTTGTACAAGGCGTTCATTCACGGGAGGTCTAGACGTGCCCTCAACCCGCTGATCTCAGTGATTTATTCTGCATCTGATTGGTCCTTACAACTGCACTGGTTTCTCTCTACATTCTGTTAGCTACCCCAATGGAAGAGGGTGAGAAAAGTGAAGAGAAGGAGCAGAAAGAAGAATGTAAGGTCATGCAGTTAAAAAACATTTTTGACAAGTCTATTCATGGTTTCACAGTAGTGGCCATAGCCTCTATTCACAGAAGGACTTCACATATTTTTGAGCAATAGAAAGACCCAAAATGAATAAACATTAGATGGATATGTTTAATGCCATACATTCCAGGCACACAATAACATCTCCTTGGGAACAAGAAGGTAGTCGACCCTCCAGAAAAGTGGTGCAGTGCACCTTTAACCGGAAGTTGGAAGTGTCTGTTTCTTTGCACTTGTGGGGAATTTTTGGTTATTTTTACATCATTTGAACTGCTAAGGGTTATGTTATATTTATGAACATGACTCATAGATACTATTTTTACTGTTTCATTCTGCTTTTTTGCAGCTCTTGTTTTCTTTTGACAGTACGGTACATTTTTCTGTGACTTTATGTGATTATCCTGCTATCAGTGGCATACTTTACATACCAGTAATATTATTGTTTATTATTTATGATATCAAATGTATCACTCACGGCCATAAAACATACTTACAACTACTGCAACTGCCCCTTTGGACTGCATAGCCACTGTTCTAACGTCAAGAGGAAAATTACACTTGTTCAAAGGGGGATTATAGTCAGTCCCTGGACAGAGCCATGCCCTACAGCTCCCTTATCACTGCTCCCCATGAGAGTAGTTTGTAGCTCTTATTTAGCACTGGGGTGATTTCCGGTAGGGCAAGGTCTTGACTGGAGTGTAAATAAGCCAATGCAGTGTGGTAAAGTTGTACTACTATATAAATTATGGATGATGTATCTACTGCCAAGACAACAATTGATGGTTGTATAAAAATGACAAAAGGTCAGTCAGGCTTAAAGAGGCACTATGTAATGTTTCTGGTAAGAGTCTAGCACCTAGTTATGTCCATAGAGATATGCTAGGGAGATTGCGTTCGCTGGAATGTACCACAGTATGACATTAAACTTATCTTATGATTTAACTATAGGTGTACCTTGAAAAATATGTATTCGACTGTAAACAGCCCACCTCTCCACAAATCAGGAAAAAGATAATCATACATGCACATCTCCATGGTGACGGACCCTTCACCTGGAAAGTTACGCAGTTCTTCTTTAAAATCTAAAAGTAACAATTACAGCTGTTTTTATGCGTATATACTGTCACTTAAAATGAATCTATTAAAGCAAATGTAAATAAGTAATAAGTGAGTTACCTTATGTATCAATAAACACAAGTCTAAAATGGAGGGTCTTAACTCAAAACACTTTAGAGTAATTAATTTTAGCATTTCAGCTTTCTGCTTTATGCAACATTTTAAGAACTTTTTACCATTCAAAAATATTTTTCTTAACTGTTCATCTCTAAGCAAGTGGTCCTATTTTTTCAGAATTCTAAAACCCATGAATACTGTGGTAAAAAAAAATGCTTGTGTAATCCCTCAGGCGTCCAGGTACGATCCATGGTAAATGAAAAATGGACAAAAAAGGACAAAACTTTTGTGCGGTTGACACAATTTAATTTTCCTTTTGTTACTGGTAATAATAATACAGGATGTCAACACACACAAGATGTCTGTAGTTCTGATTGTAGTTTTTGAAATACCTCAAAAGTTTAAGACACATCAATTCTCAGATGGATGCAGTGTCACACAAGTGTAACTTTTAATTAAAGTCAGTGGATGTGATACATGGCATTGGAAAGTGATGAAAAACCTGTGGCAACACTATGAGATTTATGACACAGGGTTGGGACATTATTTACACTCTCACAAACATAATGAATACATGCCACTGGTCGGGAAATGTCAACAAGTTTACTCAATAATGACAGACTCGGGTGTGTTTTGGCTGGTCTGATTAATAATTGTAGTTGAGAAAAAACTTACATAATACTATATACACTGGGTCTGTATGCTTACTTGAAAAAAAAGTTGATTAAACCCCCTATACCTGAGTTTTCTCATGTATTTCAGCAAAATTTGTCTTGCCCCAGTACAGATATATTTTATAAGCAGCTCTCGAGGTCAAGATAAGTCCGCTGTGTGTTATTTTAAAGAGTTTTATTGTCGGATAATGAGGAAGTATACTGTTAGCATGCTAGCTGTCAATAGCTTTACCATCACAACAAAACTGCACTGGTCTGAGAGCTGTGAAAAGCACCTATAGTTAACTGCAAAGAATTTAAAATGGACTAGTTCTGTTTTTTTCCACATTTTTAAGACAATAAAAAGTCAAGTACAGCAACTTTTTTTAATTTTTAAATTTATCGTGAACTTAGTTAACAGTCTATCACGAGTTATACTCTCCTTTTAGACTCCATCTTCTTTAGAAACTGAGTGAAAAGAGTGTTTTAAACTAAGTGGCATAAGCAATTAGACTTGCTGCTTGTCAGCAATTTGGATAATGGTCTATTATCTTTTTTATTTCAGTTTTTAGCTTCTGTGACAAATCATCTGCCTACTATTGTCACAGTATGAAGCTCTTCTTTAAAAGTTTGGGCCAGTGGACATATACTGTAAGGGGGATTATGTATAGCTCCTGATGACTGGGTTATAACATGGTGTGATCCATGCTGCAAGTTGAGACCATTAAAAGAGCAATAACTGCCTTATAATCATGTTTAAATTATATGTTTTTGTCTAGGGCTATTTTCCATACCTCAGCTCCCAAGTTCCAAAGCAGCAGAGCCAGGCTTCCCAGTCTGAATTAAAGCTTTAAAAATATGCTTTAAAAATGTGAATAAAAGAAAGGTAACAAAAAATGTAACACTTCACCATGTTTTTTACAAACCAGACCTACATTTTGTGTCTGATAGGGAGGTATATATAAAAGCTCTTATTGTCAAAATGAGACCACTACATGCTGTCTGCGAGTATAAAGTGTTTTATCCTCTACAAGCTATGAAGTGCGCTGTTAGATAGATAGCTGTTGTTACCATTACAGTGAGAACAAAATGCTTCTTTAGATTTTGAAAGTTGTGAAATATGCATCAAAATTCATTGTGGTGAGTAAATAGGATGCAAGGAATAATGGAAGTATGATGTTGGACCACTGTAAACAGTTAAAACAAGTTCTGTTTTTCAAGTTGTTAAGACTTTAAACCATCTACAACTTTAAATGATGACCTCAGGGAAAAAAAAATAGTGTATTCGACTGCTGAGCTATAGGTACGGCTCATTTATATTACCAGTCCAATTTATACTCCTTAATGGTCTGGAACTGCAAAAAACAAAAGATTTAACTAAAAGTATGAATCACGCTGCAGGAGTTTCAAATATTTTGTAAACTTCATCATTCATCATCCATGGCGTGTGTTAACGTGTGTGTTTTTCCTGAGCCAGAGGAGCTGTTATAACTTGTGCCAGCTCTTCCTTCTTGTGTTACCCCTCGTGGGTATTTCTGCCATCTTTCTGTTTGTGGTGTGAGCGCGGGGACCTATAATCCGTGTTCGCCTGTCAAAATGATTTATCCACCCAGATGCTAACATTATGGACTCAGTGCTAATGCTATGTCTGAGTGTCTTACAGCGATGAGTGCTTAGCTAAGAGCCCTGTCTTGTAGTCTATAGGACGGTGCATGTGTCAGCGCAAGTGGCAAGAAAACATGGCCGTCACTGGGGAAAAGCACTCATCTGGAATATTTCCTCTTCACTTTTGATTTTAAGCTGGTAAAGAGATGAGCCTTGAGGTAAGAGACATGTTCCTTGTCAAACTTATCTTAACATTACAGCACCCGAAATGTGTCAATACGCAACCACTGACGAAACTTGAAATCACAGGCTGTAAAGAACCCAATGAGCTCTCCCAACAGCATGCAATTCATAAGGTACTGGCTCGTAACTAGGACCAAATCTGTTACGCCATTTGGAGATTCAAAGAATATAGGAAATATTTTTGGGGGGGAAACAGCTTATAATATGTTGGGTTTTTTAAATTATTTTTTTGCTCTGGTATTCAACAAACTTTTGATGTCTTCTGGGTTCAGGGAGAGTACTATTAAAAAAACCAAAAGACAATAAAATCACAACAATTTAATTATAAAGTCTACAGTTTATGTTTACGTTTTCAGATACTGATATATGTATTGTTTAAAGGGCCCATATTACACTAGTCTCTGATCTATGTTATAATGTTAACTCAAACATATCTGGATTTATCTTTTGTTTCATTCACACACAAACCTTGCATATTTAGGTGTTCTCTCAAACAGAAAACACTCTGTTCCACCTTGTAATGTCATGTACTGTAGTAAAACAGATATAGAAGATATAATCTCCATCATTTCTCGAATTTCAGTCTGGAACTGGAAGCACTGGAACCGGAAAAAAGTTAATTTGTAAAGCCCTCAATAAATGTCCAACAGACAATGGTGAAATTTGAAGCAATTGTCTGATTAAACATCCCTCAACTACTGCAATACAATAAATAAAGTTTTCCACAATGCTGTATTCTGTGCCCTTATGTGCTGCTTCCAATGTGGTAGCATCACATACATAGTGGTCACCTGCCTTCACGTCTCAGAGTGGTGTTCACATTGATATGGTCCCCACAGCTCAGCCCTGTGCCCTTTCTTCAAAGGCAAACCTCTAGAGCCTGAATGGCAGTTTAACCACCACAGACAACACACGCACACCAACATTTTCCCTTTGTCCCTTCACTTTCCTTCTATTTACATATTAAACAAAGGTCACCTTTGTTTCAGTCACCATACTACTGGTAAACTAATATGAAAAAATAGCACAATGCCATTCTTTAGTTTGAATGCATGATCTAGTCAAACCTAAAACTCAAAGCTGAACGCATAATAGTTGACATTTTAAACCAGTTTTAATCAATGACAGTAGCAGTGGGTAGTCAATAGGTGGATAAAAAGCTAATTAAAAGTTTAAAAATAATATCAAGGGACTGTTATAACCAAGGTTTATTTGAATTCATCACAAGAACTGATCCTTCACATCTTTTGAACAAGTTTCACTATATTGGTTTTCAATGGGCAGTACTAGCAGCATTATTCAGTAAAAGTTAATGCTATCTTTCAGTCCATAGTACTTGGGGGTCAGGTGATAGCTAAGGTTCTATGGCAGTGATATGGGTCTTGGATGGTACATACTTTATGATTATCACATCACATTTGTATTAATAGGCCTGTCACAATAACACATTTTGAAGCATGATATATTGCTACAGAGATATATTGCGATAAATGATCCTGGAACTACTGCCACTGATACAAAAGAATAATGCAAGATATTCCTAGTAAAAACCATTTTAAATGGACAGTATCATTAAAAGCCATGAGGTGCAGCAAATAAATAACAGAATGGACCAATAATTAGCCACAGAAGTCACTTATTCAACCTTTTACAGCTAAATGTTATTGTATAACAACAAAGATATTCCAAATATCCCCACTTTTACAAAGACAATGTCCACAGAATAAACTGAGCCCCAAAACATATTGTTCCAGATTTCATATATTGAACATTGCCATATAATAATTATAGTGGTTTATATTAAGAACTGATTTTGTTTTGTATTGTATAGATCACTTTTTTTACCTTTATTGTATCCTCATAGATCAGTCATAAAGATGAGATGAAATAAATAACCACTGCTCCAACCAGCATGCTGTGATGAATGGAGTTGGAAAATTCAAAATCTTTCAATAAACAAACTTACTTCTTATCACTGAGCATTTGGCACTGACTGTAATTGAATCTGGTGCCAAATTGACTTGGTGCTAGTTTTGTTGATTATTTAGCTGTTCGATATTGTGCACGCCAATGTAGCCGGTTCAGACCATTAAAAGTAAACAGATGCCGGTGCCAGTTTGAACTTACATTGTGTTTAATTGTCTTATGCAAACCTTTCCCGCTTATGTGAGCCATTTGAGCCAGACCAGAGCTTGTTAAAATATATCCACACAGCAGCTTTAGAGTGAAGTCAACATTTGTTTTAACACCAAATACAAACGTAAGAATAATGAGCACTGGGATCCAGATGGAAAGAACACAGTCAAACAGCAGTGGGTTGATTAGATCAGGACTGAACTCAATGGGAGAGAAACTTGTCCTCAAACTGGAGCAGCCCCATTCACAATAACAAACTACATCCTTACAGCTCAGTGGGCTCATGTGGGTCAAGTTACATTTGCTTTAGAAATGTTGAAATTAAAATGTTTTCAGATGCCATAATTTTACTCCTACTTATGTAATATATTTCAGTGTAATTGAATTTTGTGATTCTTCCTGCTGTTTTGAGTTTATGTTAACAATATAAAATGATTTGAACATTTGTGTTTCTTGTATCACCTGGCACCTTAAATTATTTAGTCCCCTCATTTTGGGGTCTATACTTTGAAAATAGCAGATATATGCTGTTCTTACAATTATGTTAACTTCAGATGATCGCACTTTATGTCCTGCGATAATAGTTTCTCAATAATAAAAGTGATTAATCATCATTTTTATTTTTTTTTTTATTTTTTTTACCCACCACTGCTCATGGTAGTTCACATTCTTAATGTTGACTGAATGGTTTACTCTTTCACCACAAAAAAGGGTGTCACCAACAGATTCATCAGCTTTTTAATAGTATTCCTATTTTTTATTCAATTGTATTAAAATGTCATTAGAAACTGGTTATGTGTTATTTAGTACAGTCCTGAATTTCGATTTGATGCATTGGCAAAAAAACAACACTGTATATTTCCTCATACACAAATGTCTCACACTCCACTCCTGAACCATGCACATCTGCATTTACTCCACTATAGCTGGTGTGACGATGACACAGGACATCGTGAATCTGAGAGAAAATGGGAATATGCATCACATTGTTCTTCTGATATGTTTACCGATTTGGTTTCATGACAATTCGCACCTTTATTCATGCAAATTGAATGACTCTGTTAGAGCCGTCCCAAGAGGGGCCTGACAGCCGAGGTGCAAATCACCCATAGCTGCAACAATCACCCGACAGAGGATCTAACCATGATGAGAAGAAGTCTTATTCAAGCCAGAGTCAATGGAAATTATAATAGGATTACCATATTGTAAGGTTTTTACGGTTACATAACTTCTAATGGGATATGAAAAAGTCTATCAATACTCACTATCACATTACTTTCCATTCAAACAATAAAGTACATCCCTGATATGACCATGGACCATGGTGAATATAGTATTATATTATCAACTCAATATTGATAATATTGAGTTGATAATATAATACTATATTCACCATGGTCCATTACATTTGGACAAATTATGAATAACACTGACAGACCCAAAACGTTATTTTATCAGGGATGTATGGTTGTTCTACATTTCACACTACAGCTATTTAGTCCAATAAACCATTCGGACCAGAGTATTCAATCAACAATTTAAATGAATGTATATTGTAGAATACTTAAATGTATTGTGTGAATACTGTATTATATGAATAATTTTATGAAATTCTTACTTGGTTACTTCTTTTTTTTTATCAACTTACATTTTACTTTTATTTATGCTTTTAAAGGTCCTGTATTATACATAACATTGACTCTTGTGAGACCTATTAGAACATTGTTACTTCCTCTAAAACGTAGATGAAGTTGTGTTTTGTTTCACACATGTTTGAGTAATCTTTTATTATGAGTCTGTCTACATCTCCAAAGCTCAAAATGCTCTGTTCCACTTTGTGAGGTCATGAAGTGGCACTTTCTGTATTACCACATGACATCACATGTGTTGTCTGTTTGAGAAAATAACTCAGCCTAAATATCCCGGGTTTGTGTGTTAAACAAAGTACTTCTGGCAACAAGATGTGACAATGTACCAATGAACTTGTTTAAATGAGTCTTCATAGTTTTCACACTTTTTTTCAAAATACTGTCTACAACGGGTGTGCATAACATGAGGTGAAGAAATAGCGACAGGCTTTAAAACTGAACCTCTTGCATTGTTTATTTCTCTCTTTGTCGGAATGCCTTTTTGAACGTCTGATTATTTAAATTGAACACATCCAGCCTCGCGTACACTCTCCTCTACATTTCCTTAATATAAAACTCCCGAGCTGTCAATCATTAATAATCCTATAATTCACAGCACACAAACAATGGCCTCCCCTATCACCACTCATAAGAAGTGGCCTTTATGAGCATGAGTCTGCTTGTAATGAATTAACCCAAATGAAAAAATCGATGACACCAATGATGCAGTTCACGTATTTGTACGACATAAGGGGGATTGGGTCGCCCCCCTCCTCCCCCCGTGTGGGTGTGTGGGAACGGGGGGTGTGAGGGTGTAAGGGGGGGGGTTGGGTCAAGCGTGGACCCATAGCTTGGAGCAGCAAATAGCACTAATGTGATCAGAGTCACAGCATAGACACTGTATATGAAAAAAACACAAGGTAATCTCAACAATATATTCATTCACACACAAGGCCAGATTCTCCGCCATGTTGTGACATTAAGTGTAGTGTTTTATAACAGGAAGCTAAATCATAATAGGGTTAAAGTAATGCATCATACAAACATAAAACACTGAGTGAAAAGTTGTGTCCAAATGGGCAACACTTAACAGCAACAGAAAGACCGTTTTAAGTGCTTTTAGATCCGTTTGGACAAGTTTGCAGGTGACTGAAAAAGCATCAGAGAATAAGTAACTATTAAAAAATACTATACAGAGAGATTATTTATAGATTATATGAGAATTGAGTATAGTGTATGTCCATAAAAATCAAAAAAAAAAAAAAAAGTTACAAGTTTGCTGTGTTTTCATAGACTTTATAGAGAAGCAGACCAAGGGAGTGTGACGGCACCCATAGCGTTCGATACCAGACAAATGAAGCTCACAATGGCAGCAGTTACAGGAGCAAATTTGGATACGAGTTTCATATTAGGAATAGGAATTTATTTACAGACAAAATAGCGAATTACAAACACACGGATACGGAAATTTTAAGACCAAAATGATAAGGCTCACTGCAGCAGTTACAGAGAAAAAAGTAAATTGGAGCCAGAGTCCATGGAGTCAGAAGCGCCCCCATGCTCACTTCCTATTTGGAATGTAGAGGCTAGTGGGTTAACTAAGTCCATTTACAGACTATGAGTGTAATCTTTCAAATCAGAATGATGTTTTTGCCACTTTCACATTTGCAGTTTCAGCACAGTTAGGTGGGTTAGCGTAACATAAGTCCCGTAATCGTCATCATAAAAAAGAAAAATGGTGATATATACATTTTCAATAGCGCCAAACCCCCATAGCGAGAAGGCATAAGGGAACATTTGCGCTTATTTCCCTAATGCTAGCACTGACATCCTCCATACAGTCATCTTTTGGCAAAGGTGGAATGGCTGCTCAGAGGTCTGGTGAAAAAAACGCATTTGGAGCAGGCTGAGAGGAGGAAGAGGGGAAAGCTGTTTTCAATGGATCATTTAGAAACATCTGTGACCACATTCACACTCTCTCTCTTTCTATCTCCCCCTCTCTCAAATTAACTTCCTCTCCATGTTCTCTCCATCCTGCTCCTCCTCCATCGCCAAATCTCCCATCCTTCCTTATTCTTCCTCCTTTTTTCCATTCAAATCGCACCAATAAGCCCCGGATTTTTCACTCTGGATCAGATTTTTTTATTTTTTATTTTTGGCTGCAGAGTAACTTCCCCCCAAAGGCACAAACAGCGCAGCAGGATGACACACACGGGTTTGATGTAAGGTTGCTTTTCTAATGCCATCGTCATGGTAACACTCCCTCGCGCCTCTCTCCTCTCCTCTCTGCTGCTCGCACAAACGAAACAAGTACATATCGCACAGGAATTCGTGTGGATTCTTATGTAACCCCATGCGCACATAGGGACAGACAGAGATATAAAAGAAAGATAGATTGGATTGAATGAGTCAGTGCTAGACCACATAGTGTGAGCATCTGTCATCAATATTATACCTTTGACAAGAACTGCGTGTACTACGTGGCAGTTCGAATCTCATTAGAAAATACATTTAAGACTACCTAACAGTATTTGTAGTACTGCATATAGTAGTGAGAGGTGAGAGGCGGATATGGCTGTTTAAATAGTTATGACAACACCACTGGATCATGTTCCAGCATACTAATTATGACTCCCCCAGGGCACCGTATGTAAGGAGGTCAGGTGTGGGTGAGAGGAAAGCAGAATATACGGGTGGAACTTGTGATCTCTGAAAGCAGTCAGTATGTTCTTAGAAGTACAAGTTATAACAAAGTGGATAGCTTGTTTGTTTGTTCGGTTTTTGTTGTTGTTTTTTTTTTTGTTTTTGCGAGATTTTGCGGGGATTTTGTGAAATTTGCACCACATAGTTAAACAGTAGGCCTTAAAAGGTGTCAGCCATCATAAAGCAAAAACCAGGGTTGAAACATGGTATATACAGTATGGTATTTAACCCCCTAAACGCCGAGTATCACAATAATGCAAGAAACCGTTTGGATCAAGATATAAGCCGAGACAGCGACTGCATATCCCCCAGTGCCAGTTAGTGCATACAGTACCTTCCAAGGCACCTTTGGCAAACACTTGGTTCTAGTTGTCGTAAATTTGCAACATACACAAATTTCTATAATTTTTTTTTTTTTTTGCTGTAGTCAAATTAATAGTATCAACTTAATTTACTTACATATAAATTCAAGTGTTAAGGGATTAACAGCATATTCAACTTTGGTATGCAACATTTTGAGGGCTTTTCTCATTCAAAAATATATTTAAGAATACTATTTGTTTATAATTCAGTTAAACCAGTAAACATATTGAATCGTTTATATTTCAATTTTCTGATTATGTAATTTTGCTATAAAATTTGCTATAAACTCAAATTATCAGATCATTATTGCAAAATTCTAACCATCCATCCATCCATCCATCTTCTCCCGCTTAATCCAGCTGGGTCGCGGGGGCAGCTCGCTGCCCAATACTCATAGCACCTGACCCCCCCTATGAACCCCTCTGCGGGTGGTGACCCCACAGGAGGGTGTCCAGGGGGGCGTCCACGAGTGTCCGGAAGGGCGTCTTTGAGTGTCCAGAAAGGCGTCTTTGAGTGTCCAGAAAAGTGTCTACGAGTGTCCAGAAAAAATATATATATATTAAAAAAAAAAGAAAGAAAAATTCTACCCAATGGAACGATAATTCTAAAGATCTCTGTAGAGACCATTAATTAGAATGTAGTTGGTGAGTTGTTTTCTTTTTTTTTCCCTTTATAATATTAATTGTGTGTATGAACATGCTAATTACGACTCCTGCGCCTCTAGGGCACTGTTCATAAAGATGTTGGATGTGGGTGCTTGGAGAGAGGAGTGGAGCAACAATGTGCATATAATGAAAAGCCTGGTGGTAGTTTGTGGTGGTAACATGTACTCTATATGAAGGAGGAAACCCTGCAGAAAAAAAACTCACATGGGGATAGCAAGTTGGCCTATTTATATGCAGCGTAATGGTTTGAGCGTCAAGAAATGAGCAAGTGCAAGTGTGAAAGAGAAGAGTATACAGGCTCCTGCAGCAGTGTGTGTGACAGGAACAAGCCTTGAACACATGTGTTTACCTTCACTGATAGAGAAGGGGGATCTCTGTTGTTTTGAGACAGCTTTGGTCATGATATGTTTGTAAGACGGACTGGAAGTGCACTGACCTTGCTGCTCCCTGACTAACAGCTGCTTCAGGGCTGATTTAATGTCACGTTCTTTTAGCCAATACTGTACTAATATCTGATATTTCTGATACTTTTCTGTTCTGGTCAAAAACTCACATTTTTTATACTGATATTGATAAAAAAAAAAAATAAATAAATAAATAATAATAATACTTTTTTTGTTTCTTTAATTGTAGAAGTGCTTTTTGGAACTACAGCCTCCCAAGAGGAGTGCAAGCTTGCAATCTTGTAAGGTCTTGTGGCATGAGATCTTGTCCCATAGTTGACAGCAGTATTTTAAACCACAGAGTGTATAAATAAGAGGACTAAGGGAGTGTGATGTCATCCATAGGGTTTGGCTCCAGTCAAATGAAAGAATGGACAAAATAGCGAAATAGGATCGTGTAGAGCAGGTCGATGGAGCCAGAAGCTTCCCCATACTTACTTTGAAACCTAGTTGAAACATGGTATCTAGTGGTTTAGCTATTTCCATATGCAGTCTATGGACAAGATACAAGATTGGGTCCACGAGAACAGCGCAAAACAAGATTTTAATTATATATATAGTGTAACTGAATATCAACATTTTGACCTCTGAGGAAAAATTAGAATGACACAGAGCCTGGAAAGCTTAGTTAAAATGCATAATGGGGAGTTTTTCATCGAGTTTTTAGTTTAATTTATGGTCCTATAACTACAGAGAAATAATAATATGACAATCATAGCCCAATTTGGGACATTCCTCACATAGTAAAATCCATTTAACAAAATTAAACAGAGTGCTACTGTTAAAATCAGCTGTGTAGGGGTGTCACATGTTGCCAGATTCCTGAAATATAAATGACCTTTTTAAGGACAAACAGAAAAGTTTCAAGTTGTGAGCCAAAAAGAAAACATGTTATATCTATTAGACGAGTAATTGCAATATACTTTTAGCAAGCTGCAATAAATGTTAAGCTTTCACTAAAAATGAAGATAACCCTAACTGGACAGATTTCAAAGGACACAAGCCAAGTTCAGGTGGTTAGGAAACAAGCAGTTATACAAGAAATATTTCACGAGCAAGGACCACGCCAACAACAACACTGTGCAAAGAAGAAGTTTACTGATAAGTGTACGAGGCGGGGCGGAGATGGCTGGATCGAGACTCGTCAATTGGCTCAGCCAGAACGGGACCCCCCTCGTAGACGTCTTATATCTGAAAGACATACAAGATAGAGGTTGGGAGGGTGAGGTCGAGTTAGCCCAGACAAACTGGGAAGATGGCTGCTACAAATAGGCTTCTGAGAAATTGAAATTCAGTCAATCATATTAACTACATTAAATGTTTTAGGATTTTATCATTATTTTTATGAAGACTGGTAGAGCATTTCTTCAAAGAGGTCAATTTCGCTCTTCCAGTCTTATATCCAAATATTCTTTTTGACAGACCAGTGTTTTGTTTAGTAGAGTATGGTTTTATTTAAATTGATTTTTTAAAATGTTTTTTTTATGTTTGTTTTCTGTGCTGTACTTTGCAAAAGCTACAGTTGATAAAATAAACTATATAAACACAGTGGATTGGAAAGTGGAAGAAACAGATGTGCTTTAGTTTGGCTGCAAGTTCTTGTTGACTGTTTTAACTCAGCCTGTGCTGCCCACTGAAGAGAATGCAAAGTGACATTTACATTTAGATTATTAATGTTAGCACAGTGACAGGTATTGCAAGTGTTTGCCAAATCAGCAGCAGTATCCCGGGGTGGCACTCCTTTGAATAAAAGTTATTACAGTAATTATGTCCCTATTAAAGCTCCCCCATACCCTGCCTGTCAGGTTCATTTGGCAGCCAGCCTTACATCGGGAGAAGGCTTGTTTACCACCCAAGCATAAACACACAGTATATCCAAAGGTACACAAAACACTAATACTGCATACAAGATACTATAGTGTTTTATAATAGCATTTTCGCATCAAGTCTTTGACATAAGCAAGACAGCGCTGAATTCAATAGAAAGCAGCATTGCTCTAATGTTGTGGTTCTCAAACTTTTCACACCAAGTACTAAGATAATATTTGGTTTTCCGAGCACAGGCAGTGCTAAACCGGGACTATATCAGGTTCAAATAAGAGATAAACATGGTATAAAATGAGATGAAATTGTGGATGGGATAGTTCTAAATGATGACTAACACAAAGGAGAACAAAAACATTCATAGATTTGTAAATCAAACTGCGGAAGGAGCTGCGTAGTACCAGAAGGAGCCTGTTTACCACCTGTAGTATACCTATGTACCACAGTTTGAGAAACACAGCTCCAGTGAATCAGTTCAACCACAGAACACATACTGGCCACTTAAAGGGACAGTTCAGACTGTTTTAGTGGCAGACTAACAATGCCCGTTGACATGTGCTAGCCTAGCACCAGCAACCTCTCCACATGTGCCCAACACTCTGGCTCACTAGGAAATGAGGCCCTATGTCCAAAAGTCCAAACTGTCCCTTTAATATCATCAAAGTTTCATAGTTGCTTGAACAGACCAATGATTCTCAACTTATTTTCTGGGAAAAAAAGATACTTGTTACTTTTATGGAGAGGATTTTGGCAAAAATGCAGGAAGAGAGATAAAAAATAAAATATCAGGTCATCAAATAGGGGAAATTTCAGTCTAAGTGTAAAGGCATATACAATACATTTCAGTTATTTATGAATCACTTGTGATTCACATACAAAAAATACAAAAAAAATTACAAACATACTGTTCTTCTATTTGAGTGGACGTGTATTTGTTCCAATTCTAAACTATTCTAAACTTGGAAAGCTGTGCCCAGTCATCTCTCCTGGGACACGTTGTATCTCTGCAGGATCACGGCCTGCGGTGTGTGAAACGTGTGTGTCAAGGCAGCTCCTGTACCTGCTGCCAGTCCCGCTGCACAAAAACAACACACAGGCAGTAATTGGACTCATGAAGATGGAAGATAAGTGCACCCCAATCTCCCAGTGCGCCATGTGCTATGTGCATGTTTTGTGTCCATTTGTCAAGTGGTTTTCAGAGTCTCAGTTCAAATGCCCTGACACAGCCTGGCCCACTAAAAACAGACTATTTCGTGTGAAGCTGCTGGAGTGTGACAGCAGCAGGTGCCTAATGGGCAAAGCTTAGGAAACAGGGCATTACTGAAATCCAGCAAACTCAATTGTATTAATCCTCTGGATTAGCAGCTTTAATTCTCAGCACGTTTCCAGTTTAAAAGTCCTGTTTCCTCACTGAAAATAGGGGCAACACGTGAGGCGAATAGGAAGAATCCTGACCATTTATTGCCTTGTTTTATCAGCTGGAAAAATAAGTTTGGGAAGAGTTCATATTGGAAAGCGTGCAGACAGACTGTCGAACACAAAAGCCTCTTGGCGGCGTTTCAACACCTCACTATCTCCGATTTATTTGTCACATTCATGACAAGCATGTCACGCACTAATTAACCCTGTGCTCAATTCAAGCCAATATTAAAAAGCCATTATCTTAACCCCTCTCTGCACATGGCCCCACCACTGCAAACTGCCACTTCTAATCTGCGGCCATGTGCAGTGGCCCTGTGTCTCTTACAGCTCTCACATGTGGGATTGAGATTACCCTCGTCTCCACGACGATGAAGAGTGTGCACGCGCTGAGCCTTATTGGAATTCTGATGATGTTTGTTGAGTGCCTTCATATAAACAGGTGGCTGTGTGGAGATAACGTACACATATTGTGTGGATGATGCAGCGCCAGAGCGTTGCCGTGCACTATGCGCTGATGTGTGCGCTGGTTTGATCCTTAAATGGAGAGAGGGACATTTATTAATCTCTCTATTTCAGACAGTAAAGCTTTTGAGATGTGTTTGGAAGGATTCCTGAACAGCTGTCAGCTTGTATCACCCGAGTGTGACGCACATATACAAAACAAAACACAATTATTCACTTGTTTTACTCTTTGAACTAGTTACATATTTTCATTCCTCTTTAGTTTAACCTGCAAACATTAGGCTTTTTCACGTGAATTTTAATGTCTTAAAGGTGTACTATTTAACTTTTCTGGAGGAGGTCAGCAACCTGTCTCCATGGAGATGTTAATACTTTGTCCACACTATGGTTTTAAACTAATTTGTCTTTCATTTATTCAACTATTCAGGTGTTATTCATTGCTCAAAAATATCTAAAAAAAAAAACATTAATTCTTACTGTGAGTGCGGTCGCTTCTCCACAAATCTAATCTGTAATTTGGCTTGCAAGTCACCATGGAGATTCTTACATTTATAGCTATTCTAGGCACATTCTAGGCACATTTCCATGGAGACAAGCAGGTGACGGACCCTCCACCAGACAAGTTAGACAGTGCACCCTTAAGGCAGAAATGGAGAAACAGAACAATTAGTCTGGGTTCTTCGGTTTTGGTGCAATACTGAGAAGAACATTGCCTCCTCATTGTCAAAGCAGAAACAGTGTCATCTGTGCTATCTGTAACACATTTGAATGAGAGCTGCAAATCTCAACATCCACGCCGTGTGCCTGGGAAGTGTGATAACCTTGCACCTTGCTTTTTGAATTCTGCTTTCTATTATAAGTGATTATTTTTATTGTGCTTTTTCTGAAAATTTTGTCTGCTTTCACCATTAAACGACACATGCGCTGACCTTGCCACTTTCCGTCATGTGGCAAGCCAAGCTCAGCATTGATCTCTTGTTTCAAAAGCTGTGAAATGCCGAGCTGACAGAGCTGACAAAGCCATTACAATTCATCACGGCTAAATCAAATGCACTTCAGAGTATGATAGGAGGGTTTAGCTCCGCGTATACGTTTTTCTTCTCACTCTCTCTCCGTTACTATAACTACGCTACAGCGGATAGGATTTGACCATTTCAATCAGTCACCCATGACATGCTTCTCTGGCCCAATCAGACATAACCACCTCCTGCCATATGTTAGTGGGCATAATGTATCACCACTCATCTGCAGTAGATTATAAGTGACATGTGCAACCAACTTATAGAAAAGTTAATATAGGCTTATATAGAATGTAAAATTGACTCTTTTGAACTTTAAGCCATGTTATAGTGTTGTTACCTCATCAAAAAATACTCTGAGTTAAGTTTTGTTAAGTTTGTGTATTAGTGTGTCAACATCTCCAAAAGATCAAAATGCTCTGTTCAACCTTGTGATGTCATGAAGCAGTAGTTTAAGTTAACAGCTACCGTTTACCTTTTATTGAGTAGAGATGGGCAATTCCAGGGCTGAAATCATCCAAATGATTCTAGTGAACGTGTATGGGGGTTAAAAACAAAGGCGAGCACTCGCCTGTATTACCACATGATATCACAAGGTGAAGTGTTTTCTGTTTGAAAACAGAACTCAGCCTAAATATGCAGGGTTTGTGTGTTAAACATGTGTGAATGAAACAAAACACAACACAAGGTATAAAAAAATAACGATATTAGAGTGCTGCACTGGATCAAAACTTTGCATACAGGTGCTCATCTTACCAGAGGGCTTGAATTCTACAACTCCAGGTATGTTTTTGATGAGGAAACAACATTATAACGCTGATCAGAAAATAGTGTAATATAAGCCCTTTAAAGGTGCACTAAGTCACTTTTCTGGTGGATGTTCAGCTACCAGCTTCTCTCCATGGAAATGTTATTGGTTTTCCCAGAACACACCACAATATGGCATAACAAAATATTTTATAAGGTAAATTTTAATAATAAAAACACAAATTGAATTTAAATAAATATGTTTAATTCCATACAGTGGAACATTCCTGATAAAGCAATAAGATCTTTATGGAGACAGACATCATACCAGACTCAGACTCAGTACACCTTTAAATACAAAAAAGAGGACAGAATGTTCTGTTGCTAATTCTAATATAACCCACCCACTAACCAGTGCTGTGATGAAGATAAGCTGTTATTGGGTTCGCCTGTTAGTGGTCATAATGTTTTGCTCCATCAGTGTCCCATTGGGTGCCATTACTTAGCTTATACTTAATACCTGTGAAAGAAAGAGTGGCACTTTGAGGTGACAGGTTTGAAAAGCTCTGACTCAACCAGCCCACACATCTGAATTTTACTGTGACCACAAATAATGCTTTCAATATGCAAGACTTTAACAGACTGCATCATTTTTGTTATTATCAATAATGTTTTAAGTTTTGGGGTTTTGTAATTGCCCCAAATTACCTTAACTTCAATAGTAATTAGGATGTGTAAGTAACCACTGGATTTTTATAGCACCTTTCAAGATACCCAAAATGGTTGACAGTTCATTATTAACAAGGAAATATAATATATGCCATTAAAGTGGTTGTACTGTCTTTTATACTGTGTAGATAAAAACTTCATAGGCAGTTTAAGGTAGGATTGAATCTGTTGCATGTTGACTGAATTTAATTATAAAGTGATATATAATTTGAGAGTCATGAAATGTGGACTTAGCATGCTTGTAGGCAAAACTCCACTCTGGCTTCAGAAAGCTGTAAAACATGTTTATAAATTCAACTTGGTGAATAATTAGGAGGAATAACTTTGGACTTTTCAAAATAGTTAAAAGTTCTAGTAGTAAAAAACAGCAAAAATCAGGTGCCGTGCCTTGGATCAGCACATGCACACTGCTTTTTTCCAGAGAAAACTGTATACACTATATGTACTATAGACTACAGCATTGACAGTCTTTTGACGCACACAGTGGAGCAGCCTCTGCAGCTCTGCACCTGATCCCCTGATTTGCTACAGTAAAACAACCCATACGTCTGTACTCTGTATCTCAGACATACTGTGCACAACTCAACAATACATTATAGGTCGTATTTTTATCTGTCTCACACTATTTTCTTTATACTGAATTGTGTAGATATCTATATACGAAATGCACTGGTGAAAGCACATATCTGCAATAATAATATGATGTCATAACATGATGGAATAATTGCCAATAAAAAAAAAAAGTTCAAGATATTGTTTTGAGGAAATTGATCTACAAAAAAAAAATTGCCACTTCCTGCTGTGTCTAGGCCTGTGATGATAACAAATTGTGAAGCTTGATATACTGCTACATATATATACTGTAATAAATGATAATACTGAAACAACTTTATGCTACTGACTCAATAACAATAAAGTCAGATAATCCCAGTTTTTTTTTTAAAATAAACAGTATCATTAAAAGGCATGGGCTTCAAAATCTAACAAAATTAAGAATTAATTTGCCATAAAAGTCACTTTTTCAACTTTCGCCAGTTCAAATATACTTCTGTTACAACAAGAATACCCCAAATCTCCCCATTTTTGCAAAGCAGATGTACAAATATATTATTCCGGTTTTCATACATTGAACAATAAATCGATATAGTAATGATCGTGACAGGCCTAGCTGTAACTGAGTGTAGTACAGAATTTGTCCGTTTAAGAAATTGTGTATTCAAAATTAACTTTTTGCTACCTTGAACATATCTTTTTTTTTTTTTTACAGAATTCCTTTTGAGGCAGTGTTCTCTCATAAATCTCATGGTAGTATTTTAACAAATGAGTACACTCTTGACTTGACTGGTTAATCTAAAGCACAGTGATGTGGTCTGAATGCAATGATCATTTCCTAATCTTTTTAAAGTCTGCAGTTATGGCGGCGAGCTGACAAAGGCTTGAGGGGAAATCGGTATAAAAATAAGAAAAAGATGGATGGGTGATATTTACTTTGATGTGATAAGCTTTGTAAATAAAGCTTAAGCTGTGCCTGGAAGTTGGGAGATAAACATAAACAGAATTATTCAACTCGTAAATATAGGGACGGATCCAATTCACAGAGTCTTCATATCGGCATTGCTGATATTTGGGTGGTTCAGAGCTTCATCTTTGGTGTGAAAAAATGTTAATAATAGAAATTTAAACAGTTCGAAACTTTTTTTAAAACTTCAGGGTTATCAGGTTATATATAAGATCCTATGGGGACAGATTTTTAATGGCTTGTAGATTAAACTGTATCATGGAGGACTTTGTGACCATTCAAATCATTATCTTGAATCTCAATACTTCAACTAATAAAAAAATGAATCAGAATGATGATAAATATAGGACAGTGGCCATAATGATTAACAATGTAAAATAAAATATATGTTTTGAATAGGAAAAAGTCCTCAAACTGCTGCATATATCTGGAGGCTGAAACCCAAGACTAAGTGTTAAAGGGCCCATATTATATTATTTTCTGATCTATGTTATAATGTTGTTTCCTCATCACAAACATACCTGGACTTGTGTTTTGTTTCATTCAAACAAGTCCTTTTCTCAAACAGAAAACACTTTGTTCTACTTTGTGGTATCATGTGGTAATACAGTCCCTGACAAAAGTCTTGTCGCTTATCCATTTTGTAGAAACAAAAGCTTATAACCTGACTTTAAATTAATCGATTGGTTTTAGAAATGTCTCATATGAAAGCTAAAACCCTCCCAAATTATGCTCAATATACTAAAATAAATTTGCTTCAATGAAGAAAGATTGATCATTTAATGAACACAGAAAGGTCAGATTTTGGCAAGACAAAAGTCTTGTCACCTTGTCATATGATGCACCCAATCCTAGATTACAGCCTGACCTGTGATCAGTTATTGATCGATCAATTAGTGGGTGTGTATAAAAAGAACCCCAGCACACCAGCCCTTCACATCAACTGCAACTTGACCTCTGACAACCTGCCTAAGATCCACCCTGAGACAAAGCGTTAATTATCAAGAGGCTGAAGACCAGATCCACTGCTGAGGTGGCTGACACCTTCAATGTAAGTAAGTAAGTAAGTATGCCCTTTATTATCCCACAATGGGGAAATTCATGTGTCGCAGCAGCAACAGCAACATACACTCCACAAACAACATGAGCAATTGACATACATACAAGACATACAGACATACAAGACCAGAGTTAAAGGAAGGGGATATATATATCTATAAAAATGCAAAAGAAAACATTCCAAAAGGGTGACCTGTTCCAATAAATAAGTAAGAAAATAAATCAATAAATATAAAAGTTTTAAAAGTTAAAAAAGTTAAAAATACCCCCCCCCCCCACATTCCACATTCCACCGCTCCCCAACACCCACCCATCATCATCACCACCGCCATCACCACCATGGCTACCGTAGAGAGTTGTTATACAGTCTTACTGCGTGGGGAAGAAAAGACCTGCGGTACCTCTCAGTCTTACAAAGGGGGTGTCTCAGCGTCAAGTACAAAGAATAAGAAAAAGATCTGAAAAGACTGGAGATGTTTTTGACAAGCCCAGGTCCGGCAGACCCCGCAAGACAACTGCTCGGGAGGACCGTTTGTTGATTTGAAAATCCAAGGCCAGCCCCTTTTCCACTGTAGCAGAGCTCCACCAGGCCTGGTCACCTCAAGTCCCTGTGTCAACCAGAACAGTTTGTAGAATTCTGTCTCGAAATGGCCTCCATGGTCAAATCAGTGCACAGAAACCAGCACTAAACAAAAGGCAATTAAAAAACCGTGTGGCATTTGCCAAGGCCCACAGCCTGCTAAAAGGATGGACACTGGAAAAGTGGCAGAAGGTGGATTTCTCAGATGAATCCTCGGTTGAATTACATCACAGCCACCGCAAATATTGCAGGAGACCTACTGGAGCCCGCATGGATGCAAGATTCACCCAGAAAACAGTTAAGTTTGGTGGCGGAAAAATCATGGTCTGGGGTTACATCCAGTATGGGGTGTGCGAGACATTTGCAGGGTGGAAGGCAATATCAATAGCCTAAAATATCAAGAAGTATTAGCTACCTCTTACATTCCCAACCATAAAAGGGGTCAAATTTTGCAGCAGGATGGTGCTCCATTGCATACTTCTATCTCTACATCAAAGTTCCTCAAGGCGAAGAAGATCAAGGTGCTCCAGGACTGGCCAGCCCAGTCACCAGACATGAACATCATTGAGCATGTCTGGGGTAGAATGAAAGAGGAAGCATGGAAGGCAAAACCAAAGAATCTTGATGAACTCTGGGAGGCATGTAAGACTGCTTTCTTTGCTATTCCTGATGACTTCATCAACAAATTGTTTGAATCATTGTTGAACCACATGGATGCAGTCCTTCAAGCTCATGGAAGTCATACAAGATATTAAATATGGATCTCACAGCACCACTACTTAATTCACTGACGTTATGCAACATATTTTTGTATTTGAAGTAAATTATTTGTTAAATTTTCTGTAGGCGACAAAACTTTTGTCTTGCCAAAATCTGACCTTTCTGTGTTCATTAAATGATCAATCTTTCTTCAGTGAAGCAAATTTATTTTAGAATATTGAGCATAATTTGGGAGTGTTTTAGCTTTCATATGAGACATTTCTAAAACCAATCGATTCATTTAAAGTCAGGTTATAAGCTTTTGTTTCTACAAAATGGATAAGCGACAAGACTTTTGTCAGGGACTGTACAGGAAATGCTCCACTGTGTTTTTAAACTTCTTTTACACCTTCACGAGACTCATTTGGATGATTTTAGCCCAGGATTTGCCAGTCTCTACTAAACTAAAGGTAAACTTTTAACTTGAAAACTACCATTACATAACATCACAAAGTGGAACAGAGCATTTTGAGCTTGAGTTGTAGACAGACTAATAAACCAAGATTACTCAAATGTGTGTGAATGAAGCAAAACACAACTCCGGGATGTTTTTGACAAGGTAACAACATCCTAACATGGCTTAAAGCTCACAAGTATCCATTCTGTGTAAATTATAGGACGTTTCAACAAATACGTAAACTAAGTAAAACAGATATATTGTTTGGGTGAGTCATAACCTGGGATAATGAACCTGGGATTAAGTTTACCTATTCTTTCCAGAATAGGTAAACTTAATCATCAAAAACAGTATTTGACAAATGCTGAACAAGCTGAGTAACAAAACCTAGATCTTAGTTTTAAATGTGACATTTACTACTTGACCTTTTCTTAAGCCTGAAAGTTGCAAAACATCAACAAAACATCAACAACAGAAAGTGAAATTACTGAAGTCTTTGTAAACTTTAGAGAAGCATCAAATTCAAAGGTTCCAGATAAAGGCATTAGTGACATGTTTGGGGTTTAGAGCCTGCACTAATCTCAGGTCTATCTATCCAATGTATTTTCCTTATTGGTTTCCCTTTCTCCATCTCTGCCTCCATCTCTTCCTCTTCTTCTGCTCCCCTTCATCTCTGTCACTGTCCCCCAGGTGCTTTAGAGAGATAGCTCCCACACGCCACTATCCTCGTAGCTCATTGGCTACTGAAATCGGCCAATCAAACATTGCATCATTAGTCCATGTGCTCCAGCAGTGCCCTTATCTGGTCCAAGTGAAACTGCAGCACTATCCACTCAATGTTTGTCTTCAAAACGGACCCATTATGTTTACACCTAATTCCCCTTTGAGCAGCCCCAGATAACTCAGTGCTATTACAATGACTGACAAAGTATAGCCTCTGCAAATTTGACTCAATCTTTTTATTGGTTTAGTACCGTCAGGATTTAATTTGTATGAACGTTGTTGTAATTAAACTTGAGCAAGAGATGCAGTTGCTGAATAACAATGACTTGTGCCTTTAAGGCTTGTGTGCAAATTAACTATTTTGCATTTCTTCTATCTGAAAATGCTGCAGGTGTCTTACCAATATGAAATGAAAAGTATACGCTGGCTAAAATGTTTAGGGAAGGTTAATCCCTAATTTTATTCTGCCAGTGACTAAAACATTAAAGATGCACAATGTAACCTTCCTGGTGAAGGGTACGCAGTTTGCTTGTTACTGTGTTAATGTATTGCCTGGAATGTTCCACATTACGGCATTAAAGCTACCATCCATAAGTTTATTTGATTTTTTCTTTTTTACCAGTAGATGGCAGATGTGAAAACTGTTCCTCACTCCCCATATATATTTATTTTCAGGTGTCTTTGTTGGAAAACTTATTTAAAAAGAGAATAAAATAAACAAACGATTAATACTTGAACATGTGAGCGGATTCGCCTTTACACAGACATGACTTGTAAGTTGACCTGGTGGGGTGACCCGGGTGTTTCCATGGAGATTGGTAAATTTAATATCATACAATGAAGCATCTAGACAAAATCAACATCACTGAGATAAGAATAGCAACCCCACGACCAGAAAAGTGCACTTTGAAATTAAACCATGGAAGTTTAAGCAACAATTATAATGCAATGTTTTTACAAAAAATATACATAAATAATCTATAACTACTCCATATGCATTTGTCTACTCCACAATTACATGTGACATTACTAACAAAAATGACTTTCTGGTAAAAATATCAGTTGGGCTAATTTTAATGTTGTCATCATGTGTTTCAACACCACTTAATACATTTTGAATCAGTAATGCTAATTTTTACTGCTTGGAAATAAAGTGCATTGTTTTGGATTGCAAATTCTGACATATGCAGTTAAAGCCTCCACAAGCTGGCGTGCTGGTTACATAGATTAACTGTATCTCTCAAAGTCTATGCAAGAGCCCCCCCTAGTGGATATAGAAGGACTGTTACCCAACCGATGCCGCCAGCCTTTTTTTTTATTTCAGACAGTCTAGTGCTGCCATCAAGTGTTCTGTTCAGACAATTATCAATAATACACGAAATCCACTGAATTTCAGTAATGTGAAATCACAACATTATCTTTTGAATAGTGAAAAGTCCTCAAAATGTTGCCTGTAACAGGAAGTTGAAACCTAAGTCTCATAGCAAAGGTTTGTGGTTGATCTATTCTACGATGTCTGTTTATGTCTATGCAGTGATTCACAATGTCAAAATGCTCTGACAGGTGGAGTTCACAGTTTGGTCTAACCTTTATCACTGCACATCCAAACTTCAGGCCTCACATCTGATAACATTTCACATGGAAAGGTTAATAGGAGGAGGTGGGTGGGTCTGGAGAAGGTCAAATACTTTTGTTCTACGTTTGGTCTCATCAAAAAACAAACAGGTCAATGGGGTTAATAAAGCATAAAGTAAAGGCTAATACAGGATTTGCTTGTTAAAAGTTGTAATTGGATTTGAAAATGATTTTTACAAAAGTAAAAAAAAAAATCCATGGATTAGAGGCACAAACTCTAAAAAGACGTTACTGTAGACACATAAATTAAAGATGCACTTTGTAACTCTTCAAAGAAGGTGTTGTTGCTTAAAGGTCTGATATTACGCAAAATCAACTCAGCGCTTTTTTTTTTAATCAAGTTATAATGTTACTTTCTCAAGAACATATCTGGAGTTGTGTTTTGTTTCATTCACACATGTTTGAGTAACCCTTTAGTTTTAGTCCCCATATGTACATACTCTACATCTCTAAAGGTCAAAATGCTCTGTTCCACCTTGTGATGTCATGAAGTGGTAGCTTTCAAGTTTGAGAGAAGAACTGCCTAAATATGCAGGGTTTGTGTTAAAGGTGCATTGGTGGAGGGTCCATAACCTCCAGCAAGATGTACTGGAATGTTCCATGGTATGACATTAAACACATTTATTTAGCATTTATTCATTATGGGTGTTTCTATTGCTCAAAAATACAATAATTCTCTGTGAATACGGCCACTGCTTCACAGATCTGACCTGTAATGTAGCCTATAGCTGTCTCACTTGAGATAGATAAGATTAATCTCTATCTGGGAATATTCTAGACAAAGCAATAACATCTCCATGAAAACAAGTGGGTGACAGATCCTTCACCAGAAAAGCTGAGCAATGCACTTTTAAACGTGTGTAAATGGAAACACAACTCCAGGTATGTTTTTTGATGAGGAAACATTATATCATATTTAGAAAATACTGTAACATGGGCTCTTTGAAGCATATTCTCTTTTCTTTTTTCACTGATAGGTGGGTAAGCAATTCATCTTTATATAATATTTTGATGCCTTATCAAAAAAGAACTGATTATGATTTAGTGTTATAAATATAGTACTTGAAGTATAATTTGTTTTCCATGTTTCTGTTCAGCTTGTTTTTAAACTAGTGTGGCCACTTTTTGCTTAGTTTACTTATATTTCGGTCATAACACTTCCTTCACCCGCCTCTGCAGTTCTAAAGCGTCACACTGCATCTTCAGCACGAAACCTTTAGGATGTAATTGCAGAGTTTTACCACTAGGTGGTGCTGCTGCCTCCTCTCAGAGCCCCCCACAGTAACAGTGACCTCATAATGATGCGGCTCCTACCAGTAAAAACACTAGAGTCATTCACAGTGCAGCTTATGTCATACAGTAACACGAGCTGACACTGCACAGCTTGTTATGTCCTCTGTGTTATCGGCTGAGGTCACAAGCGTACAGAGATGGTGATTCATTGGTCTTAAATAACAGCTCCAGTGGTTGGCATCAGGATAGTAACTGGATCCCTGAGTGGATGGATTAAAAGTGAGAGTTGAGATATGATGTCAGTAGCTATGAAGTTAAATACATAATGACTTTGTTATGACAGTGACATAAGCTGGTGTTTCCCAACCATAGAAGGCTACACAATTTAAATAAAATATTATTTGCAATATTTGTAAATTGAAAATAAAGAGTATACTGTGTATGATTAGAACAATCAAATATATTCATATAATTGATAATATATGAATATGCAGACATAATCACTATTACATGACTACTCAACACAAAAAACACTCATAAACCTTGTTTGAAAGTCAACAAAACTATGCATTTTTGGTATATCTTGAAGACAATTCAATTATTGAAATGTCCTAAAGCTATCTGTTTACTGTTATTTAACCAGAAAAGTCCCATTGCAATAACTAATCTCTTTTTCAACAGAGTCCTGGCAAATAGAGATCAGTCAAAACATCAACATAGGCCTACAGGCAATCATAAGAATTTGCTAAAAACAGCAAGAATTTAAACTGACCTATTGGAACCAGTTGTTTTAGTCAGACAATTTACAGTTCCAGGAAAACATTTAGAAAAAATTACAGCAAAACATTTAAAAGATTCCATAAGGGTGACCATCATATAAGTGATGTGCTACAATCACCAAAACAATAATAATAATAATAATAATAATAATAATAATAATAATAATAATAATAATAATAATAATAATAATAATAATAATAATAATAATAAAATCTATTAATATTTAGATAAAACATAGTTCAATAAGATTTGTGAATCTTTTTGTTCTGATGCACATTCTTTCTGCTGCCACTGGTAATTTAGAATGTTGTTTAATTATAGGGCCCACATTACTGTTTTCTGATCTCTGTTATAATGTTGTTTCCTCATCACGAACATACCAGGAGTTGTGTTTTGTTTTGTTGTGTTTTGTTTTGTTTAACAAACAATCCCTGCATATTTAGGCTGAGTTCTTCACTCAAACAGAAATGGTTCTTTCTGTGATGTCATGTGGTAATACAGGAAGTGCTCCACTGTTTTTAAACTCCATACACCTTCAGTAGAATCATTTTGATCATTTCAGTCAATCTTGCCAATTGCCAATCTTTTCTAAACAAACAGGTGAATGTAGGTGTTATTTTGAAAACTACCACTTCACGACATCACAGAGCAGAGCAGAGCATCATGAGCTTTGGAGATGTAGACAGACTAATAATAAACGCTTACTCAAACATGTGTGAATGAAACAAAATACAACTCCAGGTATGTTGACCTATATTAAACCTATATTAAAATTTCCTTTAGGGGTATTGATGATTTAGTGTGTATTGTAAAAATAAGAACGGGCAAACACATAATCCTCTTGAGTTTCTCACATGGCCTTGGTGAATCAACCATTAGTCACAGTGATTGCTTGTGTTCAGTGCAATACCTATCATCACCCATCATAATTTACTTATTTTACAACAGCAATGGTTTTAAATAGTTCATATATTCAGCTACGAGGTACGACATTTTGTCTGTTTTGTAAAAAATGCAGGTGAAAACATATGCCTGCTCCATCTCAAATCCACTCCTGACCTACGCAGCAAAAACACTGCATAATCTATGGTATTTATTATAATCAATCTCGGATAAGATTCTGAGGCACAGCTGTTTCCTCGTGGGGTGGGTTAAGCTGGCTCAACATTAATATTGATGATAAAAACGGGAGGCTGACCAAGCTTGTAGTCATTTTCACCCTCTCTTTCGTTCTTGTCTTCAATCCCTCTCTCTCTCTCTCTCTCCTGTGTCTGTATCTTCACCCTCCCTCTTATACCCAGCCCTGGATACACCGGCACACTCACTGTTTCCCTCTTAGCCATCTCTATCTCTCTACCCTCCTCGCTCAATCTGCTGGTGCGTTCAGCCCGCTGCTATTTCAAAAAACGGTAAGCCAAAATCAACCATGTTCGCTTGTATGCCTGCTGTAGTTGTTAGCTTCATTGGATTTTTTTTTTTCACAAGAAGGCAGACAAAGGAAGGGGTGGGGTGTGGCAGCTCGTGGTGGAAGAGAGATGAATGAAAGGGTGATGGTGGTAAACGGTGACCATAAACAAACAATAGGGTTGAATGTTTGGATGATTAAGCTAAGAGAGCATTTTAAAAGCTGTTATCGGGGTTATGTTTAAGAGTGATGCTTATAGGCTTCATTTGTAATCTCTTCAGGAAAAAAAATCACTGCACCTCATTTCAGATATTCAAGCTGCCTGCCAACTGTGTCTAAACCAATTCTATCAGGTCCTATTCAAATCCACAGTGCTGATTTTACAGTAGCTTGGGTTGCAAATGACTAGCTGCAGGCTAGTTGGCTTTAGCACATTTCCACACACTGGCAGACAGAGCAGTGGTTGCAAAGAGGCGTGACTGGCCATGCTGTTCCAAGGCAGATTAGTCCTATTCCCAGGGCTAGGTCAGGAATACACTGCAGTACAGAGGATAGCCTGCGGAGGAGAGCCTGTATAACAGCTCAAAGGTGGATGGGAAGAGAAAAAGGAACGAAGACCCAGGCCGCAAACGGGGGAAGCCACAGACAAAGAAACGTAAGGTAAAAATAGGCACATGTTGGAGCCATGCGTTCTGGATGGGAGAAGACAGCACGTGCCACCATTCACATGTACTGGACCAGTCTGCAGTGTACAGCCACTCCCTATGCAATCTGGTAACACCATACAGCAATAGGTGTTTTAATAAAAGCTTCATACAACGTTAGAATAGATCTTTATGTATCTGTTTCAAAATAAAACAGAAATTTGTCTTCAAAACTGCGTATTCAGGGAAATGCCACACCCCCTCCAGCCAACCACAAGCAATTCAACTACCAATATAAAATCAGGTGTCAAAATGCCACAGCTAGTTGGTGCTATATATAACAGCTATTGCAGTAGGAGAGAATGGTTATCTGACTGTTTACGACGGTATTATGAATGATGGGAAAGGTCAAAGTTGTGAGCTCAAGTGTTTTGCTCCATCTTTTGCAGCCAAGATGTCTGACAAGCCCAACATGGCAGAAATCGCTAGTTTTGACAAGACAAAGCTGAAGAAGACAGAGACAAAAGAGAAAAACCCCCTGCCCACCAAAGAAAGTGAGTCTCCCATCTGGGTCAATCATGTTGGCGTGTCAAAACACTGTCGGCCATGTCCAACGCTGTAACGTGTCAATCAAAAGGAGCCATAGAGGAGAAGATAACTGCAATATCAGCACACACTTGAAAAACAACAAATCTCCAGCAAACATGCTGACGTGCATTGTTTTTCCTGTTTTCTAGCCATCGAGCAGGAGAGGAAAGGCGATGCTACACCTTGACTTGTGAGCACAGGAAGAAAAGAAGAAAGATGCCACCGCAAAAAGCACTTTGTTTTATTCATAACAGTATTTGAATATGTTGTTTGTCTATGTAAATGGGTGCTCTGAGCTCCCTAGGGTGTTATAAGGGTATATGGCATCCTACCAGGGGGCTCTCTTAATGGAAGGGAAAGAGGAATGTACTGCCTGGGTGCTTGCTTTTGTTACTGTATAGCCAATGTTCTCCAGTATTGCCAAACTAGGGAGTGGTGTAGAGTTGTAGCGCAGAGCAAAAGGCATGCATCCAGGCTTACATTGAAGAGAAAATTGGATAATCAAAGGGATGTTTTCTTAATCAACTTTTTACTTTTCTTTGTCAAATAAATATGAAGATGTGGATATTTGTTTCTGTCTGTTACAACCACAATAGTCATAAATATTTGAACAAAGACAACATGAAGTTTTTGAATGAACATGAACTCATACTATAAATTCATATCTAAAATTTCACCTCATGTTCTACAAGACTGGTAAAGATGTGAGCCAGCTTTTTACGAGATGGGGCTCTAGTGCAGACTGTTGTTGAATCTTTATGCAAGACACTTAACCCACCTTGGCTAGTATGAGCGTGGTGTGTACACTAGTGGGCAGAGTTGTCGATGGCACAGACTGGCAGCCTCATTTCTGTCAGTCTACCCCAGGGCAGCTGTGTATGGAATGAATAACATACAAAATTGTTAAGCGACTTTGAGCATCAGTAAAAGGGCTATATAGGACTAATGTATTATTATAATTGCAATTATAATTATAATAGAATACACTGAAACTGGCAGGACTGATTATCGCCAAAATTTGTCCATTTCAATTAAAACCATGCAAAATCTCAATACAACACTGTTATAAAAACAGACAAATGTGATTAACCCTAAGTTCAACATCCACTTTTCAAATATGTTTGCCTTTCCAAGTACCATCAGTGCAATAGACCAGAGCCGAGCTCAGACTGGACCAGGTCTAAATTTAAACAAAATCATTCAAGACAAGTATGCAGGCTAATGTCTTTAGATCTACTAATATGCGCGATAGCCTACCAGAAGATGTCCATGCACCACGTGTACTATCACAACACAATAGACTGTTATCAGAGGGCTAAATGAGTATTATTCCCAATATTGTCCTTCTGATATATTGATTTAGAAGGAAAATTGTAGAATGGCACATAGGCCTTTTGTGAGTGTCATCTCTTATTAGTAGGCCTAGTTAACCTAGTATGCCATAATGCCTATTATGAGTACACTGAAATAAAGGTCCACGCAGTTTAGCCTACATCAGAATATAGGATATGAGCAGTAAGGTAAAAAGTATTATATAGTAATATGATATCACTTATAATGTGATAGAGATTGGGTGCTTTTCAGGCACGCATCCTAATGATCCCATAATGACAGTCTGCATTGGGCTGTAAAGACCCCGCTCCTCCCAGCCTGATTTGACGCACTGGCGTCGCTATTTCTACGTGTCCCCCACGGCCTGTGAAGCCTCTCACCTCCTGATCCTTTATTGTTCCATTTATCACACCTGGAGCTGTCATAAATCTTCCATTAACGCCTTGTGCGCGACATAATGTCGCTTTTGCGTCTGTTATGCCACTAACTAAAAGAATGAACATTTCTCCATTTGTTTTCGTAACCCCAATTCTGGCCATCAGGAAGGTAATAATAATCATCTTTAGCTATATGAACAATAAACAGTTACTTACAGTTCTACTTGCATTACTGATCAGTTTATTCAAATGCCGGTCATATAGTTTCGATGTTGTAATTAATCTAACGATCACGTTAAGCCCGCCCATCTGAAGTGTTTGCAGCACATTAACCTCTCTAACCCGCCTCTACAGCTTTTTAACAGCGGTCTTCAGGTGGATTTGTAATAGTTGTGTGTTATTTCCTAATTAGGTGTTGTGGTTCTAAGTTTCAGTCATAAACATAATGAATATGGCTCATATCTAATTAGTGGGGATTATCTTCTCCAGCACTGAGCCTGTGTCATTGTGTTGAGCACTTCGCCCATTCTACGGCCATTGACCACGGCACTCAGTAAATGGCTGTTGTTACCTATTTGAGTGGCTTACGGGATTTGGCATGTATATGTGATTTGGGGAAACTATATCGTATCTAAGTTACTAACTACTTTCGCCTCAAATGTTGGTTCGGTTGAGAAATGACAACAGAAACGTGATGGCAATGCATGTGTTATTGGTTAGTTAAACCTTGCAAAAAACAAACAAACCAATCATTCAAATAAATTATACAGAAATGGTATAAACCACAAGCACAATGGCAAATGTCATATGGTTTTATTCACCATTAAATGTCTATTTGCTTAGGCTCTTGTAAATTCCAGACTGTTTTCACACCGTGTCGTTTCCCAAGGAAACAACTATTATCCTATTACCACAGCTTCGCCAAAGCCACCGATGTGTGAGGGAGTATTTACATGACTATATGCAGGCAGCTCCTGAAAGACTTTATGGCTTTGTACTCACTGCTGGGCCCCATAGGACACTGGTGCCATTTCCCAAACGCTTCCACATTCACAACAGACCCAACGGGACATTTCTCTGTGCGTGTGATATTGGTTCCAAGAAAACTTTGGGGAAAGCATAAGGCCTTGGTGACATGTTTTTTAAACCAATGCACTAAGCTCACTAAGTCACTTTTATTTTTTCAAAATGCAGAACAGAAACGTACAATTATGTTATGATAGATTAATATGTTTTTTTTTTTTTTTTTTTACTTTATTTGGAGGAAATGGCTGATGGGATGAGCCTGGGAAAGACGGGGGAATAATGAGGGGCAGTTGCTGTCTGCGTCACGTCTTTGAAGTGCATTTATGCACCTACGGCTCCTATTTGTCTCTAGGACAAGGTAATCAGGATCTTCGTTGACGCTTTTCACAGCGAAACGCTACCTGCAGGACACACCTGTCAATCAAAGGGGCATGCCCATATAAATATCATCTGAGCGCGCCACAGTCACAAACTCACCCAGCCTCTCTTGGTATAAACATCTGGATTACTCTAGCGGACCTGTTAGGATTTTGTAGCCATGGGACTACTGTTTATTTTCACGGTTCTCCTGCAAATGAGCTGTCATTTTCACTGCGCGTCCACCTGGTAAGTAGGCCTACTTTAAATCCTAGAACGACGTATACATTAACTTATAAACTCATGCAACTTAACTTTATTTTCTCAATTTCCCTGTTTGTTACAGGACGGTGAATAACTTTCTTATGACTGGACCAAAGGCGTTCTTGACATATGCAAGCAGTGTGCAATCTGGCGCACAAAGCGGTATCAAAGAGTGCAAGCACCAGTTTGCTTTGGATAGGTGGAACTGCCCAGAAAGTACGTTGCAGTTATCTACACACAACGGCCTCCGCTCAGGTATAATATGTAGCCAACCTTAAATACGCTTTACTTATTCAAAAGTATAAACTAGGGAGGGTGGATATATTGTTGCGCACGTTTACGCATGTTTTAGGCACACTTTAAGCGTGCTGATCATAAACTGTTACGTGTCTGGAGTTTGAAAACATACTGAGAACATCTGTTATCAATTTTAGCCACGAAGGAGACATCATTTGTCCACGCCATCAGCGCAGCTGGAGTCATGTACACCCTGACCAAGAACTGCAGCATGGGAGACTTTGACAACTGCGGCTGCGATGATTCAAGGATCGGGCAAGCAGGTAACGGCCTATTTCAATTCATTTAGTTTCAATGAGTCGTCTGCAATGGCAAACTGAAATATTTATACATTTTCGTTGTCAGGAGGCAAAGGGTGGATCTGGGGAGGATGCAGTGACAATGTGGAGTTTGGAGAGAAGATTTCCAAACAGTTTGTAGACGCACTGGAAGATGGGCATGATTCTCGCGCAGCTGTTAACCTGCACAACAACGAGGCAGGCAGACTGGTAAAACACTTGTAAAAAATCTTGCACTGTTACATCGCACTGTGCGTATGCAAAGAAGTTGGAGTGTGCTAATAGCGTTTTTTTTTTCTTGAACAGGCAATTAAAGCCACAATGAGGAAAGCTTGTAAGTGCCACGGCGTCTCTGGAAGTTGTAGCATTCAAACTTGCTGGATGCAACTGGCCGATTTCAGAGAAGTTGGTAATTACCTGAAGCAGAAGCACGAGCAGGCCAAGAAACTGGAGATGGACAAGAAGCCTGCGAGGGTTGGAAACAGTGCGGTTCATCGCGGAGCTCGGCCTCTCACTCTAGGGGGCATCGCCAAAACGGAACTTATCTACCTGGAGGATTCTCCTGACTACTGCGTCCAGAACCAGAGTCTGGGATTCCAGGGCACCGAGGGCCGGGAGTGCGTGAAGAGCGGGAAGAACACATGGGAGAAAAAGAGCTGTCGCAGACTGTGCTATGACTGTGGCCTGAGAGTGGTGGAGAAGCGCATTGAGGTGGTCAGCAGCTGTAACTGTAAATTCCACTGGTGCTGCACAGTCAAGTGTCAGAGGTGTACACAAGTTGTAACTAAATATTACTGTGCGCGTAAACGCGGTGGGAGTAAACCACATAGCAAATCCAAGCGCAAGCATCTGCGCAATCCCTGAAAGACTCATTTTTGCCTTTTATGCTCACCTCCTTGCATCTAGTGCACTTTATATTGTATTGTATTATTTGTATATTGCCTTTATAAAGAAAAAAAGAACACAAATTATTTGATGAATTAAGATACATTTAGAGTATGTACAACGATTGTTTTGGATTGGTCATAATCATGGAATGGCTGTAAATAGTATTTATTTCTATTATTTTTTTTAATAAATGTATATTATAAAATATACGTCTTGTGTCGTTCTAAAACATGTTAAATTCTTTCTATTTGTATATTGGCACCGGGGTGTTACAGAGCCTCGCGCAACAAACCTCCCCTAATACCACCTTTGAAGTGCGCATAAGGCGTTTCCAGAGTCGGTCACCCAATCAGCTTCTCTGCTCAAAACGATTGTTTGCTCTGCGTTTAAATAAGAGAAAGTTCCCTGAGTCCAAACAGCTGAGGCTGACCAGTGCGAAGTAACGGTGCTGCTGTAAGAATGGTGCGTCTTTTGTTTTGGCTCCTGCCTCTTTTGCACAGACTGTGTCCCACGCACGCTTGGTAAGAGCTTTACTGAATGTATGTTTTAATTTCACGTAGAAAACCTGGCATCTAACCACTCTTCTGTGTGTAATTTCTTCAGGGTGGCAAGTAACTTTTTGATGACGGGACCAAAGGTGAGATTATTGTTCATGAGTATTAAGAGTTCTGAATTTACACTAAACAACACAAACTTAATATAGGCTAATTTCGCCTTTTGCACAGGCTTTTCTGACATACGCCATGAGTGTGCAGGTGGGCACACAGAATGGCATTAATGAGTGCAAGCATCAGTTCGCGTTAGACAGGTGGAACTGCCCTGACAGCGCGACTCAGCTCAGGGGACTGAGACGAGGTGAGTTATTCCAAATGCAATATTGTAAAATATGCAAATGTTTGTAAATCATAGGCTAAACCTGGTTAAAGCACAAGTCCTTAAACATGTATCTTATTCACTGCAGCCACAAGAGAAACGTCTTTCGTCCACGCCATTAGCGCCGCTGGGGTCATGTACACTTTGACCAGGAACTGTAGTCTGGGAGACCTCGACAACTGCGGTTGTGATGTCTCCAAAAACGGAAAAATTGGTGAGTCACGTGACAGACACATCACAGCTTGTAGCCTATGTTATGTTTGTGCACATGAATCATATGTTGATAACACGAGATCAGTTCTTAATAGTAATATTGTATAATTTGAAAATATTATTGTGCAGGTGGTCGTGGTTGGCTATGGGGAGGCTGCAGTGACAATGTAGATTTTGGTGAGACAATTTCCAAACAGTACGTGGACGCGCAAGAGACAGGCCAAGACTCCAGAGCCGCTGTGAACCTTCACAACAACGAAGCTGGTCGTCTGGTATGCGTGACGATTTATTTGTCAAAGTATATATTGGCATATAGCCTATAAGCTTGACAAACGTACAAACGCTATTTCTTTGTTGGCAGGCTGTAAAGGCAACGATGAAGCGCGTTTGCAGATGTCATGGGATGTCTGAGAGCTGCAGCGTCAAAACCTGTTGGATGCAGCTGTCAGACTTCAGAGATATAGGAAATTATTTAAAAAACAAGCACAACCAGGCACAGAAATTGGATATTGATAAAAAGCGCATGAGAGCGGGTAACAGCGCAGACAACCGCGGTGCCATCCTGGACGCGTTACGCAGCATCGCACCAACAGAGCTCATCTATCTGGAGGACTCCCCAGACTACTGCCGGAGGAACAGCAGCATGGGGCTATACGGCACGGAGGGCCGCGAGTGTCTGATGCAGGGCGATGGTCTGTCCCAGTGGGAGACGAAGAGCTGCCGTAGGCTGTGCCATGAGTGCGGCTTAGGGGTGGAGGAGAGGCGCGTGGAGGTGGTCAGCAGCTGCAACTGCAAGTTCCACTGGTGCTGCCAGGTGAACTGTGACAGGTGCGAGCACGTTGTGGTCAAACACGTGTGCGCCAGAAGGGACGGTCACGATGGCAACGGCTTCAGGAGAAGACACCGAGGACATAAGTCATAGCATCTCTTTGACAATGAACTTTTACAGTGGATTCCGTCTAAAGTTGGGGGAACTCAAAGCTGAACAATAAATAGGAATATCAAAATTAGATGTATGGATCTCCACGAGAAAGAGAAAATGTACTGGGTAAAGAAGTTGATTTTTTGACGCAAAAGTTTGTCCAATGTTTGCACTTTATTCTTTTCTTTAGGTGTTAATTTATGGATTGTATGTCACTAAAATAAAATATATATATATAAAAAACACTGAAGATAATTGTGAAACTTTTTTTTCTGGGAAGGTGGATAGACCGTGGTCAGAAGAGTTTGGGATCAAGGTAGACCCATGTGGTGTCTATTTGAATAACAAAGCCGTGCGTACATTATAATGGGGATTACACGCATAACGCGACGTTTCTTCACACCTTCCCAGGTGTTGATCCAGCGCTGATCCACTATTAGTCTGTAGTCAATGTGTATTCTTACTTTGTTCAAAGAGAATAAAAGAGTTTAAAAGATAAATAAACAAAGTGTTTTGAGGTAAAATTGGTTATTTGACCCTATAATCCTGTATAGCCGAGGCCCCTGCAGCTCTCCGGGAAATGCAAATGTGTCTTAATACATCAAAGCAAAGAAGGATGCACGTTGACAGGGTATGTCAGGATCTCAGCGAGATTTAAAAAAAAAACGTTGTTTTTTTTCTTCTTTTTTTTTGCAGATTCAACAGCTGGCACACAACTTGTTTATCCCAAATTTATTTCAGATGCTTATTTAATTTAATTTTAAATTATTGTTTTTTAAATGCTTATATGTGTCAAATAACAACCTATACTGTATGAAAGCCATACTGTATGAAAGATTGTTTGTTAATGTTTAGGCTGATCAATATTAAACAAACCAATAGGCCTATTTTGCATAATCTTTACTAAACCGTCTCATATCATAAAGAGTAGACTATACTTCACCATACCATATACTTTAATATTGTCTCGCACTGTCTGAATGGAACCCAACCTTTGGATTCCCCCAAGAACCAAACATGAAAAAAGTAGATCAGAGAGGGGGTCATGTTCTGCCCGTAAGTTACAATTGATAACATTCAGAGTAGAATTGGAAAATCCCTATCCCTCCGCCTTGTGATCTCCTGGTACCTTTTCTCCCTGACCCCCTGTATCTCCTAAAATCTTCCTCTCAGCTGGACACGTCATAAATCTGCCAGGGTCCTGGCTAAATGAGTGATGGCATGGATATTACCTGCATCAGGGGGTCTGTGCCTGGGGCAAAAGGGGAGGCGGCCACCCACATTTTCCTTTTTAAACTTAACTGTAAAAGAAGGTAGAATTAGTGAAAAGTTATAATGGAAAGCTTGATATTTTCTTAAAGCTGAGAACTACAACAATGGCAAGACAGATTTTACCCGGTTAGATGGTACATTTGTCCTCTGCTTGTTTACATTATCTGAGCAAATGATGAATAAGAGAAAGTGCAATTCTAAGTCTCAGCAAACATCTAATGTTGTGACAGACTCAAGCGTAGCCTACCGATCTGTCCATTTGTCTGTTTACCTGTGGAAGTACCCCGTTTTTCCCATGATGCCCTGCTGTGTCTTAACGAAGACCTGACCTACTGGATACCTTCATTTATCTCTGCTGTTTATACTATTGCATCCATGTTGTCACTACTTACTTGTAAAGAGGTTGGTGTTATTGTTTATGTAGTAGATTTTGATGATGACATAATCTCAGATGAAGAGATGAGGCCTACATCTCTCCATCGGTGATTATTATATAGGAAAGTTTAACCTAAACAGTTATTATAAGGGTTTGGATCCATAAAATGTTCATGCTTTCAATGACAAAAATCATGCAGTTTACAAATTTAAGATTATATTTATTGTTTTTTTCATTTGTACAGAGATATTAATAATAAACCAGGTCAAGACAAGCAACATTACAATTTAAAGACAAATTCTCCTACTTTACTTAACTCATTTTTAAATGATGGGTTTTTTGGATTGTCACAGCTTCTCGTCAGAGCAACCTATTCCCAAATCAATTTCATGGATGATTTGTGCTCAGTATGTATTTATTGAACCATTCTTCTCTGAGCTTTGTAAAACAGCAATCACACATTTTTGACTGGCTGTAAGCAGTGGTGGAAAGAGTACTGACATTTCACACTCAAGTAAAAGTAATAATAATAATAATGCATCAGTTTTATATAACGCTTTTCTGGACACTCAAAGACGCTTTACAGAGCATTATTCATTCACTCCATACCCGGTGGTGGTAAACTACTATTGTAGCTACAGCTGCCCTGGGGCAGACTGACGGAAGCGAGGCTGCCAATCTGCGCCATCAGCCCCTCCGACCACCACCAACACTCACGCACACACCACTTTCATACTAGGCAATGTGGGTGAAGTGTCTTGCCTAAGGACACAACAACAGTTTTTGCAACTGGCGCCCCACTGTGGCACCTGGAATTCCTTGTGGTCTCCCATCCAAGTACTAACCAGGCCCGGCCCTGCTTAGCTTCTGAGATCTGACGGGTTCAGGCTTTGACGAGCCGGTATGGCCACAGTAAAGTTACATGGCTAAATTATACTCAATTACAAGTACAGTAGAAGTACTACTGCTGCCAATTACGTATGTTTGTGAGTATAGAAAGGTGTAGAGACAGAGGTGAGACAGTAGGGGGTTGGGATGATTATGACTTACTGTACTTCCATGATTTAAAAGTAGCTAATTAAAATGACTGTCTTTAAAAATCTACCACAAATACCACGGATCTATAAAGAAGCCATACTGGTAGTTACGTTCTAGCCCTGTCTTTAACTCCACAAAGGTGAGACAGTAATTTTATGATTTTAAATCTACCTTACAATTACATGGCTACAAATATAAGTTTCAAAATCTACCCCAAAAGTACAATTATTCCCAAAATGTATAAAAGTGCAGCAACAAAAGCATTTGTGATTAGTTTCTTGACTGTCTGTAAATGCATAGTGCATCTTTTACACAGTGTGGGGAAGTAACTGAATACATGTACCAAGAATACGTATTCAGAATACACATTTTGAGTAACTGTATTTTTGGTACAGGTATTTTTTCATTTGGTGGTATTCAGAATAGAGTTACTTTGTATCAGATGACACAATTTAAGTTTCAAACTGCTTGATATCAGAGAGAGAAAAAGAGATAACGCTGCTCGTGGTGAGTGCACGTGTGATTTTCCTTCGCCAATTAGTGAAACATAAATGCAAAACACGGTGAAACAAACCAAGCCGTTTTTAATCCTACATTGCGTTTTTATTTACTTTAAATGCAACTTGATGTAAAAGTATTATGTGAATTCAGAAAACAGTACTCTGATTGAACCATGTATCGAAATTAGTTCCGAAATCCATTTTAATGCAGGTATTCAGTATTCTGTAACTAAACACATTTTCAAAGTATACTTCCATGACTGCTGCCTTTACACTAGCCTAGGGTAGGGGGTGTAATGTAATGTAATGTTTCTCTATCAGAAGAGGAGAAAAGACCATGGAGGTGGGAGGAGGCAATCTCCCACAAGGACCCCCCAGGAGGACTCAAATATTCGCACTCACAAGGCCTGGGGCTCTGGGGGGATCTGAGGATGATTGATCACTGCTTGGCCTGGGCTGCCCTCCTCTTTCACCTGGGTGTGAGATACCAATGGCCCTAAAGAACGAGCTCAGGCTGGAAGACAAGATCTGACAAAGATTGCTACGTATTTACCCGTTTGTAAATAGAGATTTGTATCAGTGAGGTCGCTTAAAGTCTACTTACATATTAGCATGCTATCATAATATCTTGGCCTGTGCTTGCTTGTGGTAGCTTGCAGCAAGGAAACAATCAACGACTATTTTTAGCTTAGACCACATTCAAGAGTGTGCTCTAAGCTAATTTTACATGTCTGAAGTTATTTGTCATTAAACCACAGAAACTTTCCGTCTTCATTGGTCACTCTAAAAGGGTCAACTCAGTATAAGAAACAACAGATAAAGTGAAGAAGCAGATTACGAGACACAACAGCTCTGAGTACCAACAAACATTTAAAATGAGTTCTAAGATTCCTCCTTCAAAATCTGAAGTGATGAGCTGGAAACCACAGACACTGGCTAACTACATGAACAAGGTAAGGTTATCATTTCTGTTAACTACACATTTGATCAGTACTGGAGAATATGTACTATATCAGCCCCAATGCTGAAAAATTAGCTGGATCTACTTTTGTATTTGTATTTGGTTTCATAATATTGGTTCAGCCCATATCCTGGTTGAGCTATTACAGATTAATTTTGGCCTAGAACATCCCATACTGTTTGAACGTTTATTCATACAAAGCTGTTCAGTAATTATTTGAAGGATAAATGAGAAAAGCATAACACGATTTGACCTCTCGTGTAGTGAGTGTCATTTTCTGACCCTACACTGGTATCAAGTTAATATCGAGAGCAGCAAACACTTAAAGTCAAAGTATCAATATCGGTATTGAAACTGGCAAAGCTGAATCGCTGCATGCCTAGTTTGGAGAGGGTCAGTATAGAAATTATATAACCAAGAAGCAGAAAGTTGACAAACACTCACAACTAGCACATTATTAATGATGGTACTAAATTAAATTTGTTGCATAAAATACTAAAAATACATCCTACTCTCTGTGCAGCTTAAGTTATCTGGCTGTGACAGAGTTGCAATACAACAAAACATAACTGGAAAACATTTTTTGGTAAGTAGCTTACAATACACTTTACAGTAGTGATTTGTTAAAATTACAACAACATTATTGACAGCAAATGACCGAGTGTGATCTCCGAGTGTTCCCTGGTTATTATTGTAAGTAAGTAGTAATATTTTCATGTACAATTAAGTATTCAAAAGTGCAGTATTATTGAGTCTAGTGTGTTTTCTTATTTTAACAGAAACCTTAAAGAGCTACAAAAAGCCATATCAAACACAAACCCTAGTTCAAGGTGAGCCGCATACATTGGTGAAACATTGCGATTTCATTGCAATCTCAAACCCTGTCTTCTTCTTTTTAGAGTAAACAGCAACCACAGATCAGGTAGTAACACAAATATACACTAATCATGTTAAAATGTGTCTTTAAATGTTACTTCTTCCTGTAGCTGCAGTTGTTCAACAGGAAGAGGACAATGAGAAGTATGTAAGTTATAGTCAATGGTATATAAATTCTACACAGTATATATTTTTGTAGATGTTCTTTTTGTAAATTTAGCTAAAAACTCAATACATTATGTTTTGAATGGAACAATTAACTTTGTGACAATCGACTCTACAAACCATGTTCTTTTTCAGGATCCTGATGAATGTGTATATGACAATGACAGTCTAGGTACAGCCATGACAATGATAAAGACACAAAAGAATCAAAATCTCTACCAGGGTAAAGTGGAAATACCTTGTCAAATCCAAGAGAAAAGAAGAAAAATGACCAAAGTTATAAAAATAATATTGCGTTAACAAATTGTTTTCTTGCCTAGAAACTCTCGCTAACCCTGATTCAGAAAAGCCCAAAATAAAACCAAAGCCTGCAATGGCATCACAAAGATTTAGCCAACAACCAGGTAACCATGAATTTATGAAACCTGTAACTAATGCAAGCCCACCCAGTAGTCTCATTTCTGTCACTCCCTTAAAAATCCACAAGAGGGCAGTGTACACAAAGACTTGAGCTTGTCCTCCAGCAACGGTTCATCCAATTATTCTCTAACACAAAGGTATGTTAACTTAAGTTTTTTAGTTCCATATATAGATAATTTTACAAACATAGAGTAAGCCTATCTTTATTGTAGAGATCTTCAGTCCTTATCTGCACAAAGTTCAAAGTTGGAAGAGGTAAAGAACAACTACTATTTTATATCAACACAATGTATTAGAACAATCCTAGAACGACAAATGCCCAGTAAAAAGTACATGCTGGAATTAAAGTTGCATTTCCACATGCTTACCAGCAGATGACAGTGTTTTAAACACTACCGCCACATTTAGCACTCTTAAAGAGCCTGTACCCTGTACTTAAGCAAAATGTATCCTGCCCTGAACAGATCTATTGTACAAGTATAAACAGTACACTAAGTCTGTGGTTTACTGTCTGCATAAAGGGCTTTAGTTTGTTGTTAGCTTTACAGTGACAGTCAAAAGATGGTAAAAGATGTAGAAAATCAGGTACAGTGTCTTTATTGGGCTTAGTGGTATATGCATGACATTTGCCTCAACATAAACCTTCAAAACGTAAATGTCATCTCAACATAGAAACAGTCCTTACTATGGCTTTTTGAATGCAGGCGTTAGATCACAGATGGTACGGAGGAGAGATGACCAGGCAGGAGGCAGCGGTAGCCCTTAGAAAAGTGAACAAGGTCAGAGAAATGTTTTTTTCTGTTCTGTAATATATATATATATATATATATATATATATATATATATATATATATATATATATATATATATATATATATATATATATATATATATATATATATATATATTACAGAACAGATATATATATATATATATATATCACATGTTTATTTGAGTATAATTTTACGTTTCTAGGATGGTGCATTTGTGCTAAGAGACAGCTCCAAAGGCCGAGCAGAGCATCCGTACACTTTGATGGTGCTGAAGGATGCTAAGATTTACAACATTAAGATCCGTAAACAAGGCAATTGTTTTTCCCTTGGCACTGGCCTCTATAACAAAATGGTATGAATAAGTTTACATGGGTCTATGCTGCTCTATATAGGCAGATCTTTAAATGAAATAGAACCCAATATATTAAAATATATTTTGTTTAGACTTAGACAAACTTTATGGATCCACAAGGGAAATTACTTGGACGAACAAGGGAAATTACTTGGACAAACAAAGGAAATTACTTGGGTGCACAAATTCACCATGATAATCTCTGGGCACTATGTATGTTTTTAAGTGGAGGGTCCAAAACCTTCTGGCATGTTCTACAAAATTACATAAAACATCATAACAATCTCCATGGATACAAGCAGATATCTTTTGGTTATAATTAAATAAATGAAAGAGAGATATGTTTATACCATACTGTGGAAAAATTCAGGCAAATCAATTACATTTTCACAAGGCAAGCAGGTGATGGACCCTCTACCAGAAAACTTATAGTGTATAATGATAATTTGTGTAGAGAGAGAACCAGCAGTTGTGTTTCATGTGGATAGGTCCAGTAGATCCCTAATTGCAGAGATAGTAACCATAAACCAGGTCAATTTTGTGCATTTTGACAGTTAAAAGTTAAATTCAACCATTACTCTGACCTGCCCTTGATGATGAGCAGTTTAGAATGTTGTGAAATTGCCATGTTACGTAAAACTAGCTTTTTAGACAAAGTAATTTTCTCTGCAGTGTTACAAAGAGCAGAGAGCCTGGCACTAAAGTCCACATCTCAACATTCACTTGGGGGCATACTTGCTGCTAATTTATCCTGCGTCATTAGGCTCTTGTCATTTTGTGTGTGTGCTCCTGTGTAGAGTTTCCCCGGGGTGAGAGAGATCATTACCCACCATGCCCACACCCCACTGCTGCTCATCGATGCCAAGGACAGCAGTTCAGAGGCGCAGCGCTCCCTGTGCTGCCTCCTGCACCCAATCGGACCACGACAATAACAAGAATTAATAATAATACGCAAAATGTGGAAGTCTAGCAGTTTCTGTATTATTATAACAATGTGTGGATGCATGTATGTTATTAAAAGACACATTATGGGACATTTAAAAAACCTCTCATCATTGCTTATTGCTGGGTGGGTACAGATCGCTACATTCTATAGTTCAATAATATTTAATACATGCTAGCAGTTAAAACAAATACTTTCAAACACGCACTTTTGTTAAAAATGCAGCCAGTTCTAGGATCTAGTGCATAACAAAAATGATCAGGTTCACCATCTGTGAATTTACCTTTTAGACAATTCTTATAAGAGGTTATGAGTTCAAATGCTAAGCTGTTCAACCAAAAAAGAATGGGCAAATTTTACATAAAGAACTAGTTCTCAAATAGTTTTTAATATTGCCATCTATTCATAAAAGAATAAAAATGAAATATAGGGAGCATTCACACTTCTGCTGCCTAAGTCTCATTGTAAGCCTCTATAATTACTGTCACATTTTAGAACTTCCTCACAGATCATATTGAGCTATTTAAAGTGTTTTCATTAACTAAACTGTATTACCTTTGTTCCTTGGAGATGATGTGTACTACTGCTGCTGCTTAATGCCATCTTGAACTTTCAGAGCTGCAACGTTACTGGGGTGACCAACACAGGTGATGAGGTCGCAGAGCTTTAGTTGACTTTGCACTGCAGATGGAGAAAAATACTATGTCACAATACAATCCACAATGGTCAACTTACTTTTTTTTTTTGAGATGTTATTGCTTTGGTTGGAAAATTCCACTATATGGCATTAAAGGGTGTCCATCTTGCATTTACCCAAGTACAGTTAATAAAAAACAAGATCCTGCATTCCTACTTATCTTGATGGCGTCACTTGCTTGTTAACATAGAGATAGATAAGTTTAATGCCATACTGTGGACCATTCCAGCCAAAGCAATAACATCTCCATGGTGACAAGCAGGTGACCAGCCTTCCACCTAAAATGTTACACAGTACATTCCCACAACAGACATTGCAATTTGCTAATAGTGAATAATGGTTCCTTCCTTATCTTGCAACCCTGCCCTCCAGTGCTACCAAGTCTCTTAATAGTTACACACCTGTCAGGCATATTTTCCTCAAGGCAACATTTTACATATAACGTTGCAAGATCACACTCTTTCATTCAAATGAACTTCCTTATTTTTTTTCTTTGAACCTTCAGTCCAGTTTTTTGTCTTTGGTGCCTTTAAAGGTTAGGAAGGGAAACTCATGTTCTGGTTGCTGTCCCCTCTGGCACAAAATAACTTACAACATCATGGTTTGAAAAGCTGAACTGCACCAAGACATGACAGATGAGCAGAAATGTGTTTGAAATGTGTCAGTTGGCGCTATCGGCCCATCACTGGAGCTGTTTGACTGACATCAAGTAACACGGCACCACTCACTCGCCTAAATTAACAACGGTTGGTGTACTGTAATCCACTCATGTTATCATGCTGAAGATCTGGGGTAGGAGAGTAGGGGGGCAGGGGTATTACATCATTGACTTTGAATATTTGTAAATCAGTGTTCAAGATTGTTTTACTGCTTTAACGAATGACTACAGAGAGTGGAGAGGATTATAAGTAAACACATACACAGTAAGTCATCCATGGTTTTAGACAAAGAGTCCATTGCTTTCAAAATCTTGTCCAGATCATTGTACTCAGTTGCCTCTCCATTCTTCTCAGCATTTTCCATCTGAAAATACAAGAATATAACAGAGATTTAGAATAATGAATCATTCTACTTGTCTTCATGGAGACGTTGAATGTTTTGTATGGAAGAATGGCATTAAACACATCTCCTCTATCTTGCATTTATTCAATTACAGGGGTTTAATTGCTCTTCTCTGCAGATCTGGCCTGTAACTTCAGCTGGTGGTGAAATTTGCTTGTCTCAGTGGCTATAGATAAGTTTAGTGCCATACGGTGGCTCATTCTAGGCAACACAATAACATTCATGGAGCTTGTGGCGGAAAAGAAAAGTTGCATTTCAGACATCGGGGACTGCTGAATTTCACTTTAAAAATAAGATCTAAATACACTGTAGTAGTAGATTGTTGTCAGTTCAATGCAGAAAAACGCTGTACTCTTGGGTCATTTTTGTAAACAAACACAGCTCCAATCTACTGTAATCTACTGGTAATCAGTTCTTCAATATTAGTTCTGTTTGAATCCTGTTGAGAATGTGAAATAATACAACCAAGTAATTTGAAAAACTTTTCTGTATAAGTGTATTGTCCAAGCTGTTGTTTCACCCACTCTCAAAACCATTCTCCTCACATAAACAAAGCACAGTATCTAAAACATAGGAAGAAGAAAGTGGGTTTACTGAAAAGCATATACCCCTAGAGAGCAGCCAGGAAAGAGATGTATACATCAGGGATACTGTAGATTCATTTAATTTTAATGACAATCTGGTATGCTGTAGCTTTACACAGTGAAAAATGCCTTTTAATTATGTGGTTACATTAGCATATTTCCCTATTATATTACAGAACCAAGCTGATTGTATTGAATTTATTAAACTGTAATATATAATATAATTGATTATTCTTCATTTGTTTTCTCTATGTTAAACATAAATTAATTAACATGCAATTACTTGGCTAAGCTGTGAGATGAACATAATTAAATAAAAATGACAAGATTCCCAATTTTCAAGTTTGTAATTTTCTGAATAATTAAATGCATTTACATTTTATATTGAATACAGAAGAGCACACAATATTTATAGGCACAAGAACACAGCCTCCAAGAAGACAATCAAATTATATATTAGAGAAGAATAATTTATATATCTAGCTTCATCTAATGAACTTCAAAATCCATGCCACATTTTATTCATTTCATTTTCATTTCAGACTGCTATTCTCCCAAAACAGCTTTGGATCGCTGGAAACCATCTCGAAGTTTCTGCAACGACGCCACAAGTTCTGGATTGGTCCTCAAAGCAACCATGTCATACGCCATCCAGGTGAGTTGAACTATAGGCAGGAGAATGAAAAACATTAGACAGAGCAAAAATCATTACTACCGTCTCAATATTAATACATGCCATACTAATGAACAAAAAACAACCAAAACTACACTTTCTAACATACAAATTGTTACAATGCCAATCGGATATTGCTGGATTTCTGATAACAGTCACCCAAAAACTAGACTATTACAATCAAACTTCAAATAAGTATTGTGGTCCTGTTTGGTAGTACAGACCCTACTGGGAATCTACAAGGCCAAGTCAAAATACAGTATGTGGCTGCACTATGTCACCTTTCGGGTGGATGGTCAGATCTGACTTGTTGCTTTTCTTCTGGAACATCCAGAAACATCTCGATGGAGAGGCGGGCCCTCCACCAGAAAGGTGACATAGTGCACCTTTAATTGTCGATTCAACTGGCAGTTGACTGATCATAGACTAACTAAGCAGCATATTTTTTTTTACTCTGATAATTGTTTTTCTAGTAAATATAGCCTACATTTAGGTTTTTATTCTCCATACAACTAGTTTTAACTCGTCAGTCATATATATATATATTTCCGTTGGGCTTACCTGCCATACTCTCCATGTCTTCGATCATACGCTCCAGGTCCTTGTTGAGCTCCAGGTTGTCTTCGCTGTTGGCGGCGGGGGTTTGAGGAGACTCGGGAGGAAGAGAGGGTGAAGTGGAAGAAGCTGTGGCCATCTAAAACCGGTAATATTAGCCACACAAAGGGGCTCACGCGTGTTGATTTCACATCATCCACAAACACGAGTTAAAAAGTTAGCGCAACTCTAGCTTACTAAGTTACTAACAAGTTGCATCTTAGCCATAGTGCTTAGCGGTGTTGGTGTTCACTAACTTTTTCATCATTTGGTAACTTAGATGTATCACGCTTAATGATAAATGAAACGTTTGACTTACTGTGAAGAAATGACAAGATGAAAAGTCTAGTAAAAAAGTGTTCCCGATTTTGCGTTTGTATTCGCGCTGATCAGCAATATGTCAACTGCGCATGCGCCGCGCTCCAATCACCTCTCCTTCAAAGCTACACTTTTTTACACCAGAATTATAACGGTGATGATTTTTTTTTTTACTTACTCTATTCTTATAATGTGATGAAATAATGATAATAACCAAGAAAAAAAAGTATGTCTTTGTCTTGCAAGATTTTAAAAAAATAATTAAATATTTCTTAACACCAAAGATCACTATTTTATAGATTCATAATTTCCATACACAAAATTATAACAAAGACATTGAAAACTATGAATAGGATTTAAGATGAGCACGCAGATGATTGCACTAAAATGTTATGCTTGCCAGCAACCTGAGTGGAAAATTATTTTACTGTGGGGGAGCTTTCTGAGCAAAAGCCCTGAAGGAACTGAATAAGCTGACATGAGCAAAAGTCCTGGAACCGGCATCCCACCTGTTGAAGACAGCCAATCAGTGGAAGAAAGGGGCGTTACCAGGGAGATAAAGCAGGTATGACAGGTGTCATCGTGACATTAAGCAAGGGCAAACAGTCTCAACACAAGTGGGACAAAGTGACCGAAGGCTTTCAACGACTTGGAGATTTTAGTTATTTTATTTGAGTTGGACAGAAAATTTGGTCATTTTTCATTTTTAGCAACATTTTACGACAGGTTGGAAGAAGAGGAAGGAAGAGACTTTACGATGTCCTCATTTGAGTCCCAGGGCCAGTCTCCTCCTCGGTGTGGTCCACAGTTCCCCTCTCTGGGACAGGAGCCTCCAGAACTCAGCATGTACAGCGACTGCTACTATCCTCCTCCATCACTACCCAGCCCTCAGCGCACAACCCCAACGTCCTATGAGCTCAGTGACTACACCACCCCCTCTCCAAATCCTTACCTCTGGTTCAACAACTCCACACCGTCTTACCTGGGCAGCACTGCACCTCCAGGGAACCCAGGGCCTCCTTTTGTCCCGCAGCACTATGGGATGCAGAGGCCGTACCTTGGCCCGGCCGGAGCTGGGGGTCCAGGAGGGGAGCTAAACTGGTTCTCCCTGCCTTCACAAGAAGATTTAATGAAGTTAGTGAGACCACCATACTCCTACTCTGCTCTCATTGCTATGGCAATCCATGGGGCACCAGATAAAAGACTAACGCTAAGTCAGATTTATCAGTATGTGGCTGATAATTTCCCATTTTACAACAAAAGCAAAGCAGGATGGCAAAACTCCATAAGACACAACCTGTCGCTCAATGACTGCTTCAAGAAAGTGCCAAGAGATGAAGATGACCCAGGTAAATTTTTTATGTTTTATTTTATATATATTTATATGTATATGTAAATGTGTGTGTATATATATATATATATATATATATATATATATATATATATATATATATATATATATATATATATATATAAATAAAATTATTATTATTATTATTATTATTATTATTATTATTATTATTATTATTATTATTATTTATTATTAGATTGTGAAGCCTTTTCTGTTTTAGAATTGGTTATCCTAAATGTAATAAATGAATGTATATTTTGATTAGGAATGTTATTGTTGTGGAATATAATGATCTGGCTCCAGCATGCAATACTTCATATATATTTTATCTTATAGGCAAAGGAAACTACTGGACACTTGACCCCAACTGTGAAAAAATGTTTGACAATGGCAACTTCCGCCGCAAAAGAAAGAGAAAGTCGGACTCTCTCACCGGAGCAGAGGGCGGATCTGTGGCTCAAGATTCAGGCGACAGTGACAGAGGCAGTCCTAAGCACCCAAGCAGTTCATCTCTCACCCTTTCCCCTCCATCGGACCGTATACCCTCCCCCACCGCACCCACCTCTACCCCTTGTCTCAGCAGTTTCTTGACAGAGATGTCCGGGGTGAGCGCCACAGCAGGAGAACTTGGGGGTGATGGTTTGACGAGGCCATTACCGATTAGCCTGCCTAGTTTAGATGTTTCACTTAGGCCGCCGAGTTTCGGTAGCTTCTCGCCCAATTCTGGCAGTACAGATTGGGTTCCGCAAATGCCGCCTCCACCCTCCGTGCTTTCTTCTTCACCCACTCACTCGGCACTGGGATACACAAGCCCGATACTAAGTCAGTACAGTGGTACCAGTGGGCATTTCTACCCGGGACTCAGCTCAACTGGCATCATCTATCACAGAGAAGGCACTGAAGTTTGAAATGCAAATCATTAAAACTCTTCAAATTTTTGTTACAAATTTGGCCTATGTCTGGTATCCATAGCAACATCACTCATTTGCATCCTAATTGACTTTGACAAAACCCTTATTATGCAGGCTTGGGGTTAGCGCAAAGACATTATACATACAATATTTGTCTCTTGTCCATTTGTTGTAATTATGGAATTGTTATATTTAACATTTTGTTAAGGTTTTCTTTGCGCTGAAGGGTACACAGGACATCACTACTACACAGTGACTACAAAGAGTAAAAAGACTTTGATTCCCACAGGAACCGCTGACTCACCCACACTGCGCTCTGGCTTGGTCTCTGAAAAAAAACATACTCAGCTATCACTATCTGATCCTCAGTCAGCTTTTATCCAAACTAACGCCACTCTATCAGATCTGACTCATTATTAACACACACACAAGATCAGGTCTGCTGACATGCAGTCCTTTTACACTACTATCTGCTATTGTGCTTGATACTATCACTAAGTCAACAATAGCATATGTCATTACAGTAAGCAGGTCAATTACAGTGTCTGTAACCAATTTACATTGTATCAACAATATAGACTTTCACGTGCAGTGTAGAGACTTGTAATTTGTTTTATTCCTATGTCCAGTTGTTTTTAATTATTATTTGTGTTATATGTTTGGTATTGATATCTATTACAACGGTTGGTTTGGTTCTATTCTTATTAATGTATGATTTATATGTCTGGTTGTCTGTTTTTGATATGAATAAAAAGTCTCAGTCAATTTCTGTCAATTTCATTTTATTTTAAATCAGAGGTGTGAAGACATTACAACGTGATTGAATATTTTATTGAAAGTAATGATCCAACTTATATTTAGTTCAATGAAAACAATTAAAATAGATTTTAAAATGGTGAAATGAAAATCACCCAACACAGTTCTATCCTTGTTCAATACACGACTTAAGGAATGCATAGTTGGCAAACAGAGATAATCTTGCTTAAATGGTTGCATATTTAGATGCATTACAAAGATAGATAATAGTATAAATAATAATAACAGTGTATATTTCACCTTAACAAGTGAACATTATACATTCTAAACAAAATGGTGCATGTAAACAAGACATTTAGCATCTAGTGACAGAAAACAGTCCTGTTGGAAAAGCGATGACCAGGAGTCGAGCCAGCATGTCTCTGAAACCTGATCCCTGTGTGATGGATGGGAAACGGTATCTCCAAAACGGTGAAGCCCCACATTCCCATGCACATAGCGGCTCTTCCTCCAGCTCAGCTTGAATAATGCATTTACCAAGACACTGCTGACTGTATGCAAAGTACTTCATTAGTCTGGAGTAATAGGAACGAGGGGAGGTGGACAGGAAAGGACGACTCAGCATTTACCTCTCCTCATGTTCCCACGGCGACGATGGGAAAATATGTCCAAAACACTAACGTTTGACATTTGGTATCAGGTCACAGAATCTGAGTGAAATGAGAATACATCAGAAGGTCTAGTCTAAATATGGATCTTAATAGGACAAAAATAATATTACATCACTATTACATTACATCAAAGCATGTTATGTTTTTATTATGTAAGAATTATCTCATTCTCTTTTAATTTTTGCTTCACGTAGGCCACACCAGAAAGAGACAAACACACTGAATGACAATGTTGAGGCTTCATCCATGCAAGAGATTAAAGGAAGAAAACAAGGTTGCGTGATTCTCTGTGTCCTGGTAAGTTTACTCCAGACGCCCTGGTTTTCCCTTTCATCTCAAAATATGCACAGTATGTAAAAAAAAAAAAAGTCCACCTAACTTGACCCTGACCAAACCTAACTCAAGATCTGGAGATGGGTCCCAGGGTGCTGCACTCTGGCATTGATGGGTGGGTCAAATGCAGAGGAGAAGTTTCTCAAGGGGGATAAGTACCTTAGCCATTCCATCGTAAATAAAATTATGAAATCTTAAACTGCATTATCATATACATTTGTGGGTTGTATGGATGGACTTATGTGTTTTGCATATTATATTTTTTCATCCCAATCAATTCAGTCTGCCACGTTTCAGTTTATTTATTTATTTCAAACAGAGACAAACAGACAAACATACATAATTCAACCATGGTGTTTTCATGAAGATAGGAAACAAAAAGAAAAAAAAAAACATTCTTTGATCATTTATTCCATAAAAAGACAAACGCATGAAATAGTGTTATAATTCAGGATTGCAGAATTTATCTCCAAAATACTTTTTCTCCTTAAAAAGTCCAAAGCTAAGACAAAGCTAAGGTTCTTTGTCTTTGCTATACATTTTGTCCACAATAGCAGCGTTACAAGGTTTAGAACCACCTAAATCTTCCAAAATGGCAGGGCCTTGACAGTGGCCTTGCCAAGTAACAAAAAATCTGCAGAAATTCACAAAAGTTATGAGCTGTTGGGTGCAATAAATATTTTTTTAATTTATTTTTTTAAATGAATTTTATTAGTTATGCTTGTAAAACTATTGTGAAGTTTTAGGGACAGTGGTATCCTGTTATACATTGCTCATTCTGAGTGCATACATATTCACTAGTTCAGTATATTTACTGTACTTCAAAAACATACTTTTACTTGATATTTAGTAACCTTACCCTTAAAATATTAGATACCCCCTCTTTTTCATGTTTTATTTTAATACGAACTAAAACAATTTCGTAGTTATACTTGTATTTTTGTTCCAAATTAACTTATTTAACCTTTAACCAGGAAAGTCCCATTTTGCTAAACAAAACATCAACTCTGCCAAAACATCAACACTTCGCAATAATTTGATACCTAAAAACAGTCACATCCCATTTCTAAACCTTTCAGGAGTAATTTCATTTGACTAAAGTTACTGTGAACCACCGCCAACTACAGCTCATACTTAATTTGCATAAACAATTTACTTCCATTTCTGTTTTTGGTCACTCTACCCATTCTGACTCAGATGTTGACAGTAACCATTTCTCTATTGCCCTATTAGTAGAAATGGTCCTTCAGTTCGTGTGAAGTCTTCTGACCTTGTGCTTCTCCGTGCTGTTCTTGTACTGCAGATTCATTTTGGGCCAGACTTTGATCCATGTTGCCATCAGGTCCTTCTATTTACCCTATAACACTGGCAGCATGACTGTCATTTACACTATACACAAAGCACACAGGAAACAACACAGCTTGGATCAAGGGGGTTTGGGACAATTGACAAAGTTAACATCCAAATTTTCTTTTTTTCCCCTTGTTTTTATTTCATTTTGACATAGTACATGTGCGTAAAGTTTACTATGGTTTTACATCTGTCAGTTGGCAATTTGTGAAGAAAAGTTGGGGGGAAAAAATAAAAGTTGCAGGAATTAATGTTTAGTTCCTTAGTAATAAAGAATCAAAAAAGAATAAAGAAATACTCAAACTAGCGATAGTTAGGCAATATTTTGTATTAATCCTAAAAAGGTCATATTATGCTGTTTTCTGATCTATATGATAATGTTTCTTCATCAGAACATACCTGAACATATACTTTTTGTTTCATTCACAAATATTTAGCGCACAAACCCTGCATATTTATGCTGAGTTCTTCTTTTAAAGTTAAAACACTGTTCTACCTTGTGATGTCATGTAATACAGGAACTGTGTTTTAAACTCCATATGGAATCACTTGGATTATTTCTGCCCTAGAATTGCCCATCTCTACTGAACGAATGGTAACTACTGCTTCATGACATCACAAGGTAGAACATAGAGCATTGTGGCCCTTGGAGATTTAGACAGACTTAAAAATTGTGTATGAAACAAAACACAACTCCAGGTATGTTTTTGAGGAAGCTCATTTTGCGTAATATAGTACCTTTCAATATAATTTAACTACATTCTACTAAACATTGTGGTCTAACCTCTTATACACACTTAAACTTGCATTCTGAAATAAGGGGGTCAACCCATTTTCATTTGCATAACAGAAATGATGACCCTGCAATTACATTTTATTGCAAATCCAAATATATTTGATGGATAATCCTTTTAAGCCTCTGGTTCAACTGTGCAAAATGCTGTCATAACCTAAGTCATTTGGTGCCAAACTGACATGCAAAACGTCTTACAGGAATACACAGATAAGTGGATTTACAAGAAAACAAGAACAGAGAGGATAATTTGTAAACGTCATAAAATGTACTGCCCTGACATGTTGCAAATCTAACTAACTTTTCTTGGCACTTTGAGCAGCCAGTTATACTTTTTTCCATGGTAGCTTTCAGGTTTTGCGTAAGCGGTGGCGATAGGAGCATAGGGGTGGCATTTTTCCTGCTGGTTTTGCTGGATCTTACTTTGAGTCTGCCAACAGAAACATTATCAGTTTTTTGTCTTTTGAAGCTCCTTAACAGCGCCTTGACGTACCTACACAGTTTCACATGGATGCAAATTTGTGACCGTTAATCATGGCAGCGCTGGGGATGACGTGGTCGAGAGGGGATAGAAGAGAGACTTTTACAGATGGAGGTTTTAAGATAAGAACGGTTTTAAGATGAGGAATTTACTGCATGTGTCTGCCTCATTGAAACCAGTTGAGTTCATGTGAAACTTAGAACACAAATGCAAACATACTCAGACTATTTCCTATTCCATGACAGTTTCATTTAGCCTATCTGTTAAAATTATACATGCTGGCTTTGCAATTATGCCAACTTGTCCCTGACATATGAATTATCTGTACACATGCATTAGTCATTAGTCAATTTTAAATGACAAGCACTCAATCAGTCTTCCAATTATAAAAATATTGAACCATTTCTCTGTAAATGGGCTTCCCTAGCACTTAATAATATGCTATTATTATCCTTTTAACATGTGCCCTACTTAAGAAAATGTCAGAGGTTATAAAATAATATTAGTATCTATAAGTAGGATAAATCAGAACAAGAAAATAAAATACATGTCAAGGTGCACTATGTAATTTTTCTGGTCACCGTGTCTCCATAGAGACGTTTATTGCTTTGCCTAGAATGTTCCACAATATGACATTGAAGAGACTTAGCATTTATTCAATTATGTTTTTACGACCAAAAAATATATTGAAAAACCTTTATTTTATTGTGAAGGGAGTCAGTGCTGCTCAGATCTAACCTGTATCTTGTCCACCTGTCTGACACCACAGGCGTTACTAAGCTTAATGTCATAGTGTGGAACATTCCATGAAAAGTAATAACTTCTTATTCATTTCAGGAGTTTTTTTTTATTAGCAAAAAATAAACTAATTGGACTTGTTCTTTAATTGTTCAGCATAACTTCAGGCCTCGACGCCTCATTGTCTTACACTATGCATGGGTAGTATTACTATCTTCAGGGAATTGGGGATCAGCATAGCATCCATCAATTTCGAACAGTGAGGCTGCGGACCTGAACTTGCTCTAGGCACTGAAATTATTGCTCAACAGAGTGATATGATTAAAATCTATAAATCCGCCTCCCCACCTGCCGCCCGGCTCGTGGCAGGGCTCCACGCACCTGTCTGACTAACGGAATGGGGCCCACACACTTACTAGTACATAGACACTGCATGGCAACACAAGAGCTCCATGTTTATATTACAAACGGAGATAGACGGCCATTATACCCCGTGCTGATACGCTTGACAGATTTGTGTTTTTGTAAAAAGTTTCCAGATTATATGAACCTTGTGAAGAAGATTTCATGTGTCACTGTAGAGTCGAAAAAGACACAAAGTTGATTTTTACAAGCGGCGATGGGGCAGAGTACATAATAGTAAATAGTAGTAAATATTTGTATTGCGGTTCAAAATATCATTACTCAAAATATATCTTCCACATAATAACTGAAAGCAACTTGTGAAATTGCTAAGATGTAATTTCTGTATGAATTCAGCATCTATTTTTAAAACAAAAAATGTAATCTTTGCCATTGCCAACAGAGTCACGTATTGATTTTGCATATACAGAATGTTGTGTGCTTTTCCCATTGCAATGAGGGTAAAATGGTCCAAACTCTAGTATCGGCTTAGATAGGGTTCAGACTGGTGACCCACTACTTCTGCCCCTGAAATAGTTTTTAGCTTTTTAAAACTTTTTCAGTTTAAAAAATGTTTTCATTTCTTTGGTGCCCACCTTATTTATTCAATATTTGTCTGTACCTTTGGGGCACCTAAGCACCCAAGCATAGTAGTACAGTTAACAAATGCTATTGTTTTACTCAATTTCATAAAAAAACAACAACAAAAAAACAACATATGCAATTCAAAGAAGTTTCTTAAATGTCCTATATTATACAAAATTGATTCTTGTGAGCCTTAAGCCATGTTAGAACATTGTTACCTTGTCAAAAACATAACCTGGAATTGTGTTTTGTTTTTGAGTAACCCTTTATTATGAATCTGTACATCTCCCAAGCTCACAATGCTCTGTTCCAACTTGTGATGTCATGAAACTGTAGTTTAAGATAAGATAAGATATCCTTTATTTGTCCCACAATGGGGAAATTTCAGTGTTGCAAAGCACAGTTAAGAGAACAGCAAGAAACAGTAGCAGCAATAAAGTACAGTTAAGTTAAAAATAGACAAACACTATAAAGATCTATAAAGATTAGGATTATAAAACAATGTATAATATAAATTGCTATCTTAAAACTATATATACAATATATTGCAATCTAAAAACTATATATACAATAAATTACTAGCTTACATTTCACAGTATTACAGCACAGGGTCCCAGTATTGCACAGGCAGTTTTCAAGTTAATATGCACTGTTCACCCTTTGTTCAGTAGAGATGGGCAATTTCAGGGCTGCAATCATCCAAATATACTCTAGTGATGTATGGAGTTTAAAAACACAGTGGAGCACTTCCTCTATTACCACTTCACAAATTGGAACAGGGTGTTGAGAGATGAACCCACCCTAAATATAAAACATAACTTCAGGTATGTTTTTGATGAGGAAACATAGATCAGAAAATAGAGTAATATGGGCCCTTTAAGGTCTTCTCCAGTTCTTTCCTATTCACCTCTTGCTCAAAGTTCACTGCAAGTAAACTGCCCACGTCCCAGGTCCCCATAACCCAAAACACACGTGCTGCCTCTGTATACACTAAAACAGTCTTGTCCTCTGGAGGCTGTTTAGTAAACGCTGGAGACAGATCCTGATGCCCAGAGCTGCAGCACAGAAGAGGGCCCATGGCAGTACCACCTCCTGTTGTGTAAACATCCAAGCACACTCCACACACAAGATACAGGTGTCAAAGACATAAGAGCTTTTGATAACCTTTCACTTACATCTTTGGAGGTTAACTGCACGACGTCAGAAATCTACCACTTCTCAAGTTTAAACGTTGAGGCCTGTCATGTTAAACAAATTGAGATAAAAGTAATTGTCTATGCTTTTTGTGGTCCAAGTAAAAAAAAAGAACATCAAATCCCCCTAAAGCAAGTTCAGTGACAGATGACTTGTTGAAACACGAAAGATTTGTCTGTTAGACCCAATATAAACAGCTAACGGTATAGCAAGAGCCGTCGTCACCTTGTCATCATATCCAGTACATGTTAGGGGTCCATCCAAATTTTCCATTTGAAAATATCCAAGCAGGTAAGTCCCATTTGTAGTCCTATCTAGAAGACAGGAGACTTGTGAGCGTTGTCGGGCTCTTAAACCAGGCTTATATACACGATTTGGGAAAAGTGAAGTTTAAAGACAAACAGTGCAGTACAGTTAGTGTGTATATATGAATCATTACCTATTTCACCCTAAAATATTTTCCATGTCAACATGCAGTAAACATGGCGTTATGCACAGGGCTCAGCAGAGAGAGAGGGAGGGAGCAATGAACATCTGCTGATATACGATACAAAGACGATAGTTTGTTTTGTTACAATATTTTATTTTTCATACTTTAATTAAAGGTGCACTGCACGATTTTCCTGGTGAAGGGTCTGCTACCTACTTGTCTCCATGGAAATGTTTTTGCATGTAATGTAGCATAATGCTGTAAAAAGCTCCTCTCCCACATGATAAATAGGTTTAATCTATACTGTGGAACATTCTAGACAAAGCAATAATATTTCTATGGAGACAATCCAATTGAAATGTTACCTTTAACATGTGTGGACAGATTAGCCACAATCTGTTGTGGTTAATTCACTAGTGTGTGGTAATTCAATATCACTCAAGTACAAATAGATGTAATTCAAATATTTAGTGGATACTAAGGGACTTGATTATGTATTTATTATTACAGTTCCTTCTGGAAAATGAAATACTACATCTCAAGAGGATTGATAATTAGGGGTAAAAAAAAATTTGTATAAACTGTAAAATAAACTTTACAATCCAGTTTGCTTAACCCTTTTATGTCCAAGCCAAACTGGATAAAGAAAGTTTGAAAAAAACTTTCAAGATCATTTTTCTCTTATTATTTTCTCTTAGAATTAATAACAGTAATGAATCAGTTGCAAAATTAAAGCATTAGTCTTATACAGCACTTTTTCACACATTCAAAGTCTCTTTACATGCATTATTCATTCACTCCACACTTGGTGGTGGTAAACTATTATTGTAACCACAGTTGCCCAGAGGCAGACTGACAGAAGTGAGGCTGCCAATCTGCGCCATCTGCCCTCTCCAACCACCACCAGCTTTCACTTGCACACCACATACTAGGCAATGTGAGTGAAATCTCTTGCCTAATTACACAACAACAGTTTTTGCCACTGGCACTTGACTGTGGCACCTGGTATTGCCAGCTGCCTCCCATCCAAGTACAAAATTGCATGTGTATTCACAAAAAACAATGGCAAAAAACATACACGTACAAATACACAAACTTATGCACAAGGAAACATTAGTCCGCATTTTAATATTACTAAAGAACATTTTGAAACATACAAATTGGATTTAGAAATGTCCACTTAAAGATACGTAATTTTGTTTTACTTTTTTAATAGAAGGTTCTCCACCTGCTTGCATCCACGGTGATGATATTGCTTCGCCTTGAATGTTCCACAGTATGACATTAAAGGTATCTGTCTTTACAATTACAAGTGTTACTGCTTTAACGTACCACAAAAACATGCATTCTCACTGTAAACAGGTTCACATCTTTAGAGATCTGATCTGTACTTTCTTGTTACCATGGAAATAGATATGTTTAATGCCATACTGTTGAACATACCAGGCAAAGCAGCAACATCTTCATGGACAGGACCAACAGATACACAATGCACCTTTAAGTAATCAGTATTCTGTATTGTAACTTCAGAATGATAATATTCCTACAAAAATAAGGAAAACTATCTGTGGTAAAACTGTCACTAATTGATTAAAACGTACTCAAGTAAATAAGCCAGTAAACAAGTCATTACGACCCAGCCCATGTATTGAGCTTTGGCCTTGGCTGTTTTGCTTGTGTGGTCTCAGTAGATTGGACTGGCGTCAGATTCTGTCAAGTGAGAACAGTGGAGTTTGTGAGACTAAAGGTTGTGATTTCTCATTCACCAACATGCCTCTCTCGCCTCTGATAATGCAGCATTGTTTCTCCGTGTTTGATTTTTTATTTTTTTCTGTTACACAGCAGTGTACTCTGAAATCAGGAAACAAAGACCCCGGTGCAGTGCTTTTTGTTTTACTTAGTGGAAAATAATTCTGTTTCATGCACATAGAAAGTATATTTTTGGATGCGGAATAGAGAGAGAGTTGGCGATGCAGTTCAAACAAGCAATTCAACATATTTGCTTTTTACTTCACAGTGACTAAGATTTGAGCTTCATGCTGTTTTGCTTATATAGCTGCTCTATAATATTCTAGCTTATGGGTTCATTCTTAGATCATTTGAATACCAAGGCCTTCAATTTTCTAAAGGAAATTAATCTATCAACACTAAAAATATTGTCTTTACTGACCCCTTGTGGCTAGAAATTTCTGCCCCACGTGGCTGTTGAAGTGTTGAAGTTATAGGTTAAACATTTGACATTTACTCGCAGCAAATGCTATGCCCAATAAAACACAGCTTTTACATAAAAAGTGTAATAATCATATATAATGGTTAGAGGTTCTTTCCTGACCATAGTTTAACTCTTTAACCTCAGATCTGTAGTTGAATGTGCTGTCAATGTCCATTAAGTTTCAAGTAGGAGATCATGTTGAACATTATGCAACCCTTATAAATAAAGTTGGAATATTGTACTTGTTTCCTAGACAATTCGAGACACAAAATGCTTAATTCAATCTGGGGATACTCAGACAGACACAAAGAGAAAGTATTAGTAGAGTTATTTTTGGCGTTCAGACCCCGACGATGAAGGCGTGGCCGATTAGATGTTTAGGAGATGTCTTCCCCGGGTCCTGGACTGTTGAGGTGGTACAGGTGAGGTAGAAAAAGGAGAAGGGGTGAGATGAGATGATGAGGAGAGTCAAGAGGATGATGAGAAGACCAGAGGGTGCTGGGAAGGAGCTTGGTACAAACCGAAGCAGCCATTCATCTACTATGGGGTTTAAATTTGGCAGACTGGGAATTGATTGGACAGGAGGGTGTGCGGCGAGTAGTGGGGAGAAGTAATGGGAGTGAGGTGATGAAGGCTGTGGAGAAGAGAGTGTATGATTTTTGTCTCCATAGTGATAAATAACCACCTACAATACCTGTTAACTAATCAGCATCCAACCATCACTTCCTGAATTATCCTTCTAACAAATACACCACCAAAACCTACCAAAACACAGACAGATTGCCAGAAGTCGCAGCATATATACATAATAATATATGTTGTTAGCAGTGTAGCTTCATTGGCTTTTTCCAAATGTATTTCTGCATTATTTAGTGTTACTGTTATGTGCACGGAATGAGCAGACCCTGTGCTCTCAGTGTGTGCGACGTGTGGCAGAACTTACAATAAAGCGGCAGACTTTGAGTTATGGACAATTTGCGAGTTGTTCTTTGGGTAACCATGGCGACAAAGGTCTTAGCTCAGAGCCAGACATTAATTCAAAGGTGGGGGTCTTTTTTTGAGTCGCTTGTAGGATCACAATTAAGATCAGTCTAGCGGTAACACTTCTTTGTTAAAACATCTCAGGTGTCACTGCACTGTTGGGCCAGAGTGGCATCTACACACACTGGATTTGTTTTAATTAGTTAAGTCTAAAGCCAGACCACACCATTTAAAGGAAATCTATAATGCACCCTTTAGATAATAGGAAAACCGCATAACACAACTATCAAATGCCTCACATTTGCATACTGCAACAGGTTAAGAATATGCGGTATTTAAGCTTAAGTGGGCAGTTTGGCCATACATTCCCATGCATTGAGTCTTCTTTGACTTAAAGTCTTCTAATGAATCAATTCTAGAGCCCTGTTTAAAGCCAAATATCCCTTGTTACTATACATGTACAGCTGTTATAGATATGTAGGAGCAGTTAGAACATTTTTTATGTATTTATAGACCTGTCAGTTTAACGTTATTGCAAAATGATACTAAAAATTATTACTTTAGGCAGCACACCTATCTATGTGTTTTATAATGAGGACCGTTTCCATTTAACAATGAACAAAAGTCCTTCAAATCAGGAGTGATGTCACTATGCACATGAATAGAATCATCATCACTGTGGCACAGTAGGTAAAATTCTCTATCAAAGTTAGTCCTAACCAATCCAAGTCCAAGATTGATAGACTGCTCAAATGCAGAAATCAATAACAAGGGATTAATAGCACATATACCTTTACCTTATAAAAATGTTCCTTAATACAACCAAAGGAGAATTTAGCACTGAAAAAAATCACATTACCATATGACTATAAATAGCCTCTTGGTAAATTCTGGCTTTTTACCTCATGTTTAATCATGTGTTTTTTGAAACTGCACCGTCCCCTTTCAAATAAACAAATATAATCAGCCCGAGCTTTTATTACAGCGCTGTAGTGTGTTGAAACTCCAGGCTTGTAGTCCCATTGTTTCTTAAGTCGGGGATAAAGTGTAAGTTGTAGCCTCGGGCAACTTTTTTGGCACTTAAGTTGCTTTTATTGCAACGTCTGAAGCTGAGTGACTACATACCGTATATGGGAGAGTTGAATCAATCTTTTGCAAACTACTGCCTCTTCATTATTATGGTGAAACTGCAACTCTGCCAATGCCTGTACTTTTCACCAGGACACCCTTAACCCTGAAAACTAATCGTCTCTTGTTTGGCTGCAGTTTAGGCTGAGGAGCTGTTTGTTAGTGGACCAGGTAATACATCTTTGTGGACAGGCTATCGCTGCTTTAATCATGTCTGCGTATGTGTGCACTTTTCAAGGCCATTATTTTACTCCTGGGTTTTGCTTTGATGGATTACATACTCATTCCTTTAGATTTTCAAGTGTTTTTGTCTCTGTTTATGGACGTTTGTTAAAGGTCCTATATTACGCCAAATTGACTCCTGTGAGCTTTAAGCCGTATTAGAATGTTGTGTTGTTACCTCCTCAAAATCATACCCGGAGTTATGTTTTGTTGCATTCACATGTTTGAGTAACACTTAATTATTAGTCTACAGCTCCAAAGCTGAAAATGTTTTGTTCCACCTTGTGATGTCATGAAGTGGTAGTTTTCAAGTTAACAGCTTTACCTTTACCTTTTGTTCAGTAGAGATTGGTGATTCCAAGGCTGAAATCAGTAAAATGTTTCTAGTGAAAGTATGTGGAGTTCAAAAACACAGTGGAGCACTTCCTGTATTACCACATGACATCACAAGGTGGAGCAGGGTTTCTGTTTGAGAGAAGAACTAACCTAAATATGCAGGGTTTGTGTGTTAAACATGTGTGAATGAAACAAAACACAACACCAGGTATATTTGCAAAGAGGCAACATTATCAGAAAATAGTTTAATATGGGCTCTTTACGAATTGGTAGTTTTGGTCATTTAATATATAAATGAACAACATAGATCTAGTCTTTCTGACAGTTAAAGCGGCTGACATGGCTCACCTCTTTATCCTGACACCTGAGGTTGTAAATGGGATGTCTCAGACAGAGAGTAGAAGACATTTTACCCTCAGAGCTCATGTTTTCAGAATCAGGGAAAAGGGCAAGTTTGACAAGAACCAAATTGGCTGCAGCAACAGACTCACCAAAAGTATAGCTATAGACAGTGGTAGTTTAAATTTTGCTGCTAGTAGGCCTGTCACAATAACAAATTTTAAAGCAGGGTATATTGCTAAAGAGATATATTGTGATAATATTGAAACTAATTTATGCCTCTGACACAATAACGATGATGTAAGATAATCCATGTAAACCATTTTTAAATAGACTGTCATTCAAAAGACCAGAACTACATCAAATAAATAGCAGAATGAACCAATGATTAGCCATAGAAGTTAGCTATTCAATCCTCTACAGCTCAAATTGTATTGTAATTAAAAAAAAAATCTCCCCCAGTACAAAGAGAATGTACACATGATTAATAAATAAATAGAGCTCCAATATATATTGTTCTTACTGTCATATATTATGTAACGAAGTCAATAAAGTAATTATCGTGACAGGCCTACTACTGCGTCAATCAACTGGTGTACCACAAGTGTGTAGTACTGATTTGCAGTTAGTACTCTGCTATACTTCAAATGTGACAGTATTTATTTGGTCGACCAATTAGTTTTTGTTTTTTTTTAGATTTTAAGGATGTACAAGCAAAACAAGACAGGAGAATGCATAGACTATGTTAGCTGGAGTTTTGAGAGTGGTCAGTTTAATTTGCTTTTTCACTTATGAAAGTCTGGTTTAATAGTACTTTTCCGTACACACAGTATTTTTGTGCAAGATACTAAAGATGTGAAAGCACCATACCACACCTCTCTAATTCTATGCATGTCTTTAGTCTACCGAGAATTAGTATTTATCAGGTTATTATGTTTTGCTTCAGTGATATACAGCAGAAATATTTGACTACTGATTTACATATTTTCAGTTTTGTTTTCTTTTTGTCAGGAAAAACAGCCTATTGTTGGGTAGTTACACCATACCAGGATGGATGACCAGTATTTCACAGCATCAAAACATATTTGGTCTTTTTATGTGATTTTTCTCTTTAAAAAGACAATTCCAAATCATTGCGTAATTTAAGTTTGTTCCCCATATAGACATTTCTTGGATGTACAGAGACAGCCAGGGTCAGAGTCACAGTTGGAGACAGTACGTCAGCCCTCATAACACTGTACTGTTTTGACATGTATGTGAAGAGCGTGACCAGATAGTGGCAGATCCAGGAGGAGAGGACCACTATCTGAGGTCGATCTGAACAAATGGTTTAAGATTAAGAACAGCTCAACGTCTGCTCCAGCCCAGGCTCCAGCTCAGGTTACACAAAGCTGCTTTTTATATACGAGGAATAGACACAATATTTCAAAGAGACATCGGAGTAACCCTGCAGATGGGTGAGTCGCCCGTGGCAACCAATCAATCACTGATGTTTTTGGGGGGATTTTCAGAGCACAAAATTAAACTTATCGAATTTCAGCTACACAATTTTTTACAAACTGTTCAGTGTCCCTGACCTTCTCTCATGTGCAACTTACCTAGTATTTTAATGTCACTTATTATATATGATCAATGTTTAACAATATAATGAATAAATCTGTAAAGTTTGTGTAAAGTATCTGACCCAATACCTATATTTTTGTTACAGATAGAGAACAGGCACCAACAGATGTTTAAGTTTGATACTAGTACTTGATTTTGCATTTTTCAAATAGATTCATATGCAACTGTAAATGTAACTCATAAACCACACCTAATTTAACTGTACCCCTTTTCTAAGTTCAAGTATAAATGTACTAATTCTGTAAATATGTATTAAACCTGTTAAAACTGGGGTCAGTTTACAGTTACCAGGTGGGACCGGCATCCAGGTGTGGTGTGACATTGTGCATCCCAACCCCATCTAGTGGTCAAGAACAGAACTGTCTCATCACGTATCCTGAATTAACAAAGCCAGTTTTTGCATAATTAAACCAAAAAAAAGAAAAAAAAGCCATTTGTGGTTAAGAATGACACGTTGACTTTAGCCACAGATCTTTTCTTTATCTATACAAAACAAAATGTTACAAACAAACACAAATTCAATGTGGTCCATTGATACTTTGTAACTGTCATCAACATTCCCTGGGGGTGTGATGCTAACTGTACACACTGCTCTGTCTGAGGCTCTGTTACTCAAGTTAGACTTTAATCTGAGTTTTATTTTAACACAGTCTAACCAAAAAGAGACTTGGCTGGAACTACAACAGGCAGGCCCGTAGCCAGACTTCCAAGGGGGGTGGGTCGTTTTTTAAGCCAAAAGTGACCTTTTTATACGGGTGCCTTTGCGACTCAGTGATTGTACTAAAAATACAACCAATTATATTAAGTTATTTGCTTATAAGAACTGGAATTTATTAAATATGAAACAAATCTTTATGAGCATTTTAGAAATGGTTTACAGTATATCGCATTTACAGCGCTCAGCACTATTTTAAAAAAAATATTTTTTGGAAAAAGGTGACCCCAGTGTCGGGGGCTACGGGCCTGACAGGTGAGATGATTTGTGCTTAATAAATAATTTTTTTCAGTGAGTCACTCAAGTTTTTGATCACAGGCTCCTGCAAATGTTTTCTAATTTGCTTTTTGTTTCTCTTAAAATTTCAGACAATCTTAAAACATTTATGTCTGTGTTTGCAAATGTGTGCATTGTGTCACCATGGTAACTAACATTCGGTTAATAGAGACACCCCCAGCATGATGTCACTGCAAAGCATCACTAGTAAGTTTGTTTGTATGGAGACCTTATCACTAGATTCAGTTCACAGTTAACAGCTGTGACGTTGTGCATCCAGACTAAAACATGAGCCATCTAGTGGTCATATGCTACGTGAACAAAGGCAGTTTTTGCATAATTAGAAAATACCAAATAGAATTTGTGTTTAATTGCTACATTAAATCAGTGTATAACCTTGAAACAGTGAGTCTGAAAAATCCCCCCGGTTCTAATTAAGCCTAGATACAGTCAGCCCTGTGCATAAAGGTTAATTTGTTTTTTTGATTATACTGCCGAGCTGCGGAGGTTAGAGTGGTGATCAATGGGGACAGAAAGACCCCCCTGTCCCTGTAAAGTGGGAGTTTCACACATGACCGGTCTGATACATAATCAATCTGTAGTGAGGTCTCAATTAGCGCAAAACTAGAGCCATCTACTCTTTACAAGATCACCTGTTGACCTACATATAAGTATGAAATCCAATTGAAAATGATTTTTTTATTGATAATATTGTGAACAGTCTCAGTGGTCATAGAGGAGGCAGTGGTTTGGATCCTATATCATAAATTATCACAGTTTAATTTTACAAAGTAGTGTTGTAATTATAGTAGTAGAAGTTGTAAAAGGAGTAATTCATGTTATAATAATTGATGAGGTATATAAAGGAACCAATGGTGTAGTTACTCATATTCCCGTAGCCATGGGTGGAAAGTAATAGTAATTTAGTAGACTTTTTTTGTAATTGTACTTTTTTGAGTAGATTTTTAAACTTCTATTTGTAATTTATAACCACCAATCTCCTGCTTTGACTTCCTTTGCACGTGTCCATTGCACTTTGTAGTTTTATTTGAAATGATGAGTCAATGTGGGTATTTCGACTTTTTTGGATTGTTCATCTCTAGAGAGCTGAATAAATAATGTTGGTATATCTTCACAGTTGTACATATAAGCCTGCCTCATCAAAATTAGGACTAAAGTAGGACTAAATCTGAAACTAAACTGGGATGAAGAGGATCTAACCAGGTCTACGCCAGGACTAAAGTGGATTTAAACAGGACTAAAGTGTCGATAGACTGATAGACATAGAACCAGTGGCAGTTGCAGCTGAAATCATAAGTTAACCATAAAATAACCATAGACGTATGAATGGACATAGCTAACCCACTCTCCACCACATTCCAAATAGGAAGTAATCATGAGTGTGCTTCCAGCTCCATCGACTCCAAATCACTTAGTATTAAAAAATTGTCGCCCCTTACTCAGTAACTGTTGCTGTCATACTCATTTTTGTTTTAAAATGTTCATAATAACCCGCTCTACATGGTGTTTTCATTTTACTGTTTTGTTCGTACATCAATTTCTATTCCTAATATGGAACTCGGCTCCAAATTCACCGCCGTAACTGCTAGCCTCAGTTCATTTGGTATGGGTGACGTCACACTCTCGTAGTCCACTTTTTTATACAGTGTGTGGTGATAACAGAAAAACACACTATCTGCATTATATTGATTTCTTTTTCCACCTGTGGTCAAAGGTGTTTATTTGTACTGATAATTAAATTTGCTATCAGTGGAAAAGTACATTTTACTCAATTTGCAATTCAATAAGTGATTATAAGCGTGTCAAGTGGACAGGTCAGATAGCTGATGTTGCAAGTAATAGTTTCATTAGCTACAGTGAAAAGAGACTCTATGTGGATTACCATAGACACAACAGACCACTATAACCGGCAATGCTCTCTTTCGTTCTTTTGCATAGTTATTTCCATATATATAGGCTACATTTCAGCACAGGTGGGATGCTTATGCTATACTGTATAGTGTTTTTTGCATGAGAAAGTAGGTAAGCAAGGCAAAGAAAATGCATGCTGAAGGAATAGTGATAGTGGGAGGAGGAGGCGATGAAATTATACAGACAAAAGAAAGAGAAAGCACAGAAGGATATCGTTTGTATTTTAAAAAAGCTCCTCAAGCATGTCCACCTGGGAATTTGAAAAAAGAACATGAATAAATGAATTATGCTGCTTGTCAGTTATCAAAACACAGTGCATTTCCACAGGACACTCCTTTGGGAATTGCACTACAGACCCCATGTTATATCAACAGAGCAAAAGTCAGCTAAAAATCCACATATGTGTTCAGAATAGGGAAGTTATTAAAATCTGCTTGTTTTTTCGAATCTACAGAGCTTGGAAAAAATGTTAGCAGTGTCACGGTGGACCAGAGATGAAATTAATTTAGGGACCACATGAACCTCCACATCAATTTTCAGATGATGTAGTGTGAGACGTGTCATGCAGAATACCACAAAGGCTAATCTAATCTGGCACCTCTCTCATTCTCGCCTACAGACTGTGAAGAAATGCAAAATCTCCCATGCACACAAAGTAAACCATGTGAAAAACTGTATTCATGAGGATGGGGTGACCTCACAATACAACAGATAACAATAACATACACATGACAATAGAATAGAAGGAATACAGATGCATAAGGACACATCTTGATGTTTGCTTGGGTTTCTTTGTAGATTTTAGCCTCTTGGAGCACATCTATTGGTCAAAAATTAGACAATAATCCCACATATTTTATAATCATGTAGCAACACCACAAGAAAAAGTGGTGCAAAAACAACAATTATTTATTTTTTAACAAGCAAAACATTACAGGTTCTACATTGCACAAAATTGACTCTTATAAGCTTTAAGACATGTTATGTTGTTTCCTTCTTCTCCATATTATGCTATTTTCTGATCTATGCTATAAGGATGTTTTCTCATCAAACATACCAACATGTTTGAGCAATCCTTTATTATTAGTTTGTCTACATCTCCAAATCTCAAAATGCTCTGATCTACCTTGTGATGTCATGAAGAGGTAGGTTTCAAATTAACAGCTACTACTAAATATGCTTGGTTTGTGCGTTAAACATGTGGGAATAAAACAAAACACAACTCCTGGTATGTTTTTGATGAGGAAACAGCATTTTCACATCGATCAGAAAATAGCATAATATGGACCCTTATGGACAAATTCTTAGTTAGCCTGGTATATGTATAATGGTACATATTATTATGAATGTCTCTGTCTGAAGATAAATGAAAGTTGCTGTATGAATGCTTTATTTGTGTGTTCTGTTCTCTGCTACGCTTTATATACATAAATCAAATAATACATGGAGCTTTTAATGTTTTAGTTTGCGTTGCTAGAGAAAATTGTGATACATTACAATCTGAGACGATTCATCCTTCTACACCATTATGCTTGATACATACTATGTCTAATTCATTAACTCAAATAATAGGATTTTGTCATCTGTTTATTTATAACAAAGCTGCATTATACAGTCGGCTATTACACAAAATAAATAGAATTCGTTAGATGCATGGCTCTCATTTGTATATGATAGTGAATTGTATTGGGTTTTGCAGCTTAAGAAATCCATGTGCATGCATAAGTGTCAGGGAAAACAGAATTAATGCAGTTAAGTCTTGAAAAGCTACAGTTTTGTTCTTGTTTATTGGAATAAGCCTCGTGCATGATGTGTTATTTCCATATTGTTTGTCCATACAGTAAGAGACGCTATGGAAGAGAAGTTGCCTATTCTCACTGAGAAAATTACTTTGGCACAGACTTCAAAACCTCTTCCATTGCTGTAGGGGTCAGATATAGAAGAAGTATTGCAGGAATACTATTATTTAATAGACAGAAAACTACTCATAATGACCATTACAGGGACATAAATTAAAAACACATTTTTCAGATTCTATCACTGCATTACCAAAACTTCTGATACTGTAATTTATATTTTCTAGAACTGGGGCAATTGTTATTAGAAAGCCTATGAGAGAAAAGTCCCTGTATTTGAATAAATAAACAATAAAAACTTTTAATATAGACCTACTATGATCTTTTACCATGTATATCTGTAACTAGTGTCCATCCACCCATTTTCTTCTGCTTCTTCCAGACAAAGCGGAAGAAGATGTAACTAGTGTCATAAGCACAAAATCAATCAGTCTGATACTTACTAAACTATACTATACTATACTATACTATACTATACTGCTTTTACTGTACCTCAAACACAGAAAACTACTTTCTTATAAAGCAAACCAAGTAAAATATTTAGCAAATCACTAAATGTAGTTCCTTTTCACCACTGTAGAGGAACATTGTGTTTTTTATTTCATTTAGCAGTAATTGGCTGCTAAAAATCCTGTTTCTTGTCATTATATTTTGCAGCACTGCACATTTTGTTACTGATTTTCAGCTTTGGTGCCCTCCCAGACTAGATCCTTGCATTTGGCCCACTGAATTTATATTTTGCCACCGGGCTTTCCTCCAGTGCGGTGACTAGATCAACTGGTGCATAGTAATTGGTGTTGTCTTGTTCCCTATGGCAGACAGACAGCCGTTTATTAGCATGTGGGTGGGAGTCTCTGTTGGACCACCTGAATCTGCTCCTGCATTGCTATACAGAACTAGCACAGAATTCTAAGGAAATACTTGTGTCAACACCTTATTAACTGGCTTTGTAAATACAAATTTTCACATCATAAATCTCTCAGTGTTTGTGCCGTTAGCCAAGAGCATAAAGATCTCATGTTTCAGTTGCGTCCAGATTTTTCTTTCATCACAGGTTAGGTTATAGGAGCAGGTGTTAGCATTATTTAAAAGTATTCAAATTTAAGCTTCTTTTTAGAAAAAATATAAATTATAGAAATCTTGTGATGGACAGAAAAAAATATTGTAATTCAGTGTAGACTCTTCAAAGAGATTCCTGTTAGAAATGGGGCTTTATAATGTTATTACAATCATTCATTCTTCATATTGTGCATGGTTAGAGACCCAATCAAGAAATAGACCACATTATGATCCAATTATATGCCAGTGAAAATTCTCATTTGTACTTGCAGATGGCAGAGTTGTTTATTTTTGCATTCTGACATAATTTAATAATGTAATAATGTAAACCTTTAGCCTATATCTAATCACTTGATCCACTTGAGCTCAGTGTTAAATGATTTGCTGCAGATGGCCAAGATGGACGAGCATAAAACAGGAAGTGAGTCTGAGTAATTGAATTTGAAAGCTGTGCCACAGTATTATACATTATTGTGACTAATTATTTAAAAGCTCCAACTATGGGCTAAAAAGATTATACTTATACAAAAATTACAACTCTGATCAAAACAAAAAACAAATATCTGGCAAAGACTGTGTGCAAATTAGTCTCAGTGTCAAAATATGAAGTAATATGTGAATTTTATCCAAGCTGAAACACATTTATGTTGTTTCCTCATCAAAAACATACCTGGAGTTGTGTTTTGTTTCATTCACACATGTTTAACACCCTGCATATCTAAGCCAAGTTTTTTCTCTTAAACTGAAAATTAGTTACACCTTGTGATGTCATGTGGCAAAATAGGAAGTGTTCCATTGTGTTTTTAAACTCCACACACTTTCACTGGAATCATTTGGATGATTTCAGCCTTGGAATTTCCCATCTCTACTGAACTAAAGCTATAAATGTAGATGCTAACTTGAAAAGCATTTCATTACATCACAAGGTGGAACAGAGCATTTTGAGCTTTAGAGATATAGACAGACTAATAATAAAAGAGTACATGTGTGAATGAAACAAAACACAACTCCGGGTATGTATTGGTGATGAGGAAACAATGTTCTAACATGGCTTAAAACTCGCAATACATCGTCATAGGTAAATATTGGATATCAGCCTCAACACCCGGGAGTCGATATTGGACCTTTTTAAAATTGTGATACTATGTTTTGTCTGGTTGCATTTTTCTCATCCTCAAATTGAAAAATGCAGAGGAGAGATAAAGTGGACATGTAAAGATGGTCTCATTTGGGGCTTTTCCGATACAATCAAACAAAAGAACATGTTTATTTATAACAGTCCACTTGTTTATTTGACAGAATGTGTCATTGTGTGAAGCTTATAACTGGACAGTGTAGGTTTGCAATAACACAATATGAGATACATACCACACATATTGTACACTGAAGGTTGAAGGTGTCAGAGAAGCCCCCCCTTACCCCTTCCTCTCTCCCTCCCCCTCTCTCCCTTGTCCCCTGTGAGTTTAAATGAGATACCAAGTGGAGACGATAACTGCTCCTGACAATCCACTCATCTGAATTTCAACGAGAGATGGACAGCGGCTCCAGGGAGAGAGAGGGTTAAAACAGGAAGGGCAAACCACGGGTCAGTGAAGGTAGAAAAAAAGACAAACAGCATGGTGAATTTACAAAGAGTCTGGCTATTTTCAGAGATGGACGGATGATTAGTCATACGCTCACAACCTGTTAACATCTATCATGCTACAGCATTCATATTATCTATTATACTGTACCTGTGCATTATGTAAATCCTTGTTTTTTGACCAGTAGTGTGCCTTGAGGGGTTCCCAGGTGTGCCTTGAAAAAATCCCCAGTTCATCTTAACTCAACTGTTCACATTATGTAACTTTTCCAGTGAGGTGGTGTGATGTAATTACTTTGCATGAATGCTTAGTTATAGCATAGAAATAAACATATATTTTTTCTTGAACATACATTCTTATTGTGAGGAGACTAAATTGGCCTGGTGGTGTCAGGTTTAAAGCCATGCTGTGGGACACTCTAGACATAACATAATGTCTCCATGGAGACAAGCAGATGGTGGACTCTCAACCAGAAAAGCTCCATAATACAAATTAAATGAAATAAAAAATATGTATATTTTGGGGTTCCTTGAGGCAACTTTAGAACCAGAAAATAAACCATCTTGTCCAATTGAAAAAGGTGACTGCACAAGCAAAGATTACATTTATTTTGGTAACTGAACCAGGACCACCTCGCTATGGTGCAAGAATCCCAACCTCTCAGACATTAAACTGCCCACGGTGAGGCTATTCTTACATATGAGCACCCTGAGTTAAATGGAAATGACTGAAACGATTAGTCAGTGGAAGTCAGTAAACATAAAAAGCATACATGGTCCACTCTCAGTCGCTTATTAGGCCTGAGCGCCAGAGGCTGGGGAAGGGCCTATTTGTATCGCAAAGCAATGCTACTAGTGGCTGGGAAGTGAAATGGCACGACGTGACTCACCTGTAGTGACCAGTAATTTGGTTAATTTCAGCCCTGATATTGCAAATCTCTACTGAACTACAGGTAAAAGGAGCTGTAAACAGACTATAAAAATTAAGGGTTACTCAAACATGTGAATGCAACAAAACACAACTCCAGGTCTGTTTTTTGAGGAAGTAACAACATTCTAACATGACTTAATGCTCACAAGAGTCAATTTCAAATATAGGACTTTATTTATGCCCAATTAACCTCTTCAAACTACAACACCTAGTACATTATTCATAGTAATATTGTCTACAGATTCTCAATGACAGACAGCACTATAAACTTATCACATGTCCTATTGTCATCTGAGTAGCAGTGTTCTTAATTGTGCTTTTGTTTACAAATTGAATTTCCAGAGAAAGACGGGCTCCCTGAACACCTCATGTACCAGCTGGAGAGACCGCTACCTCCCAGAGAAGATGTGAAGCTGATAGACGACCTGGAGGAGGTGGACCTGGTGGAGGTGGACCTGGTGGAGGTGGATGTCCAGGCCCATCAGAGGAAGCAAAAGGGAGAGGTCTACAAGGACGAAGATGCCCCACGATCAGGAGTCCAGTGCCAGAGCCAATGCTCCTTTAGACAAATGGCACGATTAGTTTAAGAGTTAGGGTTAGGGTAAGGGCTAGGATTGAGGTTGGGGCTATGGTTAGGGTTACGACTAGGGTTAGGTTTAATCTTAGGGTTACGTTTAGGGTTAGACCTAAAGTTAGGGCTGGGGCTAGGGGTTAAAATTGTGGTTGAGGTTTATGGTTATTAGGGTTAATGTGGGGCACAGTGTTTGCAGGGCGCGGCCTAGGCACACCCAAGGACCGATCATTGCCACTTGCAGCTATATTTTCATCTTGTTTCTGTACTTACACCCTTGACCTGGCCTCTTCCCTGGGGTTATGGCGATGTAGCTAAACCTGCAGTGATATCCCTGGAGGTCCTGTGGTGGGCCTGATGGATTCACACTTGAACTACTCGATAAAAACAGATTGGAGCAGAGAAGCAGGAGACACAACAGTGCACTTGGTCGGCAAAAGGGCGAGAAAAAGACTTCAGGGACCAAGAGACACCAGATAGAAGGAAAATGGCCAGTTTGGAGCACGAGTGTTGATGATTTGTGCCACTATCTTTCCTATTTGAAACCGCAGACTTGAAACTGCAAGAGCAACTACTTTTTTTGTCCTTATACTTTTTACTAAGGTTGGCGTAGGAGTCTACACCTCGTCTGTACAGGTCACTGAGAATTATATTGGAGTAGACTGACAGAAATGTGGATGCAAATCCACACCCTATGCCCAAATTACTCACACACATAGACTGTATAAAGAAGTGGATTAAGAGAATGGACATCACCCATAGTGTTCAGCTCCAGCCAAATGAAGCTCATGAGACAGCAGTTATAGCGGAGAAGGGTGACAATGTTTCAGTCTAAAGTAAATAGGAAGTCAATGGAGCCCGAAACCACCCATGTTCACTTTCACTTTGCTCCCACATCGCATTTATAGAGGTTAAGTGGGTGAAATAAAGTATGGTTGGAGTGGGCTTCAAACCTCTGACCTCTTGGTTTGTGGACGAGCACTCTAACCACTAAGCCACTATAAACTATATATGCCATATAACTTTAAAGCAGACCTATTATACAAAATCAACTTTTTAGAGCTTTTTACCATGTTACAGTTCCCCTCATCATTTACACACTTTAAGTTGTATTTGTTTCTTTTAGTAAGTCGTTTTAGATCAATATTGTGATTTACTGTCCAAATCCTAAGATAATGATCCACGGTACCATAGATTATAAACATATAGCTGACACAAGCATAATGTCTTCTTAAATGCCTTACTGTGGAACATTACAGTCAAAGCAAAACAACCCCATGTGAAGAAGCAGATGGCAGAATCTGCAACTTTCATATTCACAGGCCTTTTGTGATCTAAACAACTGATTAATCGATACAAAATGGCTATTTGAATTGATTAGCAAAACAATTGTCCTTAACTGTCCAACCTTAACTACTTATACTTATTTAATTATTTTGTGTATTTGTTTCCCATATGGTTGTGATTATTATTATTAGTAGTAGTAGTAGTAGTATTAACTACTGTGTGTGTATAATCAGTGTTGAGCCCTATTAGTAGTGCAGGGTGGAGCATGGGCATGGAGAGCCAGCATGTATATTTTATGACACCAAGGAAAAAAAAAACCTCTTGTTGTCATCTCATAAATACAAAATGAATCTTTATTAGAGAGCACAAAGTAGTGTTGGGAAATAAAATGAAATCTCTCATTGCATCAGCAAGATAAATGCAATCATGCAAAACAAACAAAGGAAATATTCACAATGGGCTTTTGTTCAAAGGGCTTTTATTGTACCATTGTACGTTTGCATAGCCCATCTTAATTTAATAATCCCAGAGGCAAAATACATGATGTTATTACTCATGTACACAGTCCTATCAGCCATAATTTGGCATGTTACTCTCTCTAGATAATACTTTGACATGTGATATTGAATGACTGACTTTATATTGTTGACATTAACTGGCACCAAAAGCACCCCCCAATGTGCAGGAAATCATTCCAAGACTGCTGGGAATAGTGAAATCTTCTATTTCAAACTGGTGAAAGGAGAAAATATTGAATTTCAAATATGTTGGGTTGGTTTCTTGGTGAGTCTCAAAATGCTGTGTCCATAGAGACCATCTTTCAGTCTGTCAGATCTAATAACCTCATAGGAGTGGACAGTCAGGTCGTGCTGCATACTAACCACTTATTTTCACTTCACATTCACACAGATTACTCTGATGGAGTGTAATTGGTAGTATTGATGGTATTGTTATGTAAACACAAAAATACAGTTTCCCCTTCGGTCAAGTGTGTTTAATATTAGTTCAGAAAGGTATGATTGAAGTCTATGATTCTACAGTATATATTGTAAAACCTTTTCAAATGTGCTTGGCCAGCAACACTTCAAATATGCCATAGTAACTAACAGTACTGTTTACTTTAATTTAATGTGCTATATGTAACTTTTCTGGTTGAGGATAAGGCACCTACTTGTTTCTGCGGAGATGTTATTGACATTTTGCAGTTGATGTTATCGACATTCCCTGGGGGGGGGTGATGCTAACTGCAGGCATGCTCTGTCTGAATCTCTCTTACTCAAATTAGAATTAATCTGAGCTTTAATTTAACACATTCTGACCCTAAAGATCTGATTTAGATGGAACTATAACAGGTGATGATGTGTGCACATGAACAAGTCTCGAACACAGTCAAATTACACACACTCTAGCGAGCATTAGCCAACAGTTTTTCAGTTGTTCAGATGTCACTGCAATTGCTTTCCCTAGAATGCTTTCCCACAGTATGTCAAAAAATGTATCTGTCTCCACGGAGATGAGTAAGTGACACAATCAGGTCATGTTATAGGTCAGGTCTGTGGCGAGGGGACCCCGTTCACAGAAAGAATGTGTATCAAAGTAAACTTCCATGTTACTCTTTTTATTCAGCCTCTCTTGATGAAGCCTAGTGCTATTACTGGCACCTTTACCCCAGTTTGATAATCACTGATTTAGTTGGATAACAACACAACACCGTCAAAGTTGTAAGGAATCATTTTCAGAACATTTTAACCCCAGTGGTTTTTGAGATCAGTGAAGCAAGTCTTCCTCAAATGAATCCTTAACGACAATTGTAAGGTAGGAATGGGTGCAGAAGATTTAAATTGGTTGTATGAATAAAATATCATCCTATTTTACAGTACAATGATTTGAGAAGGAATAATTTATTTTTACAATTTCCAGAGTGAAACTATATTGTGCATATGGTTCACAAGTGGTTCACATCGTAGTACCGAAACTACAAAATGACTTGACTTCTAGCTACAGGGCACAGGTGTCTAATGGGAGGTATTAAATAGTGCATCAGTGCTTCTGTGAGTGTCATCTTCAAAAGGACCACATCAGTCCATCTCATCCACAGACAGGACCAAAGCTTCATGATAAAAACATTTAAGAGGCTCTCTCCAGATCTCCTCTAATTCATATTTCACGTACAGGAATAAATCATTTTGTAAGGCTGTATGGCTTTTGTGCGTGAACAGGAATTACACAAAGTGGACCTCTCCTTTTTGACAGGATCAGTTAAAATTCAGACAGACTTCCTTCTTCCAAAACTATAGGTTTTAGCCAAATGACAAGAATACAAAAAAAGCCATTTAAATAACAAAGTAGAAGATGAAAAGCAATTTGAAGTAATTCAGAATAAATAAAAGATGTACTCAGTACTAATACAGGGTACAACATTTGTGTGTAAAGTAAATACTCTATATAAAAGAAGAAAAAGAAGTGAGATGGGGATAATTTAGTGTAATGGTATGGGTGACATTAACATGAATTATACAGTATTACATTATTATAGGGTACTTAAGTGTACCCTGTAACGAAGCATGCACAGTGCCTATTGAATGAAGGGTCCGTCTCCATGGAGATGTTACATTGCCTGGAATGTTTAGCAATATTATTACTGTTACCACACCTGCATTTTCAGTTTTCAAACATGAATATTTCATGTGTGCAGTTCTTACAGCAGCATTGTACTCATGCTGTCATTGTCAAAATGGGAGTGCACTGTGACATCTGTGTTTGTACAATACAGGGTCCCCATAGAGCAAGCCCTAAACTATCCATTTATTTCAGGGATGTTCAACCAGATTTCAACATAAAACAACATGCACTTTATTCCCATTATTAAGACACTAATGTCATTGGTAATTTAACTGTATACATTTGCATAATAGACCAAATTACTTGCGTGTCCCATTTTGCTCATTGTATAAACACCATTTGAACAGTTTCCAGAGCATGTGCAGAATAATCCATTTTAATAGGTGCGGTCTATACAGGAGACATTTCCCCAAGTAGTTTATTTGCTGTATAAGTTTCAAACCCTCTCCGGACCTATACTTAACTGTAATGTGGTTGTGGTTAACAGTGACAGAAGTGCTCCCAGTCCCCAACAGAAGGCACAAGTCATGGTTTTTGATCATAAACACTGCAGCTTTTAATTAGGCCTTTGTGTGTTACCAAGTCTTCAGAAGCCAAATATGTCACATGGAAAGATATGTATGAAGAAAGAAAACTTTAAAGAAACTAGTAACAAAAGAATGTATGTAAGATGGCTTACTCATGGGAGCAATGACATGTATAAGAAAAATAATGATTCAATAATTCCTCAAATTAAAAGTTATTGCACTTCAGAACATGGCTGCACTTCAGTCCCTTTGTGCATTACCTTAAAACTTTATTTAAACAGATAAATAACACAGAGGTGGATTTGAGAGTCTAGAAAAGGCCTTTTCATGATGCTTGACTGTGTCTCCATACCAGGAGGCTCTTGTGAATCTGTAATAGGTAACACGTGTGTGGGTTCTTTTGGTTGTTATGTTTTATCCCAACAGTTTAGACTGCACAGTTTCAAATAGAGCTGGAAGGCTCATCATCAATGCTGATCAGCATTTTAAATGTCACATTGCCGATGTTAATGCTAATGTTAATATTTGTAGTACAGAAATCAAATGAAAGTTAATATGAAATACGTCCATTTTAATTATCAAAACTGTAAATACCTCAAAGGCATTGCATGAACAAGTTTGCTTCTACTAAATGAGTAACAAAATTGTAGTTCAAAATTTCAGGCAAAGCAGGTGGTGGACCCCCCACCAAAGTTCAAAATATTTCATCTTTATTAAAAGGTATTTAGTTTGTAGAGTGTTATCATAGAGAAGAAGGAGACTAAATGAGTGTGATGTCACCCATAACACTCACCTCCAGTCAAATGAAGCTCACGAGGCTAGCATTTATAGGACAGAATTTGGGTTGGGCCGAGTTCCATATTAGGAATACAAATGTATTTGCGGACAAAATGGCAAAATAAATATTTGTACAGTGGGTTAATACAAACATCTTAAGACCAAAATGACAAGGCTCTCTGGCGCAATTACAGTTTTTTTTTTTTTTTTTTTTTTTTTTTAAATGTAAAGTCGATGGAGCCAGAAGCATCCCCATGCTCACTTCCTATTTGGAACACGGTGTCTAGAGGTATAGCTATGTCCATTTATATTTAGTCTATGAGTGATATGACTTTGGAATCAAACTTTTAAAGGCCAGAAAAAGGTAAAAATAATAAGAATACGCCCAAACTCATTATCTGAAACATCTAAGTGTGTCGAACTGAAAACTGTGAGAATGAAACTGGGCTGAAGCCAATTTATTGCTGTGTGATCAATAGGTGCGACGATGGTGGAAGGCAACAATGATTTGCTGCTGTGGTCGACTGCAGCAAGAGTCACAAATAACAGAGGAAGTGCCTTAAGCCACACTGCAGGTTCCCCACTGCACAGGCTCAATACAAGTCTATGGGAAATCTACTGCTGGGATCCAACAGAAATCCTTTTATTGGTTTTCTAGCGGCGTCACCAGTCCAACCTGCAGTGGTGGAAGAGAGACTCGCTTTTATTAAGTAAAAGTAGAGATACACGCAGGAGGAAGACATGTGCAACGTACAAGTAGAAGTATCACATGAAAAAAATCTACACAGTTGCAATGTGTAACTTTTGTGGTGCATGGTCTGCTCAGCTGACTGCTTGTTTCCATGGAAAAGTCTTTGTTTTGCCTGGAATTTTCTACACCACGACATTAAACACGACGCTACAAGGCCAGGTAAGGTAAGATCTATGGAAAGACGACAATACACTGACAATAAGAATGCATGTATTTAATGTATTTTTGAGCAGTAAAAATACCTGTAATTCACTTAACGTAAAAGTTTAATGCTATACTGTGGAACATTTCTGGCAAAGCAGTAACCTCTTCATGGAAACAATCAGGTGGTGGACCCTTTTATTTTTTATTCATTTATTAAAAAGTATTTTGGATTTTGTTGCTCAAACTATGAACATGCTAAAAATAAAAGAAAGCAGATCTCAAATATATAAAAATACTTACATTTTCAGTCCAGTTAAAAAATTTAAGAATAGTAAAAGTATCCACTGAAAACTCTATTTAAAGTACCTAAAATTTTGACTCAATTTTCCACCTCTGTCAATGTGTTTTTGACAGCTGTGGCAGTGCAGTGTGCAGAGGGAAGAAGAGACCCTGCATAACTCAAAGTGGCTCCTCCCGGACATGGCAGCCTTCACAGCCGTTTAAGGGAGATTTATGCCTGCCGCTCTCATGGCGCCCTGTGACATTTCCATTTGCAACCTGACGGCCAATCACAGAGCTCGGTGTTGGATGAGGCGTTTGCGTACCAAAAAAAGGTGAAAGTCACAAGGATGAAAAACGACTTATAGTGAAATATAGTGGCGTAGGTTGATTGGTTCCTAAAAAGCTTTGGTCCAGTAGTTTCTTATATTGCTTTCCACCCACGTTCACTACTCCTCTACTACTTCATTTTCATTGAATGTTCTGTAGAAGAAAGAAAGATAAAAGAAAATATAATTAATTCCACTTTTAATCTTCTTTTCAATCTGTAATAAAACTCCTTGTGCCTCTGCTCTGACACATTTTTAAAAACATCAGGATTTAAAGTTACATTTTAAACTTATCTAATCTTATACTGTCTAGTTCTGTTCAGTGTTTTTGCAGAGGGATTTTTGGCTCCCTTGTGGGATCCGAATCTTTTGGATCTGTTCACTTCAAAGAGCCGTTCAAAAGACTGGCTTTTAAAATATATATATATACTGTGTGTATATATATATAACGAAAGCCAATGTGAGAACTCATTTGATCTACAAAATAATCACTTATAAATGACCAGAGGGTGGGAATGCATTTACCCTAATTATGCATCAACTAAATAAAACATTACACGATAAATTGTTTTTATGATGACAAATATGTTCTTTGTGCACAAATGTTGCCCACTTTACATCTGTGCTCATTCTTTTGTTGGTTCAGTGTAAAAATAGACATCAAGTTTGGAGATAAAAAGATTCAGTTATTTTAAAAAATTAGATCTGGCTCAAACTTTCCATGTGAAGGAACTGTTAAAAAGTGCCTACTCATTCACAAACATGAATGCAACTTGGTGCATTCTGGAGCTGATTTATTTGCTGCTTGTTTATTGGAAATGTTCACTTTTGCGGCAGTCGTAGAAGAAATAAGAACAAGTAAAAGATTGTTGAAAAGGCAAATCAGGCTTGAGTCAACCAGGGATTTGAATGCCTGGATATCAGAATGTACAAATGAATGAATGACTAAACAAAACCTGGAGGAATAGTTGGTACAGGAAGCATCATTGTCCCCTTCACCATCAAGTGGAAGTGCTCAGACAGGTCAAGGAAACAATGAGAAAGGCTGCATCTCAGCTCTGTATAAGAGGAAATGACTATAGGATGTGTGGTCTGTGGAGGGTTCTGCAGCACACATACACACGCTATACACACATTACATACTAACATGGTGAAATGAGCAGGCTGGACAAATGGTACTGGGCCTAATGGGGCGCTCGGAGGGACAGTTGTTTCTGAAACTAAGAGGTGCCAGTTTTGCTTGGTCCAGTCCCAGCCTCATCAGCGTCTGGCACAGGACATCTTCTGCACCCAGAATGATTTGGAGATTCTTGTAGTCAGACCTGTGTTTGTTTTGTGCTTTTACATGTTTGCTGCCATCTGCCGCTTTCCTCAAAACTGTCTCGTGATGTCGCTGTGGCGTGTCTGGGCAGCTGAGTTAAAGATGCACTACATAGCATTTCTTGTGGAGCTTGTCTCCATGCTTTAGGGTGAATATATACTGTGGAACATTCTATCTATCACAAGGAAAATAAGCAGGTTACAGCAATACGCAACATTGCAGGTCAGATCTGCGGAGAGTCGCCCCTATTCACAGAAGGAATTATTGTATTTTTGAGCAATGGAAACACCAGAAATGAGTAAATGCTAGATGATTTTTAATGTTTTAACATATCCATACAGACAAGTATGTAGGGGACCTTCAACCAGAAAAGTTGCACAGTGCACATTTAAATAGGTTCTTCATGTTTTATTAATGTAGTAATCTAACTAAACACAGTATAATATCTGAATCCATTTTAAGGGTTTACAGATATTAAAGATTAAGTTTAAAGTTAAGATTATGATACACTTTATTGTTCCCAGGGAACTTTGTCCTATATTTATGACTGTCCTTTCCTAAGTGGTTAAAGGGGCAGACTCTAAATCCAGCATGCCAAATGAATAATAATGGCGGGAAATTGTTAGATAAGAAAAATTTGAAAGAAAAGTATTTTTTGCCCAGAAAATTATATTTTGGCATTTCTGAAAGGTCATTGCTGACTTACTAAGATACGCCTACAACAGCTTGTGGTACCATTGCACTTCCTTATATCAGCTGTTATAGTTTGTATGACATATTTACAGCGCATTGGACATACCATAATTTACTGTAAAGTGGAATGATAAAAGCAAAGCATGCTGTAAATATGGCGCTGATGACGTGTGTCCTTGAAAACACAGACCCCTGAAAATTGCATGCTACTAAACCTTTATATATGAACTATAAATATATCTAAAACCCATGGTGTCTTTGTAATACTTTGAATAGTAAAACAAGGTCCATTTACTCAAAGTGGTCTTAAAGATCAGTTTAATTTATCTGTGGGACAATTCAGAATATTAGTCTTGACCTTTGCCATTTTATCCCCAATTAAACAACGTAAAATTAAAGTAATGAAATCAAACACAAATAATATCTTTGGGGGCGGCTGTAGCTCATAGTAGAATGGTTGTTACCAGAAGTTTAGTGGTTTAAACCCAGGTCTATAAAACAATGCACCCACCTTAAAGGTCATATATTAGACAAACTGACTCTTGTGAGGTTTAAGCCATTATAATGTTGTTACCTCCTCAAAAAGATACATGGAGTTATTTTTTGTTTCATTTACACATGTTTGAGTAACTATTTACTATTAGTCTGCCTACATCTCCAATATGCTGTTCTACCTGCTGATCACATGACATCACAAGGTGGAACAAAGTGTTTTCAGCCTAAATATGCAGGATTTGTGTGTTAAACGTGTGAATGAAACAAAACACAACTCCAACAATAACTCCAACAAGTCAGGTATGTTTTTGATGAGAAAACCACATAGATCAGAAAATCACATGATAGAGACCCTTTAAGTGTATATGTGTGAAAAACTGCTAAGGGACAAAAACATAATTACAATTCAATAAACTTAACAAATGTGAATTTAAATGCCATTGTATAATGTAAATTAGCTTTGGCACAGGTGCTGACTAACCCTGAGTTGGTTTTCGCTGCCTGCAATTATTCATAAGGCCAAAGTAAGAAATCACAGACACATCTTCCCTTTAGGCACGGCTTCAATGCCTCTATCTATCTTCTCTCTCTCATAGTGTGTCTCTCTATCTTTCCTAATCTCATCCCCACTGCACTCAGCAACACTGCATCTGAGCATTTAGTGGTCATTTATTCTCACATGCAACCATTTGACACTGCAAATCAGGGCTTTCTATGGCTCCTGTGTGCTATTGATCAGCTAAATAAGCATAAGTAGCAATGCATTGTCTTGTTAAGGGACCGGGTTAACATCATTATAGGGACAACAGGGGAATGCGGAAAGCTAGCTGTGCATCTAGCCTGAAATCTCATAAGGCATTATTAGAGGCAGCGTGTCCCAGAGCATGTATATGGCACTGTGCCTGTCACCACTTTGTGAGGTCAGAGTGTGTAATTACAGCCAAATCTCAGCAGTGGAGCCAATAGGACTAAGAAGGTAATGGAGATTAATCACACTGTCACCACAGAGCTGGATGAATGGAGATTTGGCTCATAAACTGCCAAAACCCTAGAAAATGTTATTAGAAAATGGCATATTATAAACCGCTTAAAAAGGCAATCATTTTTAGATTAGGCGTTGAAATCAATATATGGACAGCAGGGGGAGTGGTGTGTATAAAGTGCCTAGAAAGCATTTGTAGAAGAAGAGACTATCACTCATTATTGAAGTTCTCACCTGTTCCCTGGATATTAGCTGTAGTAGCTGCTAATAAGAGATTCGGATCCAGACAACTTTATTAATTCCACCAGGGGCAATTAGTTTGAGTAGTAAAAAAAGCACACACACATAGAGACAAATAAAGATTCAATACATGGATTGATTCTGAGCAAAGAGGAGCTCTGTGGACTAAGAGGAACCCAATAAAAACATTATATCTACATAGAATTTCAAAGGTGAATGGCAATTGGAATAAAAGATCTCAAATATCTTTTCATTTTTGAATAGGGGACAACATAGCGAGGGCCTGAGGGGAGAAAGAAAATTCACTTTCTAAAATGTCAGTATCACACTGGCTTTTTGTAAAATGTGTGCGTTACAAAAGGAAGCCAAGTCTCTCTGTTGCACTTATGTGATTTTAGAACAGGTTAACACTTCATCTTTATAATCACAATATTTCTTTTTCTATTAGCCACAGTGATTAAAGGACTAATTTGGCATTATCGATGTAAAGTTCAAATTGATCTTCTACGGAGCCAAAGGACAAAGAAAACAAATGTTACAGCAGTAATGGATTGACAGCTTTATAACTCATTACTAGCAACGCTAGACATTGTCATCATACCGTTTAGAAATTGCTTACTGGCGTTATTGCAAGTGATTAAAATGAAATCAATATGGACAGCAGATGGTGTGCTAGGGAGTGGGGGGGAGAGTGCGTTGAATTCATTACAGAGAAAAGGTCATTACTGCGTAGTAACACATTTTTTGGTATTTGGTTGACACGTTTTTGATTGATACGGCAGATAATGGGGGGAAAAGCTGCCGTTTTGGAATTGTAACTCTCAAGCCCTCAGAGTTGGTGCTTTATTTTGGTGACATTCCCAAGAAACTTTTATGTATTGATGTTTTTTGTATCGTCTGTTGATGTGGTCCAGCCTCAATAATGACGAACATTGGTCACTGGTCAAAAAAAAGGAGCATCTGTACTGTCGTGTGAATGTGATGTTGCCATGTTTCTACCCAACTCCTTTGTGTGTGATATTCAGCTCAAACCTTTATCTTTTGGGATTAAAGGACCCATATTCTGCTGTTTTCTGATCTATGTTTTAATGTTGTGTTTCGTTTCATTTCATTCAGTCATGTTTAACACACAAACCCTGCATTGGGGATGTAAATTGGGCAGACTGGGCACTGAATGGACAGGAAGAGGTGCAGTGAGCAACGGAGAGGAGTATTTAAAGTGAGGTGACGTCAAGTCAACTCTGGAGAAGCGGTGAGGTAGACATGAGCGAAGTTAGGTCTTCCGGGCTGAATTTACTCTAGCTCCATTTCTACAGGCAAACATTTGAAAGAGCATAAATGATTGTTTCAAATCATCACAATTTTCTTATAACATCATTAGTTACTCAAGGATTTTCAGTCTGTTAGGTTAGTTGTTCAATCCCTATATCTTACAAAGCAGTTACCTGATGCTAGACATGTCATTCTTCTAACATTATTTGTATGAATGAGCTGATTTGTGATGGTTGGAGAGATTGTTGTTGTAAGAGTTCCCAAGATACATTATATAAACCGATTAACTGCATTATTATTCAAACCATAAAGGTGCACTATGGCACTTTTTGGTTGGGGATCCGTCACCTGCTTCTATGGATATGTCATTGTTCTGCCTAGAATCTTCCATAGTATGAGGTTAAACAGCTTTAACTTACATTTATTAAATTACATGTGGTTTTATTGCTCTAAAATACTAGAAAAACAGACATTTTGACTGTGAGCGAAGTTTCCTCTGACCTGTACCTTGGTCTGGTTGATCTCCATGAAGCTGGAAAGATTTAATACCATACTGTGAAACATTTCAGACAAAGCTATAACATCTCCATGGGTAAAAGCATATGACTGCCCTCTACCAGAAAAGTTTCACAATGCACCTTTAAAAATGCAGATCCTGTTTTGGGATATACGAAGAAGAAAGAAACTCCTATATACTTAAAATTGTTCTTTCTTCTCTCCAAGTATAACCTAAGGGACTCCAATGACTGTAATGCAATTCAACTGAAGTTTGGTAGTGAGCTAGGAACGGGCATATGGCGAGGAGACAGAGAGAGCTTGAGGAGTTGTGATGTCATTGTAAATCCAAGCGAAGGGGGGTAGACAAAGATTAAGGGGACCAGAAAGGAGAACGTGGGAGGAGAGGAGAGGAAAAAAATAAAAAGCCTTTAAATTGCCTCAATAGAGATAGCATAGGAGAGAGAGGGGAGGATGAGAATGCAGCATGGGCGAGAGACCTAGACACAACAAAGAGAGAGAGCGGAGGAGAGAGGGAGGGATGGAGGGGCTACACAACAGGCATCGTAGAGCGCAATACAGATGTGCTGGAGAGAGCGCGACGAAGAGGCTCTGGAGCAACTTAAGACAACGTGCAGCAATAATTAAGTCACAGATGGACTAAAAAACTGGACTTTATCATAAAAACAGGAGAAGAAGAAGGCAGAAAGGTGGTGTGGGATACGGGCATCATCAATAATTGTCAACCTGGAAGCCACAAACAAAGGAAAAAGGAGTGACCAGTCCAGGCAGGGACAACCTGAACACTGAAACAGGTAGGAGGCAAACATATGAAATGCAAATGATATGCAAATGGTTAGTAATTTGTTATATAAATGCGGAAACTGCATGGTATATTATGCAGTCTGGACTGTCTAAAAATCAGGTTTTGAAAGTGATGCTATAAGTAAGCAGTAAAACAACAAAAAATACCAATAATGAGTAACAGTTTAATGGACTTCTGCCAAGGCATTGCACCCAAATCGCAATGTAAAAGATATTGTGCTATAGGTCTAAATTCTCTTTTTTTATGAAACCATATCTGTTTCATCTTTGGTTATATACCATAAATATAAACTATAAATAAAAATATTGTGTGGAATGAAATGATTTAAAACACCTTTAAATACAAACTGTAATTTGGATCCATCCCAAAACATCTGTCCTGCTTTCTCACACAGCGCTCAGTATTTAAGTGTATTTATATGGGGTTAGCCAGTCGACATCTGCAGTAATTAGTGAAGACATCAAAATATGACATACACTAATAGAAAATAAGCCAGCCTCGAGCCAGCACTGCCTCACAAACCCTATACAAGACATGAGATAAATATGTATACATGAATAAATTATTAGTATGTATCAATTGGCTTTCATTTTCACCATTAGCAAGTGAAAAATCATTAAAGCTTATGTGTGCTGGAATATGCAATGATCAGGCATTTGAATAATACATTATACTCCTAATTGAAAGGCTTTTGGTGCTGTTATGGTTATTTGGAGGTGCACTAACCCAGCGCTAATGTGGTTTCCTAGTGTAAAAATTCCTTCTGGGATATGTTAACGCTGATTTGTTTAACTCTGATGCAAGGTATGCTTTGGAAGTGAGGCTAAATTGGAGATTTATGTCCTTGGCAATGCTAAGGGAATTTTATGACGCTTATGGGTCGACTATTGGGAATCTTTGATGAGTTAAAAGACAGCTTAAGTTATTATCAGTGCGGAGATCTGAGGAGAGATGTCTGCTGAACAAATGATGAAAATGGGGCCACCTACACTCTCAGGTAAAGCACTGAAATATAGGCACATGTGGAAATGGATTGACATAGATACAGGAAAGCAGAGGTTTTAGTGGTAATAGATGGATCGCACCATGGCCAATAGATTTCACCATTTGGGAGAGTATTGATTATATTGGATTAGATTGGATTTTTCCATTTATTTTCTGCTGTACTTTAAAGCTTCTATATTACACTCTAGAGAGCTGTAAGCCATGTTATAATATTGTTGCCTCGTCAAAAACATACTTAGAGTTGTGCTTTGTAATCCTGTGTTATTAGTCTGTCTACATCTCCAAAGTTAAAAATGATCTGTTCCACCTTGTGATGTCACGAAATAGTATTTTTCAGGTTAGCAGCTCTTTTTACCTTTAGTTCAGTAGAGGTTGGAAATTCCAGGGTTGAAATCATCCAAATGATTCTAGTGGAGGTGTAGGGAGTTTAAAAACACAATGGAGCCCTCCCTGTATAATACATAACAAGGTGGAACAGAGTATTTTCTGACTGAGAGAAGAAGTCAGCCTAAATTTGCAGGATTTATGTGTTAAACATGTGTATGAAACAAAACACAACTCTGAATATATTTTCAATGAGGATCCACATTATAATAGATCAGAAAATGGCGTAATATGGGCACTTTAAATATATTTCACAATGAGAAAATGCATGTCTAATGTCAGTGGGTTGCATATGCAGTTCTCTTGAGGCTTGAGGCTGGGGATGTGCTGCCCCCAAGTGATAGAACCAGGTCATAAAAGTCAGTGTAGCCTTGACAGCGATTGATTTGGGCTTCATGTGCTAATGTTTTTGACCTCTATAGGTGCTACTACTAAGAGCAAAAGCTGACTATAGCAATACATGTTACCAGGGTTTAGCAATTAATCACATATTAATCGAGATTGTGATTCAGTCAAAGATGCGCTTGGGTATTTTTACCCAAGAGGTCAGCTGCCAGTCCACAGTCAGTAAAAACATCATAAAAATTAATACTGAAATAAATTTTTATTTTGTTTTTGATAATAAATACAATCAAATCAAGATTGATCAATATGAGGAAAAAATATATATGATTTTTGCCATATTGCCCCACTCTACATATTAACTATCAATACTGTAACTCAGGTAATGTTTAGTGGAACTTCTGTCAGCATACGTAAATAATTTTTCAGGGGAAAAGTTTGTTCAATGCTTTTATTTAATGCTTTTATTTATTGATTTATCTATTACAGATCATGACTACAGACATGTGACTAAGTGGCCAAAGATAATGTGTTATTACCTTGTCTCTGTAGGGAATTTTGACATCTGCGCTGACTCGTATTGGGCAGCTTGTCAGTTACAGTTACAAGCCACAGGGACCTGTTTAAAGTACCTTGAGCCAGGATCCTTCACAGCATATGGTGCATAAATAGCTCTTTGATTATGTTTTTGATTAATGAGGTAAACCAGGGAGAAGCTGTCAAAATGCCTCTTAGAAACTATAAGATTTAGGGAGATAAGTGATAATGCATTAGAGCTACACAGTTTTATTCAAAAAGTATTTTTTTCTGATATTTTTCTGAAAGTTGTGATTCTGATAAGACTTGCAGTTTATGTTATCAAATCAGGATTCAGTTCACAGTGCAAATTATTGACACACCCAGGAGTGTTAACATTTGAGATATGACTGGAATAAGAACTAAAAACTAATACAAGAATCCCATGCATCTGAGAACATGTTTGTAAAGGTCTAAACTATGGGGTTAGCACCTTTTTGTGCAATAATACAATAACAAAATGTTCATTATTTATTATTATCCCCCGCCCTGTTTGCCATGGTGATTGAACCCTTGGTGGAAAAGATCAAAATATTACCTAATCCATATAGGTAAGAACGAATACAAGTTGAGTTTATTTACTGACACCTGAGCAAAATGGAGACTTCTATCCCAATTGTAATGAATATAATGAGTCCATTTTCAAAAATTTAGCAAAATAAACAGGAGGAAAACAAAAATATGGGTAAGTAATGTACATTCTAGCACCAATATCACTGCAGGCAATTTCATAATTGCAACTCTACAAAATGTGATTACTGAGCAGCTGAACACAGCTAAATTTCACAAAGCTGCCTGTTTCCACTGTTGGGAAGTATCTGATACATGTACCGAGAATATATATCTTGAATACTATTTTTGAGCTTTCATTTGGTGGTATTCACAATACGTGAATAAGTTACTTGTTTAAAATAACGTATTCACAATACGTGAATAAATTACTTGTTTAAAATAAAAGGAATATATGACAGTCCTTGGTCAATGAATTTAAGTTTCAAACTGCACAGAATTAGTGAGAAAATTATAAACACTGCTCCTGTGGTGAGTGCATGATCAACAATAAATAGCAGTTTTTAATCCTGTGTTCTATTTTTACACTATAATGTAAATGCAACTCTGCCTGAAAGTATTCATATTATTCAGAACAGAATACATACAGCCCATGTATCAGAATATGTTACAAAATAGATGTTAATGCAGGCATTCGGTATCCTATTAACTAAATGCATTTTCAAAGTATTCTTTCCATCACCAATGTCCATAAGCCACAGCAAACTGTACACTGATACACACACACACACACACACACACACAAAAATCACCCCAGGCTTCTACCAGCCCTAACCACTTTCTGTTCTGTTGGAAGGGACCCAGACTCATCACTATGCCCTTCTTGCTTCACATCCCGCTGATCCTGTACATGACCTATTCGCAAGGGTGAGTAAAACACGGATTAGCACTTTAATGGAGCTATTGTATTGGTGTTGTCACTTTTCAGGGAAACTCATTGCTTCATTGGCATATTTCTCAGTTCTTGAATCCCCATTTTAATTGTCTGCAGTCATTGTCTTTTCTGTATTATCAGTGACTGCATGCACGCTTCTAATCACTGGGGCGAATGGAATGACTCCCAACTTCTACCTACAATACAAAAGCTGATGAAGGGATACAACCGCTACCTCAGGCCTAATTTCAATGGTAGGGGCTCACTTCTTCATTCTTACAGTAGATATTGTGTTATAGCGCTGAACTTTTTTTTTTCTGAAATATGAACAGATAAACTAATACAAGAATCCCATGCATTTAGGTTGAAGTCTAAACATACTGGAATGTACTAGACAATATTCAATGACGTGCAATAGAAAAGTAATTTGTTATATAAATGTAGAGGAAACAGCATGCTACATTATGCAGTTTGAACTTTATAAAAGGAAGGTGAAGGTGAAATGATTCTGAAGGCAAGCAATGAAACAGCAAAGAAAAAATCTACCACAAAAATGCAGCATTTTCAGGAAAAAGATTACATTTGTTTAAAAAGTGGGTTTGTTCAGAGAGCACATTGTTAACAGCTCCAGGAGGAAAGACTGGGAAATGAACAGATAAACTAATCCAAGAATCTCATGCATTTTAATTTGTACAAGTCTAACTACAGGTACAACTGCAGAACAAAGCATCATAAGAGCAGCTTTGTGCCTTCAGCAGTCATCCTTATGCACAAATCATATTTTACTAATATATTCGAGCCGAGAAGCGTGAATGCTTAAATGTGTCTGTATTGTCTTAAAGGTGCATTGTGTAACTTTTCTGGTGGAGAGTTCATCAAATGCTTTTCTGCAAGGAGATGTTATTGCTTTGTCTGGAATGTTTCATAATATGGTATTAAACCAAACTAAGTTACAGGACAGATCTGTGGAGAGGCAAACCCGCTCACAGTTAGACCGCCTGTTTTTCTAGGTATTTTTAAGATATAAAACCACTTGTAATTGAATAAATGTAAGGCCAGTTTGATGTCATACTGTGGAACATTCCAGGCAGAGCAATGATATATCCATGGAAACAAGCAGGTGATGGACCCCAGCCAAAAAGTTCCATAGTGCACATTTAATCAAACCTTTAAAACATGAAAATTGTGGCAAAACAAATAGTCACTTGAACCTGGATGCTTTGTTCTTTGCTGAGGAAATTGCAATATCAAAAAAATAATTGCAGCCTTTATGATTTGACTGAATCCCATACATTGTGCAGCCCTATTCTATCATGGGTTTCGAGCTGTCGTCCTACAGTAGTCTTTAATCAATCAAAACCTGTCTGTACCATGAAGCTATTTTTCAACATGGAAGCAATCAGCGTGTCTTGTGTGTGTCAGGAAAAACTGTACTGTTTTTCAATTCCCAGTGGGGCCTGTGGAGATTGGAATGAGCTTGGATATCGCCAGTATCGATGCTATCTCTGAAATCAATATGGTATAGATTCTTCTTATATATTTTTGACTGTACGTTGATAAAGGTCAGTAAATTGGATTTTTTTCCCCCTTCTTTGAACTAGGACTACACAGCCACAATTTTTCTGCGTCAGAGGTGGCGTGATTCCCGATTGGTATTCCCAGGAAACGAAAGTGTGAGCGTGGATGGGCGTCTTGTATCTCTGCTGTGGATTCCTGATACTTTTATCCCAGATTCCAAACGCTCCTTCCTACACGATGTGACAGTGGAAAACAGGCTCATTCGCATCTTCAGCAATGGCACTGTTCTCTATGCATTACGGTAATTAGTTTATAATGGAAGCACTCAGAAAGCAAAGAAATGCTAATTCAACGCACTTCACTTTATGCCTTTTATGCTAATTTGGATACAGCCTTGAGTTTTTCTAAAGGAAAGCACTTGTTTTCATATGTATATCTGAAGGATACTCTGCACAAATGGAGTTTCTTGTGTCAGCCATTAAACTGTCCTTACCTTATGTCCTTTATTACACAAAATGGGTTCTTGTGAGTTTTATGCCATGTTATAATGTTGCTACCTCATCAAAAGATACCTGGAGTCGCACATTTGAGAAATCCTGCATTATTGGGCTGTCTACGTCTCTAAAGCTCAAAATGCTCTGCTCCACCTCATGATGTCAAGAAGTGTCACTTTTCAAGTTAACAACTACTTTTTACCTTTAGTTCAGTATAGATAGGCAATTCCAGGGCTCAAATAATCCAAATGATTTTAGTGAAGGTGTGTGGAGTTTAAAAACACAGTGGAGCACTTACTATATTATCTTATGACATCACAAGGTAAATATGTAGGGTTTGTGTCTTACTTATGTGTGTGCGAATGAAATGAAACAAAACTCCAGATATGTTTTTTAATGAGAAAACAACATTATAATAGAGATCATAAAACAGTGGAATACAGGCCTTTTAATAGCAGGCTGATAGGCAATTCTAGTTAAATCAATGTATCTAATGTTTAGCAATAGGACCACGCTTTTTTTGGCTGTAGTTAAGATGCATTCCCACATCATAAATAGTCTCACTCATTCAACCACTCCACTTTGTGTTGAGCAAATCAATAATGGGGACCAGAATAGACTAGAATAAAGCCCAAAGCTCAGAGAGAAAACCAACACCTTAATATGTTTGCTTTTTGGTGGATGTTGCACAACCTATGATTTAAAGGTTAATTGTGTAACTTTTCTGGTGGAGGATATGACACCTGCTATGTTTAATGCTATACTGTGGAACATTCTAAGCAAGGCAATGGCAAAACAGGTGGTGTAGCCCTACCTGGAAAGTTATACAGTTAATGCAGCTTTATTGGACTTATGTTTTTAACATTTAACACTCATTACCTACAATAAAAAAAAATGTTTTTAGTAAAATATTGGGTGTTTAAAGGTCCTATGTTGCACAAAATTTGTTCTAGTGAGCTTTAAGCTTTATTATATATTTTTTTTTACTTGCGTTGTGAGTTGTGTTTTATTTCATTCACACATGTAACCCTTTGTTAGGCTGTCTACATCTCCAAAGCTCAAAATGCTCTGTTTCACCTTGTGATGTCATGTAGTGGTAGTTTTCAAATTAACAGCTACTTTTTACCTTTTGTTTAGTAGAGACTAGCAATGTCTATCTGAAATTATCCAATTGCACTTCCTGCATTACCATGACATCACATATTCTTTCTGCTTGATTGAGGAACATGATTGACAAATAGGCATTGTTTGTTAAACATGTGTGAATCAAACAAATCACAACTCCAGGCATGTTTTGATGAGGAAACAACATAATGACCAGAGCCTGTACATATAGATGGACATAATCCAGCAGCCACATTCCTCTGACCCTGGCTCCCTTTAACTTACATTAGAATGTTGTGGCCCCTTTCTTTGTAACTGCTGCAGTCAACCTCGTCATTTTGGTCTTAAAATGTTCTTATCTAGTCTATCCTAGTGTTTTTCCCGCTAAAAAAAATCCTACTCATAATTTAAATCTTGGCTTCAAATCCGCCCCTGTAACCGATGGTATTGTGAGTTTCATTTGAGTGGAGCAGAACGCTATGGGTGATGTGATACTCATTTAGTCCACTTTCTACAATCTATGATTATGGCATGGATCAGAAAATAGTGTAATGTGAGCCCTTTAAATAAAGTCACGATAAAGCATGAAACCATCTGGAAATATCTTTGGGGATCAGTGGTTTGATGGGACGGATATGAAGTCAGGGACTTAGAAGACACACATCACAGCTCACATCAAACACCTTATTCTCACTATCCCTATGGAGAAACCTCATTCAGATTGTGGAATAGTACTGTCCACATTTCCATCTACATACTGAAAGGAATAATAATAAAAATAGGAGACATAAAATAATATTGTACAAAGTATTTTTAGACCAAAACACCGAGACTCCCAATCTGATGTTATTGGTGAATTTTGACGTATATCTTCTTGTCAGTCTAGATCAATACCTAATTAAAACTTCCGGTTCACAAATATATTGACACATATGGGACTTGTTGAAGTTCTTTGCTTTCATAACATTATTGATCTCCATGTGTCAGTATCAAAGGACTTATCAATATTTATGTATGTGCACAACAGGATCACAGCTACCATAGCCTGCAACATGGATCTAACCAAGTACCCTATGGACCGTCAAGAGTGCACCCTGCAACTAGAAAGCTGTGAGTAGTGTCTATGAAGTAGTCCACATGTATTATTTACCCACCATCAGAACTTATTTAGTGTCAAACCAATGTCATTTCAGTCATCACTCATCACCACATCATCTTCATCTGCATAGGCCTTCTTGTGAGTACAGTGAATATATTGAAAACTGAACCGTTGCGTCATATTTAAAGGTACCCTAAAAAAAAAAAAAAATGGTTGGAATGCCATCGCCTGTTTGTTTCTATGGATATGTGCATTCTCTGCCTGGAATGTTCCACAGTATGACATCTATTCAATTACAGGTGATTCTACAGCTCAAAAATACCTACAAAAACATGCATTTTGACTGTGAGCAGGGGTGCCTCTCCACAAATCTGACCTGTAAATTGGTCTAGTTTGGTCTCCATGAAGATAAAAAGGTTTAATACCATACTGTGAAACATTCCATTCAAAGCAATAATATCTCCATTTGGCGGACCCTCCACCAGACGAGTTACACAATGCACCTTTAAGGGAGGGTAGAAGGGGATAGAATACTGAAAAGTTGATGTAGGCATACTATATGCTGATATTGTTTCTATGTTCAGGGGGCTACAACTTGCAGGATGTTGTGTTTTACTGGACCCGAGGGAATGATTCTGTACGAGGCCTGGACACACTGCGGCTGGCTCAGTACAGTGTGGAGAGCTATTACACCACTGTGGCAGAGGCGGTGTATGAGACAGGTAATGTATACTAACACTATGCACCACTGCTCAGTCTTATCACTGTAAACGGCTGACACTGCAGGAGTATCGCTGCCCATGTTGGTGTAGTGAATCATAAAGAAGCACTCACCTTTTGTTGATTCTGATGATGATGATCCAGGTAAAGAGTTAGAGTCTGAGTGTTGGAGGCTTGACTCTTGTGAGCTTTAAGCCATGTTAGCCGTTTAAGACGTGTTTTGTTTCATAGGATACTCTATTTTAAGTATTATAGTTGATACATTTATTTCAGTTCTAGCTTTGGTTAGTTTAAAATACATTTGATCGAAATTTCTATTCTCCTTAAGCTAGTCCTTGGCTTGGCTACAGGCTTATTTTAGACCAAGTTAGGCCTTGAACAGTCCGATTATAGACCTGGTTGAGATCTGGTGGTACCTGGAAGGTTAAATATTTTCTTGGTGATACTTGATGTTTAAGAACCACAATTCTGCCTTATTATTGAATTAATTTCTTGAATAAAATCTCTGCCAATGTGTCTTTGGTGAATTTATCCAATAACTATTTGGTCATTTCTAACAGTATACCCTGCCTAGGCTTTTAATTGGGTATATAATAGGATATTCTCTGCTCACTTGCACTAAACAACTGAAAGATAAATATCCTCACTTTCTAAGACAAAGCTCACACTGGATTTTGTAAGGGTTTTCTCAAATGTTGTTCATTATTGTCGCCCATATTCATTATTTTGTCATCTAGTTGATGTGTTCTTTATGAGCTTTTTTATGGAAAAAATATGAAGCTAACTCTGAGATGTAAGCAGCAAAATGTCAAGGCATCCCTTCAGCAGCACCTCAAGCTTTTTTTTTAAATTTTTTTATTTGGACATAGCAAATGCATTGGATTAGACCAGATGTATTGTTTTAAGTGTTACGTAAGTTACATAAGCCATAAGATAGAGACAAGGCACATAAAGCTGTAAATGCATGAAGTAACTGTATTGTTCTTTGTTCTTTGTATTTGCAGGGCACTACCCAAAGCTGGTGCTACATTTTGCCCTGCGGAGAAACGTGCTATTCTTCATCTTGGAGACTTATGTCCCCTCCATTCTCCTGGTGGTGCTCTCCTGGGTGTCATTTTGGATCAGCCAGTCCTCTGTTCCCGCTCGGACATGCATAGGTCTGTACTGCCTCTATAACACTGGCTCTTCTATGTGATGTTTTACAGCTAATGTGCTCCAGATATTAACATATAAAGCCTATACCAGATTCATGGCTTTGATCTTTTCACTGGGTTTGGAAAGGGCAACTTAAATAGGACCATTTTAAAGTTGGTTAATTATGTATAAATGTGGACTTTATATGACTTTAGTGTATGCATTCACAATAGCTACACATATACAGTAAAATAAAAAATGCAGCCACCACCCATAACTTAATAAGCTACAAGTATGACAAATAAGTCACTGTACAATCCTTATGAAGATGTATGGTTTGCACAAGTTTCTGTATAAGGAATGACTATAGATCCGTTCCCTTCTCAGTGTGTAGTTTTGAGCTGTGTACTTTGTATTTTGTGTGTGCATATTGGCAGAGTGATTATGCTTCAACAACCTGAGTTTCACACAGAATCTATAATCTAATCAAGACTTTTCTAATTGTGGGCTCCTATACACTTCATTTGGATGTGATTTCCGTTACGGTCTTATATAGTCTTGTGCAAATGGTGCATGAAGAAATTGTTCCAATACTGGTGCCCTCCAGTTGTTTCAAAAGACTTATAATTGTCTCTAGTTCCTTTTTTTCTTTCAGCTCCAGCAAATTACCACAAGTTTCTACTATGGCTGGGCAATATGGAGCTAAAAATCAAACATTAATCAGCTATTTTGGTCATAATGTCATATTGTGATTCACTATTTCGCTATTTATTGCAGCTCTGTACTCAAACACTGACATTGTTCCACGCTTATTTCTCCTATTGGTTATTGTACATGAGGTGCTGAATGAGTGACAGCTGGATTTAACCAGTCATAGTGAAGTGAGCTTGCGTAAATTCAGCCTGGAAGATCTACCTCATTGCTTCTCCAGAGTTTACCTGCTTCTCAGCCTTCATCACCTCATTCCAAATACTCCTCAACGGCGCTCGCCATATAGTACCTCCTCCTCGTCCAATCAGCGCCTGGTCTGCCCGTTTCAAACCCTCATCGCAGGTGCATGGCCGCTTCCCTCTGTGCCACACCTACCTCCTCCCCAGCGCCCCCTCAGCTTCTCATCTTCTCATCATTTCCTTCAGTCTTCCTCGGCCTCACCTCGACCACGTCCATCATCACAATGTCTTCTGCTGGGGTCTGACCACTAAAGAATATAACTACTAATACTTTCTCTTTGTGTCTGTCTGAGTCTCTCCAGGTTGAATTGTGAGAAAGAAAATAGTGGCATGATTTTTTCCATATCCCTGCTCTAGCTTTGGCTTCTGTATTGGACCACCCATATACAGCCTATACAAAGCTGTCCCTCTGTAGTGTTTACCATGAGGTAGCTAATCTAATGTTATCTCTGCTCCAGGAGTGACCACTGTCTTAACCATGACCACTCTGATGATGGGAGCGCGTACCTCCCTGCCCAATGCTAACTGTTTTATTAAAGCCATTGACGTTTACCTGGGCATATGCTTCACGTTCATCTTTGGAGCTCTGCTGGAGTATGCCTGCGCCCACTTCTACACCATGCAGCACCAGACGATAGAGGAGATACACAGGGTAAGTTATGGATCAGTAAAGTTTGTCTAAGTCAAAGTCTAAGTGCAAATAAAACTGGTGGGTTTAAAACAATAATTAGATAAATATATCAACAAATTAATAGGAAGAAAGTGGCAAGTAAAGTAAATATGTTTTTCTCAAATGGACCAGTATTGTCATCCTTAAAAACAAATCACCTTAAGATAATATCAAATGTGTCTGGGAAAAAGACTAGTTATTTGTCTCTATACAGTATATTTTCCAGTATTTATATTTATTTTATTTAGTATTTACATTTTTTGGGTATTAAAGCTACCAGCTGTAATTAGATTGGCCAACCTGCCCCTGTTGTATTCTCACCTGTCACCACTAGATGCTATCTGCGTTACTGCTGTCTGACAGTTACTGGACAACAAAGGGCAAAAAAACTCCAACCACAGCTGCTAATTTGTAGCATGTGTCTCTCAAATGTGGAAGACATCTCAAAAAAATCTTACAAAATTCAGAACAAAATATATGAACTTCTTTTACCAACAATAAATAACAGTTTGTCACTTCGATTGTTGATTCTGTGAAATCAGCATTGTTTCTCAGTCCTGTATTTAGATTTTCTCCTTTTTTTGTGTAAGCAGCATGTTTGTTTTTGACACCAAAAGAGCATGCGTCTCTCTGATTGGTTAATCCATCTGTCAATCACGCTCTCTGAAATCATTGAGACATGATGCAGCTCCAGATCCACTCGTCTTTTTTAAAGTTTTGTCAAAGCGAGTGGTTCTGGCTGGTCAGGTAGTGTGCCAGCTTTGGCCTGACAGAAGAAAACCAGAGAGAAATGAGGAGGGCAGGGCAACAGGTTTCATTTGTGCCATCAAAAAAATCATATGAACTTGCAGGTGGTAGATTTAAGTTCATGTTTAACTTCTGTGTGCAATGGGTCAATTTAATCATTGTAGATAATTACATCCTAATCTTGTATCGTTTCACTTTAGGATCTTTTGCGAGAGTTACATGAGTCCAAAGGGAATGGTGCAATCCCAATAATCAGCTCCACTCAGCCAAAACAGCAGCCTGAGGTCGGGTCCACCACACAAGATGAACCCACCACGGAGCAGTCGCCCACCCAGGAAGTGGTTATGAACGGGGAGGCCAAAGAGAGCTCCAAGGGCCAAGGCTGTGGTCTGTCTACGGTGAAAGACGCATCCCGACGTGCTGCTGCAGTTTTTGTAGTTGAAAATCCGCACAATATTGACCGCCACGCACGCACTGTTTTCCCAACTGCCTTCTTCTTTGTGAATATTCTCTACTGGCTCTACTATCTCTGCCTCTAAGTACAATAAGAAAAACATGCTGCCTCAGTTGTTTTACCATCTGCAAGCTGCTCTACCTCCGCATAATGGATCTTCAATGGGAGACTGTAAAATATTCATGGTTTAGCGCTTTTTTGTACCATACAAACTGCTGTGCATTTGGCTAAAGCTTTATTAGGTATGGGTGGGTTAATGGCTATACTGACATATGAGCATGTGTATATCTACTACTGAGATCAATAATTTCAGTCATATTAAGGCTGCCTGAATTACAATTCTCTATAGGCTACTCTGCTGCAAATACTGCCTTCATAACAAAGTGGCTTTTTTCATGTCATATTGTAAATTTTTATCGTAATCATATTAAACATTTGACTACCAAAAACTGAAGACATTGTGTGTCTGTGTTGCATTCAAGGACCAGATTATGTCTGTACTTTTTCTGGCTGATAGTGCGAAGTGTGAGGCTATAAACTTAATTGCACCTGCTGTTGTTGTTCATTAAAAATCACTTTGCCCTCAAACCAGTGCTTACAAATACAGAGACTTAAAGGTCCTATGTTACACAAAATTGACTCTTGTGAGATTTAAACCACATTAGAATGCTGCTACCTCCTCAAAAACATACTAGGATTAAACCTTTATCATTAGTTTGTCTATATTTCCAAAGCTCAAAATGCTCTCTTCCACCTACTGATGTCATGAAGTTGTAGTTTTAACAGCTTCTTTTACCTTTAGTTCAGTCAAGAAGGGCAAAACCAGGGTTGAAATGAGTTATTCTAGTGAAGGTTTATGGAGTTTTCAAATACAGTGGAGCTCTTCCTGTATTACCACATGACATCACAACGTGGAACAGAGTGTTTACTGTTACAGAAAAGATCTCAGCCTAAATATGCAGGGTTTGCGTGTTAAACATGTGTGAATGAAACAAAACAAAACTCCAGGTATGTTTGTGATGAGGAAACAACATCCATCCATCCATCCATCTTCTCCCGCTTAATCCGGCTGGGTCGCGGGGGCAGCGTGCTGCCCAATACTCATAGCACCTGACCCCCCCTATGAACCCCTCTGCAGGTGGTGAGCCCACAGGAGGGAGGAAACAACATTATAACAGAAAATCAAAAAATTGCGTTATAGGGGCCCTTTGATTGACGCGTGTCTGCAAACCTGCGAAAAAGCACCTTAGCATTGCGCTCACTACAAATGTGTATGTTTATTTGATTTGTGGTGATCATTTGAAATCTGCTGCCTAAAGCGCTTGCCTCAGTATTCTCCCCCACTTCGGCTCACCCCTTCTCCATATTCATTTACTGCATTCATAAATCTCATTGTGGTTTATCGGGCTGTTCTAAAATGCAGCTTCTATCAGTTCTATGTTATGTATGACGTTGCATCATAGTGTGGAAAAACTGTGGGAATGTTCATGTATAAAGCATTTGAAAAGGCTTTTATACAGGCTTCAGACCTCCACAAATAGAATTTAATTTCACTCCATTGTGACCCCTTGTGGTAAGATTTGATACTAAAATTCATTCAACTTTTATCTTAAACTTAACTATATTACACAAAATGGATTCCTGTGAGCTTTAGGCTATATTATAATGTTGTTCCAGCATCAAAAACATACCTGGAGTTGTGCTTTTTCATTTATACGTTTAAGTAATCCTGCTCTACATCTCTGTTCCACTTTATGATGTCATGCAGTGGCCATTTTCAAGTTAACAGTTACCTTTTTACCTTTAGTTGAAACAAAACAAAACTCCAGGTATGTTTGTGACAAGGAAACATAATTATAACATAGATCAGAAAATAGCATAATATGGGACCTTTAAACTATTTGGTCTGTCTGTTGCACACATTTTATTTACATTTGTACCAGCTTATAACTGATATAAAGATTTTAATGAAATGTACACACCAAAATCAGTAATTGTCACTCAAGAATAGAAATGACTAGCAACTACCAACCACTGTTATCGGCTTATACATTTAAAATAACCACACAGATCTGCATTTCAACTATACAATTTATTATTAAAACCTTTGGAAATAAGACATACAGTTACATTATTGCTCCCTGATACGAACAGAGGACAGTAAAGTGCAAAAATCTCCCACACTGAGCACAGTTTTACAATTATGTTAATATTGAAACGAGAACTTAATGGTTTTGAATGAGAAGCACATTGTTAGTCACTATAAAGCAGGAGCGTACAGTATATAATCTATAACCACAGACACTGCCGCAGTTTTTGCTGAAACCACATTATTTTTCTAGTTATGGTTTAGCTCCCATAAATGTCTTAGAGCCTCCAGCTTCAATAGGAGAAACTGATAAGTGCAGTCAATTTAAATGCAGTAATTGTGTGGCATACAGCTGAATAGCCCTGACACCCACTGTATGTTTTAAGATGATCTGGTATGAAAGTCAATATAAAAATACATTTAAACAGTAGTCATCTTTCACTATGTACAGACATATCCACACATTAAAGGCACTTCCTGGTTTAAATCCACTCTTTTTCCATAACATTTCTCCGTTGTCCACATGCCACTTAAATATTAAACATTTTTCACCCTTAAAAACACTACTCACACTTGCATAAATGCTTTCAAAACACAATTCACAATCTTATTTCCAACTTGAACCAATGCCAACACTTGAATACAGAGAGAATTACCTCATTCATGTAACAAGTAAAAATTAAGAGGGATGTACCTCCACCTAGGGGCCGAAGTCTTTCATTACAAATAATTCACAATTATTCACAAGGAATGTTTGCAGTATGATCCCACCCCACGAGTCTGTTTTGTAGTTCTTGCAACTGTACTTCCTTAACTTCCTTTCTTTGATTCCCATTCCTGAAAAAATAAAAATAAAGAAATAAATGACTCAACCACACTTAATTAGAACTGTACAATACAATCACATTTTACTACTATACTCAACTATTTCCCATATTAAAACTACCAAAGTATTATTTATTATCTGATAAAATATAGAGGCACAAGTTAGTTCAAATCACAGTTCTCTGCATTAAAAGTCATTGTAATTCAAATGTATTCAGTTTAGGTTCTTTCAAAATAACATTTTAACAGCCTTGATATAGTCTTTTCATTTTATCTAGGCTTTGGACTGGCACAAAAGATAATCACTGAAGATGGAGAACTGTCTGCTTCACCATCTTTCTAAATGTTAATACGTTAATGGAGGGTCATGTCTGCAGTTATGGAAATCCATTTTACCTTTGCTTTCTGCATGACGGTCCCAGTTGAGGAGGCGTACACAGATGGCGGTCTCCTTCTCAGCTCAGCTGCACAGTTCACAGGTAAACCCTCTATGTAGATGTTCTGATGCTTCTTATTGTTAGATGCCTGGAAATACAAAATAAAGTGTGTGTGTGTGTGTGTGTATATATATATATATATATATATATATATATAGATATATATATACACCAGTGATGCAGATTCTACGCCTCCCCTGCGTGCACTTTATTTTGCAATAGCCTGTTTTCAGGGGCTTTTTTGTTTTTTGTCATCTAATACGGAAGATATGGATGTCAGTTGCTGTGAAATGTTATGCTTTGCAATAATAAACATTTGTACAAAGCCAGCCCATTCACTTTTCTGTGCTGATAAGAGAATTACAATGGTTTTTCATGTGACAAAAATCTGCGATTAAAATGAGATTAATCGAGAGTTAACTATGACATTCGTGCGATTAATCGCGATTAAATATTTTAATCGCTTGACAGCATATATATATATATATATATATATATATATATATATATATATATATATATATATATATATGTAAACATATAAATCCATAAATAAGGATATGTTTGAGTCAGTGTTCATTGTGACAAGACATTTCTATTTAGTTTTAGTCTTTGTCTTTTCACTAAAATTTGTTTTAGTCCAAATTTTGTGGAATAAATATATTTTTGTTTTGGTTTACAAAAAAGGTTAATGCTAATTTGGTGGACTAAAACAATAAGAGATTATATAGAAAATATATTTAAACTGTAATAAACTGTACTGCATTATTTGATGAAGTTCCTTAGACATTGAGTCTGGGTTGCAGTTGAAACAATGGAAAAATGATAAAAATGGAATGTGGATTTAAATACATAATAAATAATAATAATAAATACAATCTTAGTCCTTTTTAGTTGATGGATTTTTTTTTTACTTTGTCAAAAATTGTAATTTAATGTAATGTAATTTTAGTTTTACGTTTAGTGTATATGATTACATTTTGTTAAGTCTTTATTTAGATAGATAGATACTTTATTGATCCCGAAGAAAACTCAAAATTAGTAAAAAAAACAAAAAAAAAGTAAATTAAAGATTTTAGATGACAAAATAAACACTGGTAAAGGTCCATAAAAGCTACCTTGGCTGGTGGTTTGGTCTGCACTGGGGACACCATGCCTCCTCCTGCCAGACTCTTCTGCAGGTTTTCTTTCACTTGGGTCAGTTTCAGCTCCAGATCCACCCTCTCGGCTTCTTTGGCTCGACATTTCTCATCCAACTCAGCCACTCGCTTGTTCAGGAAGGTCTTTCTCCTCTCTGCACAATAAACAAGTCCAGATGAAGACATTGTCATTCGCACATTTGAATGATGCTTCATTATTACCTGATTATTATTATTATTATTACATGAACCTTTAGTTCAGAAGATAATGTAAACTCCAGAGTTGTGTGATGAAGGTATAAGGAGTTTAAAAACACAGTGGAGCACCTCCTTTATTACCACATGACATCACAAAGAGTACTTTCTGTTTGAGAGGAGAACTCAGCTTAAATATGCAGGGTCTGTGTGTTAAACATGTGTAAATGAAACAAAACACAACTCCAGGTCTGCTTGTGATGAGGAAACAATATTATACCAAAGATCGGAAAATACTATGAGCCCTTTAAAACATGAGAAGAACCCACTGAGTAATAATACATTTCCTCTACCTCTGTGGGAGAACTGTGGAGGTGGTTTCAGATTAAAAGAATATCAAAGCATTCTAGTTAATTTAAAAACACATTTATTCAGGCTGTAAAAACACGAGCTCTCTGATGCAATGAGGGGCAATATTTATGTCCGTGTAATGTAATAAGTAGAAATAAAGATGGGATGATTTGTACTGGATTGGAGCCCAGCAGTAAGGGAATATATTTACACAAGGGACTACAGGTGAAAAGGCTAGACTTTAAAAGCGCTCAGCCACATCAGTAACACGCCAAAATAACAAAATAAGTATTGTAATTTTGTGCAGTATAATGTGGATATGGAAATATGGAAACTAGACATGAAGTGTTGTTTAGAAACATTCTAAATATTGGAGATAAATTCATGTCTTGAGTTCATTATTTGTTTGTCTTTTTTGGTTTTTGGGGAGGTGGTAATAAATATAGTTTTTGTTGTTTATGTATATGACAGACCTAGAATTTACTAGAATTTATTAGAAATGTATAAACATGACTTTATCTTGTATCTAAAAGTAACCTTTATTATTTAAAGCTACCATCTGTAAGTTTGTTTTGTTTTGTTTCACCAGTAGATGGCAGATGTGCGAACTGTTCCCTCCTTTTACCTGGACTTTGTTCTGTCTCACCTGCGCTTTCTGTTTTCTTCTGTCAGGCCAAAGCTGGCACAAGATCAGACTGCAGTAACATAGATAGCATCTAGTGGTGATATGCGAGAATGCAACAGATAGTAACTTTAAACTTCACAGTATAGAGTAGTAATAAAAGTATTTGGTTATTTCTCAACCAAATATGGGTTGAAATATGGGAACTGAAGGCTCCTACATAATGAATATTTGCAAATAAAGTGTATTATTAGTGAAAGTCAGAAATTGTTTATTATTTTTTAGACATTTTGATTGAATAATGTCACTGTCTTTATTATTAAAATATTATCTATAGACCATTTAACAATTTTGTTTTTCTTAGTCTAGGCTGATACTTACCATGCGCCGTTTTCAGTTCTTCTTTAAGCACTTTCTTCTCTTGTCTCAGAACCAACAGCGCCTTTCTTATCCCATCTTTCTCTCTCTCCAGCTCTTCTTTCTCCTTCAGGTATCGTTTGGCGTCCTCCTCCGCTCGAGTTTTCCCATAGCGGCCATATTGGTTGGCATCTAAGTGAGGAAGACATCAGGGAGCAGGAAGCTTTATTAAAGGGTCACTGGGGTTATGGGAAGAAAGAACTTAGACACACCTAGATCAATACCCGTGTCAATTGATTTTCACACTTTTTTTGACTGAATCTGACCTATTTTCTATTTCAAACAAGAAACCTGGAAGTAATAGAGTAATAAAAACCAAGCACTCACGCAGGGAGGGGTCGTGTCACAGCTAATGCTTCCAACCAATAAATCTTAAATTACAACTCAAGTCTAAGTCCTTCTTTGATGTGGCAAAAAGGACCAAAAACGCAGTGACCACACCAATATACTTTACAGAGAGCTACTGGGCCTACTTTATCTAGATGGAAGAAAGCAACTGTCACAATGGAAAAATGGGAGAATTAGTTTAGATTGAAACTGAAGAAGATGATGGTGAGGGTAGAGGGGCAAACCACATGAAAGCTAAGGTTTTATGGCAGGGATTGCTCTATGGTGACAGGATATACCCGAGTTGGACGAGCACCAGTGTGATTTTTCATCTATATGGGAGTAGTTATAAGGGTAGGACTTACTCGAACCTGTTCGCTGGAGTGAGATGGGGGGTTTGGTCCGATCTGAGTCGCTGCTGGAGAAACTGGAGCGCCGTTTGCCATGGTCCCCACACTGCTCAGACTGGAGGGAGAGGATGAACCAAGTAAATATATCTGAAAAACTAGTTACACTGATATTAATAAGTAATAGTAAAATAATATGTAGGCTACTTTTGGAAATAAAAAAATCATCAAGACATGAGATTTTACACTGAATTACATAATGAGTTAATTTTTTAGTTTTTTTTTTTTTTCAGAAGTGCCATTAAAAAAATTTAAAAAAACATATCAAAGGTTTACAATTCACTCTTCTTATTGGAGTTGAATCTATTTAAAACAACTCCCTTCTTTCAGCAAACTGCCTCAGCTATACTGTTGTTAATTATATGTGTAGATACTGGTATCAAAAAGAAAACAAAAACTGAGATACTGTTTTTACAAATTAACTCAAAATATTTTTTTATTCCAATTTATTCTTTTAATAATTAGTTCATTTGTAGAATTTGGATTATCTCACTGTACCTTGTTTACCTGGTTTAGCCTTACTTTAATCATGATTTAAGCTGCCCTGTCCATCCACTCAAAATACATATATAAACTAAGTCCAACTGCAACTGAATGGATTTCTACAAATAATCAGAGCACAGTTGCCCAATTATGGAGAATATACTGAGTGAAGGCTGATAATTTCTGTCTTAGAGATAAAAATATAAAAACATCCAGCCCCATTTTACAAAAAAGTCAGTGATTATGGTTGGTCAGTCATGTTTTCAAGTTGCGTTGCGTAACTTTTCTGATGGAGCGTCCATTACCTGCTTCTATCTATAGATATGTCATTGCTCTGCCTGGAATGTTCCACAGTATGACATTAAACAGCTCTACATTACAGTTATTCAATTAAAACATCTCAAAACTACCTAGAAAGACAGCATTCTGACTGTGAGTGTGGTTGTGGTTGTCTCTCCACAGTTCTGACATGTACCTGGGTCTGGTTTGGTCTCCAGGAAGGTAGAAATACATCTAATACTATACTGTGAAACATTCCAGACAGCAGAAAAGTTACACAATGCATCTTTAGAGTCATATTCCTCCAAATGTCAAAGAGGATGTGTGCAGAGAGCAGGAAAGTCCATAAACCAAAGCCCTGTCCTTCAGCATTTACTGTGTGTGGAAGCGTGAGTGAGGCTGCAGGCGCTGGGGGCTGTTTCTAAAGCATGTCTTTGGGGTTAAAACAGCAATTTACAGGCCGTAAAAGTGCCATGACCCCCTGCCTCCTCTCACCCTTCACACTTCCCTTTGTTTTCTCTAGTTTTTCTTTTTTTTTTCATCCCGGTTTTTTCACCTTGTGCCCTTTCCCTCTCTGGACAGGCGTGTAACATGGCTCTGCTGGTGACTCTGCTTTAAAATGATTAGAGGTATCAAATTCAATGATGGGAACTAACAGCTGAAGATGCAAGCACATATAGAATACATTATGGAAGAAGAGGTGAGAAAATCTGGAGTGTAATTGTTATGACATTCTTTGCATAACAAGACCAGATATTTTGTTATTTACAAAGAAAATTATGTTACTTAATGGGCCCATATTATGCTATTTTCTGATCTGTGTTATTTCCTCATAAAAAAATAAAAATAAATAATGATTAAAACACACAAATCCTGCATAGTTAGGCTGAGTTCTTTTCTCAAACAGGAAACACTCTGTTCCACCTTGTGATGTCATGTGGTAATACAAGAAGCGCTCCACTGTGTTTTTAACTCCATACACCTTCATTAGAATCATTTAGATAATTTCAGCCCTGGAATTTCCCATCTCTACAAAACAAACTTAAAAGGTAGCTGTTCAACTTCAAAACTACCACTTCATAATGGAACAGAGCATTTTGAACTTTGGAGACATGAACAGACTAATAAACCAGGATTGCTCAAACAACTGTGCATGAAACAAATCACAACTCCAGGTATGTTTTTGAAGTAAGAGCATTATAAGATGCTTTAAACCTCACAAGTGTCAATTTTGTATAATATAGGACCTTTAAATTATTTTTTCCAGTTTCAGTTATTGAAATTATGATTCAGTAGTGATATATCTAGCAGTCCAACTTCTTACTTCTATTTACATGAGTGCAAAGTGTAAAACATTGCTTTTTAAAATGCTTAGTAATACTCTATCTTTACTTATATGCTCTTTGGAGCTTTCACTTGGTGTAAAAGATGTACTTATTTAACAGTGATAAGATTTGAATATCCCTTGTGGTTTATGGAAAGGGTTGTTACAAGATACATTTTTGAGTAGTTGTTTTGATTTTTATTACTTTTTTGTTCCAGATGAGTAAATTAAAAATTTCTGCTCCTCTGCTTATCTCCCTTTATATCATGCAGTATCTTAGACCCACCTGCATGTCTTCATTTGGGACGTCATCATAGTCTGGGGAACTTGAAGTAGTGGCCCACCTACAATCACCAAGAAAACAAATGTAGCGTAATATTTAGATAAGTCACTTTTGTCCTCAGTTTGACCCTGCAGAGAATAATCCACTAAATATCGAGGCGTGTTCCACTCACAGGAAGGAGTGTCTCACAGCATCGCGGATGTTGGCGATGGTGTCCACGTCAACGTAGTCATAATGGAGGGACTCAGGATCTGTCAGAGAGCCCGACTCTGCTAACAGGACGCCCAGCCACCGGCCCATTTCCTCTGAGCTGCTCGCCTACACAGACAAGGGCACGAGGAGGGCAGGATAAACGTAGGGGATACGTTATTTGATGACATTTTGGATCGAGAGACTGGAAGTTACTGGAAGTTACAGTTAGAGGTTAGTTGAAAATTTAAGGCAAAAGATTGTATGTTTTTACTTTTGAATTCATTTTTGAAAGCGGCCGTTATTGGAAAAAAAACTACATAGCAACAAACCAAGCAACAAAACTACCTCCAGCTTATTTCCATGGAAATGTTATTGGTTTGCCTGGTATGTTCCACAGTATGGCATTAAACGTAGTAAATACGATTAACTGAGAGCAGGACCATGCTTTAACCGCCCTCTTCTCCTCACCAGTGAATCACAGCTCAATTTCCCAGAAGCCTACTTGTAGCAGCCTTTCCCATCTTCCCAGTTTGGCTAACTCGACCCCACCCTCCCAACCCCTATCTTGTATGTCAGACATAAGACGAGGGGAGTCCCATTTTGGCTGGACCAATTGAAGATTGAGACTGAGCCCCCGCCCACGAGTCTCAACCCAGCCATCTCCGCCCCACCTCATACACTTATCAATAAACCTCTTCTTTGCAGTGTTGTTGTTGGTATGGTGCTTGCTAGTGAAGCATATCTATTTCCATGGTAACAGGCATGTAACTCCACCAGGCCAAGTTACAGGTCAGATCTGTGGAGATGTTACCTTGCTTGAATGAATGAATTCATGCATGTTTTTTGTTGAGCAATAAAAACATCTGTAACTATATTAAATGTAAGATTAAAGTTTATGTTACACTATGGAACATTCCAGGCAAAGCAATATCATCCCCATGGAAACGAGTGGCAAATCCTTCACTACAAAAGTTACATCTGTTGTATTGGAAAAGCAGGAGTGATGAAAGATTGGCACTGTTGCCATAGTAATATTATATGACAATAATATATGCTGCATGGTGAAGTGTTCATACTCACGCCTTTTCATTTCAGCTTCATGTTAGATGACAACGTTTTGAAGACTTTTTACATTCAAAAGATTTAGTTTTAAATTATTAATCACTATGGCAACAGCCCTAATTTTTCATATTTCTCAATCCCATCAATAAACGTGGAAGGTGAAACTCGTGAAAAGTCCACATGTCACAAAAGGAATTCACAAATTGTGGTTATGACATTTTTCTATTCTGTGTAAGTAAATATTATGTTAATTATGCAACCCAAATGGGGAATACCTAAATATATTACAGACCACCACATGGGTGTGTAACAGGTTTTTCTTCTTTCTTAAATGACATTCTATAGTGTATAGTATATATACTATAGCATAATATAGTGTATAGTAGCTAGATGGTAGTTTTGCCATTGGCCATTTGGAGTTAACTGTAGCTCTGTGAATGAAACCTCACCTCGAGAGCAGCCACCTCATTACTGTTCCTCATGATCCGAAAGGCAAACGGGTGCTTGGGTCCCAGCCCGGGCACCACCTCACAATCGTGCAGTGGGACAGAGGGCAGAGAGGTGCGAGCGTCACCCCTGTTGTTATATAAACGCAGGTATCCTTTGGACACACAGCACCACTGCTCCCTCCACACTTGGTTCACTAGTACCAACATGAAGCCTGCAGGAAGCAAAGAAACGCAGAAATACAGTACTGAGCAAAGGTTTGTATGTAAGTAAAATATGTAAGTATGTGCGTAAAAAAATGAATGGGTTAATGACCATTTTGGAAAAAGATACATTTGGAAGTTATTTTTCCTATTTTTGTATCATATTTAAGCTTTGCACACAGATGACACTGAGATCATAAGGCTAGTTGTAGTTGATTCTCCATTTTTATATAAAACACATCTCTATGAGTGTGTTCTCACTTGTATAAACTGGAAATAAACTACCTGGAACTAAACATGGACAAGGTCAGAACTTAACCAGGACTAGAACAGGTCCAAACCAAGTCTACATCAGGATTAAACTGGTTTCAAACCAGAACTGAACAAGGACAAGTGTGAATGCACCCATAGGTTCAACTGTGTGGGTCTGGGCTAATAGACAGATGTTATGGAGTCACTTTTGAGTGGTTCTTCCGTTCTTTTTTTTTTTCTCTCTTATATTTTTGTCGCAATTTGTGTACTCTGAGGCACCACTGAACTTTTTAGTTTACCTTGTCGAGGATCATTGAACGCAGCTCCTGGTCTGGGAGGCTTTTTCTTGGAGAAGCTGATGATTCGTGTAATTTTACGACCGGCAGCGAACGCCCCACGCTTCACTTTACCTACATCAACAACACAAACACTGTTGTTGTAACATAAAAGTTTCATTTGCCAGTGCAGTAATTCATGTAGAGTCATGTTTAACTTGTCTTACCGTTTTCTTTGCAGGTTTCCCCAGTGGACACACCCACACTATCTGAATCTGAAGTGTTCCTCTCAGCTGACAACCTCTGAAAAAAACAAACAAACAAAAAACATAACATCTCAAAATTCAACATGTAATTTATTTTAAAGACTGCCAATAGACAAAAACTGCATCACCTGGTCTAGCATTGGCTCAAACTCTGCCCTATAATTTTGACTTCCCCTCTTTGTTCCACAATGACACCAGAGCAAAGCAATTGTTAAGGAAAATTGATGTTGACAGCACAATTACAGCTTGTCTTGACTTTTCCACACCTTGGTCATAAAGATGAATTGCAGCCAGTGGGTAAAAATTAGAGCTGGGCGGTATGACCAAAAATTGATATCACGGTATTTTTTTAAATTATCACGGTATCACGGTATTTAACGGTATTTTTGTCTTTGGCTAAGTGGAGTGTGATAGAGTTGGTAATATCATTCCAACGTTTGCTTTTCTTGTCATAGACGGTCCCTTTAGCAAACGCGCCTACCAGGGACGTCTGTGTAGTGTTTTGTGCTGCAGTGCCAACGTTACGCAGAGATTGGGGAGAAGATGCAGATTTTACTAGGGCTGAAACGATTACTCGAGTAACTCGGATAATTCGATTACAAAAAATATTCGGGGCAAATTCTTTGCCTCGAGGCTTCGTTTAATTCATGTCACCAAAGTCAATTTATTTAAAATGTCTCTGCTATCGTATCACTCCTCCTTTGTAGACTGCTGCGCCAGTCTGGGATCACTGTTTCACACGGACAGTTATCAATGACGTACATTTCAAAGATTTGAAGCGGCGCGATTTATTCCACGGTGTGGAAATGGCAGATAATGATGTGGCCGGTGCCAGTGTGCACTGGCAAAGCCAACCTGATGTACCACAACAGTACGTCTTCAATGCTGCAGCACTTAAAGCGAAACTTAAAGCGTGAACTGTACTTCTCTAAGCGGAGTCGGAGAATCTACGAGGTAATGTACTTTTACGATTGCTCACTGAAATGAAAAGTAACGCCTATTAGAATGTACAGTATTTGTAATTATTTGTAACCTGTGTTATGAGTCGATAGTAACGAGGCATAATGAGCAGCAAGAGAGCAAATGATCTCACTCAAATCGCTCCCTTCCTCACGTATACACAGACACACGCACACACTCGGTGTTTCCCACATCAGAAACGTCTAGTTCGTTGTTCTACTTTTACCAAAAATCTGATTTAATCTAGAACCGCTGGCATCAATTCCAATATCAGAGAAAGGAAATATTTTATCGACGCTTACTTAACACTTATGTGTTCGCTAGTTCTATATTTAGCTTATTAATTAGGCTAGTTAAAGGATTAACGTTGTCACTTAGAAAACTCCTGTCTTATAAGCCAATAAGCCAAAGGTTTTACACTTGTTTAAAAAAAATGTTGACTTTAAATAAAAACCTTTTTGTGAGGAATAACAGCAATTGCTTGCTCATTTTAAGAGGCCTTTCATGTTGCGTTACACACTATTGATATAGTTGTATAAAAACAAAAAAGTGTGATTTATCCGATTACTCGATTAATCGATGATATAATCGACAGAATACTCGATTCCAAAAATATTCGATAGTTGCAGCTCTAGATTTTACTTTCATGCAATCTTCGTATTCCAGGATATGATTGTGGCGGAGGTGGTGAAGCAAGTTGCTTGTGTTGCCTCCTGCAGCTAAAACATTAGGTCGACAACACTTACAGATGATGCGTGTTTGATCCGCGTCAGATTTTTTAAAACCGAAGTATTTCCAAACAACAGACACGGCTCCCTTTTTCGGAATGAGTTCTGTGTCTGTGTCTGTGTCATTTTCTTCGTCCATGCTCACCGTTCAACTCGCTATCCTTACCACCCTAGTCTCTGCCACTACCGCTCTCCTGCAGAGTTGGCTTGTTTGGTGTAACACTGAAAAACAGCCCCCGCTCAATCTACCGCTGTGCGACGTTCCGCCGCTCTGTGTTGCCGACATATGCGCGCACACACGGTATGGCGGTAAATAAAAAATTCATATCATAAAAATAAAAATTACCGGTATACCGGTTCAAACGGTTTACCGCCCAGCCCTAGTAAAAATGACACACAAAAACAAAACCCTGTACCTTGTCAAGTTCGTTTTTTCTCGAGATGACCGGAGATGTGTCGTCAGGGGCAGTGGTCTGGCCTCTCACCTCTCGGATCACCTGAAGAAAATATATTGTCAGTTTAATTTCAGTAACAAAGGAGCACCATAGTTTGGACAGAAAAAAAAAAAAAAACACTGAATGTAGCCAACTATGCAAAACCTGGACATGGGTGAGTATAATAGGGATCAATGTTTTCTGCTAGAAAGTTTGTCACCTGCTTATATGGTGAAAGTGTTATTGTTTTGTCAGTAATGTTCCAGTCAGTATAGCATCTACCTAACACTTACTCAAGCCATTTTATGTCAAAAATATTTGGTTACATGCTTGTTTCCAAGGAGAGCGCCAAATTTGATGCCATTTTGTGGAACGTTTCATTCAAATTAAGGACATCTCATTGGGGAAAAGACAGTTTCAGATTCTTACATATATCCCCTTTAAATTAATGTTTGTGTTGTTTTTGTAACTTTATAATTTTGCATTCTATATTTGTATACTATCAATTAGAAGTAATGTAACTGCGAAAATTGTGACATCGTTTAATAATGTGTTTTCTAGTGGAGGATGCAACGCCTTGTCTCCATGGAAATGTTATGGCGTCTAGAATGTTCCACAGTATAGATTAAACCTATCTATCACGATGGGGACAAGCAGGCTACAGCACTACGTTACATTACAATTCAGATCTGTGGAGAGACAGAAGTTATTATTGTATTTTTGAGCGATAGAAACGCCTGTAATGAATAAATGCTAAAGGGATATGTTTAATATGATACCATGGAACATTCCAGAGAAAGCAATAATCTCAAGCAGGTAGCGGACCCTCCATAAAAGTTCCGCAGTGCAACTTTGAGCAGGACTAGATCAACCAGATTGAATGTATGTATACTTGGTCAGAATACAGTTGAATCCTAGGACTCTCCAGGACTATAAGTGGACTTGGGGCTTGGGGGCTCACCCACATATGGGAGAAGTCTGCACCAGATTCTCATGCAAAAGGTCCCTGTGCATCATGTTTTTCAAAACTACCTGAATACTCTAACATATTCTTTCTTCACGACCTGTTCCCCATCAATCCTGGTTCTGTCCTTGAAACTCTCCCTCAGTCCCAAACAAATACTAAATAATGTATACTCACTCTGAGCCACCGGTGAGCCTGCTCCTTGCTTTGAACAGCCAGTACAAGGGCATCCCCATTGGGCAGAGTGAAGCGCAGCTCGTGATGCTTCCTCTTGCTGTCTTTAGGAGCATAGACCACAGTGCACTGGGGCAGGAGCAGGTCCACGTAGGGGGTCGTGTCCTTGGAACTCTTGTAGCACTTAAAAGAACATATAACTTTGTATTTGCAACTGCAGTTTTACACATGCTCTAAAGCGGCACAACAATATTTTTTGTTTAGTAGAGATTGGCAAATTCCAGGGGCTGAAATGATACAAATCGTTCTAGTGAAGGTGTATGGAGTGTATGGAGAACTCTGTGTGTTTTCCATTTGAGAGAAGAACTCCGAAATATGCAGGGTTTGTGTGTTAAACATGTGTGAATGAAACAAAATAACATTGTAACATTGTATCAAAAGTAGCGTAACATTCTTTAAATCATGATCCAGAGACCATTTTAAACACATCTCAGAGGATTATTGAAAGATGATTGAAAGTATAAATAACGGTGTTAACTAGACTAAAAGAACATGCATTTCAGAATATTTTTAAAGTGATCTTAATTATATTGTTGTCAGATTTTATTCCACATATAAAGACCCAATAAAGACAAGATATTTTGTTTGAAGAGGCCAAAGGTCATTGTATAACCTAAAATAATTTGGTTTTGGCATCTACTGTATCCAAAAGAAATGTAAGTAAGTGAATGGAGACTTACCTGCAGTCTGTTTTCTCGTATTACAGTGAGCTGTTTGGCCCACTGACCGAAGCGTTTCTTGCGCAGTAGAAATGCACAGATGCGACAGTCCCGGGCAGGAGGCATGGAGCTCATCTCCTCTGAGGGCCACTGGTGGGTCAGTTTGACACCAGGACTGCGCTCCTCCTCGTCCTCCTCGTAAGACTCATAAGAACTGCTCAGAGCATCAGAGTCGTTGTCTGGAGAAGTAGCACAGATTCATTGGTTCATTAGTTTCATACGATGCAAAGAATCATAGAGTCAGCTTTACATCATTCACTCATACACACACACACACACACACATTCCTACACCAGTGTACACAGACATTGGGGGCAAGATGGGTTAACTGTCTTGTCCAAGGACGCAACGACAGTGGGAGTGGAATCACACTGTCAACCTGTTTGATACTTATGTCAAGAGCAGGATTCAAACCCCCAACCTTTCAGTGAACACTCTACCAACTCAGCTACTGCATAATTTGTATCATTTCAAATCTACTAAACTCAAACTCAAACATGCGAATGACACAAAACGCAACTCCTGGTACGTTTTCGAGGAGGTAACAACATGGCTTTAAGCTCACAAGGACTGCACGTTTTCTGAGTTTATCTTTACTTTATACAAGTGTACTTCCTATTTTTTTCCCTGAATTAGACCAGGTTACCTTAGGTCACTTATCCCTTGTTATGAACTTATTTGGAAATGACTGACAAAGCAGACTGTATGAATCAATGATTGTCACTAATATTCGTTGGCCGTTCAACCTTATTTACTACAATTTAAGAATCATACTCACAGGAAGTCCACTGTCAATCTGTCTGTAATCTAGTCAAGAGCAGGATTCGAACTGCCAACCTTTCGGCTCAGTGAACACTCTACAAACTGGGCTACTGTCCCATATACGCTTTTTTCGCGGAGGTACAATTTTTGCTATTTGATATCCACAACAAACTAAAGATGATACAGAGGGCAGAAGCACATTATGTAAGTACTCAATAACTGTTCAGATTGCTATCTAGTGTCTACACACGCAACATTAGATACTTTAGAAGACATCTTAGAAGACGTCCTTTTAGATGAATGTTTAAAGGGCCCATGATATGCTGTTTTCTGATCTACGTTATGTTTCTTCATCACAAACACATCTGAAGTCGTGTAGTGTTTCATTCGCAGATTCTCTCAAACAGGAAACGCTCCACTTTGTGATGTCATGTGGTAATACAGGAAGTACTCCAAACTCTATACACCTTCACTAAAATCATTTGGGCAATTTCAGCCCTGGAATTGCCTATCTCTACTGAACTAAAGGTAAAACATAGCTGTTAACTTAAAAACTACCATTACATGAACAGAGAATTTTGATCTTTGGAAATGTAGACAGACAGAATAATATTTTTGAAGTGGTAACAACATCATAACATGGCTTATTTTTGTGTAATATTGGACCTTTAATTGCTTTTTCCTTGACTGTGCTTTACTGCTGCTCTGTTCTTACCTTTTTGTACTTCTTAAATCTTATATGTAATTCTTTTTTTCTTATGTTGTAATTGTTTTGTTGTGCACTCACAGGAAGTCTAGCTGTCTACTGGCAATGGATGGGGTTCAATTTTAAACAAATAAACACATAAATCAGACAGACCCTGGGGGAGGTAACAATACTGAGAACTATGGGAAACGCTCCAGACCCACTTCCCTGTGTCTTGCTTAAAACACATTTACATAGATAATTGTAATGTTACTTACACGAATTTTTCCGATGCGAGTTGATACACGTTGTGGGGTAGTGGTTTTCTGCATCTTCATAACCATCTTCTATTGGAGGACCAGGCCTGACTGAAATGGGAGGACATGAGAATTCAAATTAGATCTTAAAGCTTACGTTTGGTGTTCGATGTAACTAAACCCTTGTAATTTGACTTGCTATATGTCTATGTTTCTATAAATGACAGTAAACTAGGGTAACGTGAGAGGTTTTTGGTAGAAAAATGCCATGCAGGCGAGTGGCTTTGGTAGACCAGAGGAAGAGCCACTAACCTCTCGTGATGATGTACTCGGGCAGCGTGCCAGGGCTGAGGGGGACGGCCTCTTCGTAGTACTCTTCGGGGGGAGGGGTGTTGGGCAGAGGCGGAGGGGACTCGGCTGAATGGGACGTGGGAGAGTCTGTACTGTCCTGTAAATGTTCAAACACAAATATACTCTAGTCGCCATAATTGTGACAGATGTTCAACAAAACCGCAGCGAGCAGACGGCATGAATCAATGGTTGTCACTAATATTCAGGTGTCTTTTGCAGTTCAACATGATTTACTACCATCTGAACAGCTTTAGTCTTGTTCAAAGGGCCCATATTACGCTATTTTCTGATCTGTGTTATAATGTTGTTTCCTTATCACAAAGATACTGTACCTGGGCTTGTGTTTTGTTTCATTCACACACGTTTAACACACAAACCCTGAATATTTAGAGAGTTTAGAGTTCTTCTCTCAAACTGAAAACATTTTGTTCCACATTTTGCTCTCATGTGGTAATACAGGAAGTGCTCCACTGTGTTTTTAAACTCCATACACATTCACTAGAATCATTTGTATAGTTTCAGCGTTGATAATTACCAATCTCTACTCAACTTGAACTCAAATGTGTGAACAAAACGCAACTCTTGGTATGTTTTTTGAGGACATTATACATTCTAACATTATATTTTAACATTATAACATGGCTTAAAGGTCCTTGTGAGCTTTCTTCCTGTTCATCATTATTCTATACAAGTGTAGTTCCTGTTTTATCCCTTGTTATGAACTTATTTGGAACTAAATGACAAGCAGACTATGATTCAATGGTTGTCACTAATTTTCTTTGGCAGTTCAACCGTATTTACTACAATTTAAGATGTTTTAGTCCTGATTTTATCCTATTAGTAACTACTATTCCTAGTTTAACAGTTTTCCAAGAGTTATATTTAGTCTATCCAGGTGTAGTGTCTGTTTTTGTTTGACTTAGGCTTTGAACCACTTTATTATCAATTATTATGAACATATGTGGGGCGTTCATACAAGTCTTGGTCTGGTCATAGTTTGAGTAAAGTTTAGTCCTGATGACTTGTGGTTTTGGACCTGTTCTAGACCTAGTTTAGCCTAGGTTTAGTCTAGTTCCAGTCCAGGGTTTAGTCTTAGTTAATTCTCTATTTATGTAGTTTTGCCTTGGACTGCACTTTGTGGTTTGGTTCTGTTTTGGTCCTTGTTTAGACCTGGTTAAGTCCAAGTGCTGATATAGCTGAAATCTGGCTAAATGTTAGTTTTAGTTTAGTCTTGATTTGCTTTTGGCGTAGTCCTATATTCATCTTTCTCTCTGGCTCATTTTCACCCACAGTCGAGAAAAAAAACCTGAAAATCTACTACTATTTTCTGACTTGGGTGTGAAACGTTTAAGAATCACAAATGTAAATCATTCATAAATTAGTGACCTATGTATGCACTCGGGGAACAGCCTAGAAACTAATAATCAGAATATATTTGCAAAGTCAGTTAAAAGTTCATGGTGCCATATAAAATGTGATGACAGGAGAAAAATGGGGCGACTCTTGGTTCCAGATGCCTCCAGGCTGGACATGTATCTGCTTGGCTATGGAGCTACAGTTTGTATCACACATACCACACACTTGTATTTGCAAAATGTATGCACTGAAATCTAGACATAACCCGTTTATATGAAGGAACTACTGACACATACCTGCTTTAAAGTGTCTGTTTGAGTGTCTTTGTCCAGTTTTAGTTCATCTGTGACATCCTTTAGGTCTCCAATTTCACAGTCTGCAATGAAAATGAGAGATTTACACAAACAAAATCTATTGGAAGTATATTGTCTAAGTCTTTATACTAATATATCCTAAGCATAAACACAATATGTACACAATATGTATAACTACAGACTTCAAAAAAGAAAAATTTGGAAGCACAGAAACTACCATCTACACTATAATGTTACTTACAACCAAACAGAAATCATTAAACATAACATAAGATAGAATTTGCCCAGAAGCCACTACACTGGTATTTGACACAATTCAGTAAAACATGTACATTTCTCTGTATTTGTATCATTGTTTTTTCTTCTTCTCTATCTAAAAAAAACAGACAATTTGATCCAATTCAGTGCACAATAATTACAAGTTAAAGAAACAGTGGTTTGGGGGATTTGTTCATCAGTTGGTTTGGCAGCCCAGTATAACCACATCTCGATTAGACTTAGAGATAAAAGTATAACGCAGAGCCATACACTGTAATTCAAGCCAAATTACATTTAAAGGCCTCTTGTTTTTAGTCTGCACATTTTTTATATATGTATTTTTCTACACATTTATCAACAACATTGAATACGCATGGATTTACTCTACGTGAAGTTATTATGACTGACTGAGATTCAGGAGCAGGACCACGCCTCAACCTCCCCATGCTCCTCTTCAGCCAACAACAGCTCAGCTCAACCTCACCTTCAATTACCCAGAAGCCCTAGTTATACAGAGCTATCTCGACAACACCGTCTGTTTCCGCTCTACCGACCCGCTTCCTCCCACCCTGAGTCTCTTGTTCAGCCTGAAGACATCATCTACAAAGGAGGGGGTGGTCCTGAATTGGCTGGGCTGACCACCTGAAACAGACCGTCCTGCGTCTCCCCCCAGCCATCACATCTATCCTTGTCAATAAATATCTTTATCCTATTCCATTGCTAGTGAATCTTATTTAAGCAAGATTCAGACTTACCAAAGGACTCAAATAATGACTCCACAAAGCTGGTTCCATTTCTGTACACAGAGGAGTTCATGTAGATGTAGTCTGTTCCAGACACTAGACAGAAAAAAAGAGATTATGTTATCAAGCATATTTTTACTTTTATACACACCATAGGTTTGTGCCATGTAAAACTTTTATGATGTTATAACTTCTGGAAGAAATATCCAATTTATGATCCACTAATGTTGAACCTTATCATTACTAGTTAGGAATTGGCTCCATAAACCTGCTTTATTAATCTTATATCATATAAGTCTTTCATCTCACATCTTTATGGTTTAGCGATGCTGTCACGTTCTGAAGCTACTGTGGAAAAAAATAATCAAACTTCTGTTGCGTTATAATTACAGAGAAGAAACTGAACTTTGTGTAAATTTTCGGGTTCATCTGGATTGGCCCAGTAACAACACATCTGCAACAGTTAAATAGCAAATTCCACCATAAAATAACCACATGTCCTCCAGCTCAGTTTTAAACAGTTTCTAGGTACTGTTAACACAACTCACTGAACAAATAAAATTAAAAAAGACCTAATAATATTTGTTACTTATACCTTGTGGCTGTATTTGCTGTAGGAGGTTCCACACAGACATCTTCTTCTCCTCTGTGGAAGAACTGAGGCTTTCTTGGTCCAGCATCTTCAGCAGGACCCCCAGCTCGCTTACCAGCACCTCCATGGCTGAGGGGGCAAAGGTCAGGGGTGAGTGGGTTCAGTGTATCAGTCCAAGGTTCAAAGGTCGCACTCACACGTCCAAACAAACTCGTGTCAGGGAGACTTATCTGCCCAGCTTCTTCCGTGTCCCCTCATTTACTGTTATTGGCATTCTTACAGAGAGTTTATTATTGAGATGCATCAGGTCTGAGGTCTGGTTTTCAGACTAAACAAAATGTGGACTGAAAGGGGATATTGCTTTTTTGGAGACTTGAAAGGAAAAGTGTTTTACAACCACTGCCTCCTGGGAATTGATTAAGAAACATTTTGGTTTCACAACACGAAGAACCAGACAAATCAACTGTGACAACATACAGACAATGTTAACTTTCACATTAATTTCCATTTGTTCTAGTTAGAAGTAGTGATATACGAGTGATTATTGTTTCAATCTAATAAAACAATACAAGAAATACTATGGGAACTTGCAAATATTGATCCACAACCAATGAGGCTACATTAAATACACTAAAAATCCTCTATAATAAAGCAGATGTAAGCTATCCTTATTTTGCCCCACCCCTTGAACTGAAACATTAACTATATGTGCAGATAAACAAAAATAACACAAACAGTATTAACCTTAACCTCATCAGTATCAGTATTCATATTTTGGTATCAGTGGATGTCTTGAGCCACTTCCAGTATCTATAGGCCTTATTTATAGAGCCTATTCTATGCAAAATTTACCTGTAATATGTTGTATTGTGTGTCATTTGTGTATGTTTTAAGTCCATTTTCATAACTTAAAATGTCTCCCTGGGACCGTCTATGCCACCACATCCTAATCTCTGAAGCTCTTTGTGTTTTTACAGCTTAATATCCAGACAACTTCAATTAAGTTCTGATTTGTATTCATTTTTATATTTATTTTTATATTTTACAGCTACAGTTGCATCTGTTAATGGAAATGTTATTACTATGTCTGGACTGTTTCACAGTATAGGTATTAAACTGTTCTATCGTCATGGAGACCAAACCAGACGAACTTACAGGTCAGATCTGTGATCGGTGATGAGGCAACCCCATGTACAAGTTTTTCTAGGTACTTTTGAACTATAAAACCACCTGTAATTGAATAAATGTAAGGTACCTGTTTAATGTCACACTGCGGAACATTCCAGGCAGAGCAATGACATGTCCATAGAAACAAGCAGCCTTTAAATACAATGTAGACCACTTTATTTCATTGGACAGAGTAGTAATGTCAAAACTGAACACAATACCTTGAAGCTTTGGGACGTTAACCCTTTTTCGCTTTGGGGTATAGGGAAAGACAGTGCCCACTCTTGGACAGATAATCCATCTATCTTCAGATGTAACACCCTTTGAAAACATGTCTTCAACCTGCTTGTGGTGTTTGTTTTGCTTCCTCCCTTATCACCCTTAGACACAAACACCATCCATCAATGCTCAGTCTCCCTCTTCCTTCCCAATTGTTACCTCTATCTACTGTATCTACACTTAAGCCACTATTCTTTCCCATTGTCCTAAAGCCAAACTGTAGCCCGACCTTTTACCAAGCCACTTTTATCTGCGTTTTCAGCCATTAAAAGGTGCACTGTGTAACTTTTTTGGCCTTTTTGATTGTCTCCATGGTAAAATAGTAAATGCTCACATTTTTATAGAGTGCTTTTCCACTTTCAAGGCACTCAAAGCGCTCTCACCAATTCACACACACACTCATACACCAGTGTACACAGATGAAGTGGGTTAAGTATCTTGCGCAAGGACACAACAACAGCTTTTGTCATCCATGTATATTATTGTTCCCCAATTTGGCATTAACATATCTATATTACATTTATTTCAATTAGTTTTTATTGCTGAGAAATGCACTGAAAAACATACATTCTTTCCACGCATTTTTACTATATGCTGGACTGCCTTTCCACAGATCTGACCACTAAGTAGCCTGATGCTGTCGTCTGTTTATTAGCCTAAAACCAGTTTAAAAATACCAGTTTAATGCCGAACTGTGGAGCACTACAAGCAAAGCAATAATATCCTCATGGTGACAAGCAGAAAACGGACCCTCCACCAGAAAAGTTACACAGTATGCCTTTAAGAATTTTTGGGGGGTCAACCACGGGACAGGCGATGAGGCAGAAAAGTCTTTGTTAGATGGAGCGCTCATATGGAAACAAGAGCTAGACAAACACAGGCCAAAACATTAAAGCCACAGGAACTCTGCAGTCTGTTTGCTCACTGAGGTGTGCAGCATACCTGGCTCACTAAGGCACAATTATAGACTGAGGAGTTGATAAACTGCTAAAAAGAATGTCTGAAATGTGTAGATCAAGTCTTGTGTACTCGACAGCTCTAAAGATGTATCCGGGGTTTGTCCATGTTGAGTTAATGTGAGAAAAACTGCTCCCTCAACATATTTCAACAAGGTGGTTCTTCTTCCTATGAGTCAAACTAGAGCCGCAGTGTAATTAATAGACTTTTAACTGTGAATGAATGATACCTGACGGCATTCCTAATCAGAAATAATCAGCATGGATCTTTTTAATCAAGTGGTCTACAGCCAATTCTTGGACAGTAAAAACTTGTATAGAGAAATCAGATTTTTTTGACAATAACTCAAAGAAACTATTATATAAAGGTCCCATATTGACTCTTGTGAGCTTTAAGTTTTATGTTATAATGCTGTTACCTCCTCAGAAACATACCTGGAGTCATGTTTTGTTTCATTCACTCATGTTTAATCCTGCGTTATTAGTCTGTCTACATCTCTAAAGCTCAAAATGCTCTATTCCATCTTGTGATGTCATGAAGGGTAGTTTTCAAGTGAACAGCTAATGTTTACCTTTTGTTCAGTAGAGACTGGCAAGTCAAGGGCTGAAATCATCCAAATGATTTTAGTGAAAAGTAGAGTTTATAAACACAGTAGAGCACTTCCTGTATAACCACATGACATTGCAAGGTGAGTTTTCTGTTTGCGAGAAGTACTAAATAGGCAAGATATGTTTTTGATGAAGAAACAACATTACAACATAGATCAGTAAATAGCATAAAACAATCCCTTTATTTTCATGTTATATTTTATTTGTTTTCTATGAAAAAATTAAATTGATATTTGATATTTTCAAGGAAAAATATATACCTTTTATGTCACCCAGCCCTAACTCAAACAGTGGACTATACTATACAGACAGAGACAGCTATTAAAATACCTTATGAGGGTCAATGTCTTTTTCACAAGTGCAGTTTCCTTCCATTGTGTAGCATAAGTATGATAAAAACACTACAGGGAAAATGATGAATTGGCCCACATAACCTAGAAATGCAGCTCATTAAAGGTGGGGTGTGTAGGTTTTGGCTCCAATGGGTGGTGACCTCGCTGATTGCAATTCCATATATAACAAAGCTGTTTTATCTGGATGAACTTAACACTTATGGTGGGGTATTTTAATGTCTAAACAGGAGCCCTATATCAGGTCATATAATTCATTCATTCATGAAAAACTTTTAAGCTGTCCCAAAAAACTGCATTCACAAAAGTGTGTTCTAAATTTCATGTGCACAAGGTTAATGCATGTAAGTGAAGTTAATTAACCTTTGTAACTGCCCATTATAAAGTCCTTTTCACCAATCAAGTAGTTACAAATGATGTTTTGTCACCCTGAATCACACCTAATCCCACAATGTACTGCAGAACCATAAGCAGTGTGAAAGGGGAGTACAGACTGCAAAAAAGCAAAAAAAAAATAAAAATAAAATAAAATAAAATAATAATGAAATAAAAGTAGAATAGACAAACAAAGGCACAGAGATGTCAGTGGTGGTTAACAGCTAATCCATAATTGATTGACAAAGTAACTGAATGCACACCTCCATGAAGACAAACAGGTGATATAACCAGTCAAAGTTATGAATCAGATCTGAGGAGAGGGAACACCGTTCACTGTACGAATTCATGTTTTCAAAGAACATTTTCAGTAATAAAAACCCTTATAAATGAATAAACACAATAGATTTTTAATGCCATATTGTTAAACATTACCTTAACTAAGCAAGTCGTCCGCTAGAAAAGTTACATACTGCATCTTTAAAGGTGCACTGTGCAGTTTTTCTGGCTTGTCTCCATGGAGATGTTATTGCTTTGCCTGGAAAGTTCCTTGGTATGACATTAAACATATCCATCTAGCATTTATTCATTATGGGTGTTTCTATTGCTCAAGAATAATTCCTTCTGTGAATAGGGGCAACTCTCCACAGATCTGAACTGTAATGTAGCGTAGTGCTGTAACCTGCTTGTCTCCCTCAAGATGAATAGATTTAATCTATACTGTGAAACATTGTAGACAAAGCAATAACATTCCCATGGAGACAAGAAAGTGGAAAAGTTACATAGCATATCTTTAAACCACACCCTGCAGACTACAATGTGATGAGGGACATTTATGTGAGTGGGCTGAGTGTTAGCATGTTCCCTTCTTGTATTTGAGCCAGAGTTTTCAGCTGTTTGAACATAGACCGGGCTTCCCCTAAAACTGTGGAAGACAAGCCTTATCCGCTGTGACTCACTCAACACCAAAAATACATTATAAAGATGAAGCCACTCAGCAATAAATCCAGCTGTGCTTTCAAGGAACAGACCCACTGTTGAAAGTACACTCACTTTATCCAATTAAGAATTTCTTCTCCTTGGGCCAAAACAAGTAAAAGAAGGAATTACATCTTGTACGTTTTGTAGGATCTGGCAACAGCGCAATATAAGACCACCTAAGTCCCTTAAGTCTTGCGTTACAAATCTTGTATGGTTTCTCACACTAAAAAGCAGCTCCTAAGCCTTTCAAACTTTTACCTTAAGATGTTGAGATAGAGCACGTATTTGGGTTGGGAGTTGTTTGAAGTCATGCATTGCCAGATAAAACACATTTTCAGTCCAGCCACCTGAGGCAAACTATACACCATTCCCTTAAAGCACTGTGTAAATATGTTGGATAAAGTTTTATTAAAAAGCAAAAGAGAATAGTTTTGGCTACTTTCCTGCATTTTAATGTAAATATGTTCAAGTTCAGATAAGGCTTGAAGCAATGTCGTTTCCATTTCACTACATTAAAAGGTGAATTGTGTCAAATGCTTTTTTCCATGGAGAGGTTATTGCTTATTGTCTGGAGTGTTTCACAGTAAGGTGTTAAACCTTTTTCATGGAGACCAGACCAGACCAAGGCCCCATCCACACTAGTACGTATTCAAGGCGTTTTTGTTGTGGATGCAGTGTTCATCCACACTAATCCGATAGAAAATGGCTCCAGAGACAGAACGATCTGGTGTCACCAGCTCCCGCAAATTCATCTGAGTATGGATCTGATCCGGCACTGTGTAGATGCCTGAAAACATTGATACGCTGATGTAGGAGCTCTAGTTGCCGTCCTTATTGGACCGTGTCACTGTGACTTGCTCCTTCCTTTTTCGCTGGGTTTGTGACATTGGTCATGTGATGCTATTGCGGAAAACAGTTTAAACAAACCGTAGGCAAACGGGAAACAATGTAGCTAGAATTACTTGCTAGTAGGCCATGGAAATCAAGGATCAACCTTGGATGGTTCTGCTCTCTCATGCTGCAGTTAGTGTAGCTCACTGATGCACTTCGCAGAACTGCTACGACATACATGGTGAGAAGGAGACAGATTCTGCAAGCCCTCTCCAATATGAATACCCAGCAGTGTCTGGATGCAATTCGTTTCTGATACGGTGATAGGTTGATTCATTTCAATGTAAACGTAACCCAAGTTACAGGTCAGATCTGTGGAGAGGCAACCCCGCTCACAGTCAGAATGCCTGTTTTTCTAGCTGTTTTTGAGCTATAAAACCACATGTAATAATAAATGTAAGGTCAAGCTGTTTAATGTCATACTGTGGAACATGAGGCATAGAAATTGCATATCCATAGAAACAAGTAGGTGACAGATCCCCTGCCAGAAAAGTTACACAATGCATCTTTAAAACACTAGCTTTCTCGCACTTCACTGACAATAGCTGTTAGATACTAGACACATTCCTCACCTTGTAAATTGCTCTAGACTCAGCAGAGAGAGCATGTGTCCCTAGTGTGCGCACCAAGTTTGTTTAACAGCTCAGACAAGCCTTTTAAAAACCAGGGGGACTTACACTGGCCACAAAAAAGAAAAGTTTGCCAGGAGCAGAGGAAAACAAGGTGGAGAGACAGTGGAGGAAAGGGGGGTTGGTATAAAGTCAGGGAGTATAGCACCTGTACCAACATGCCCCACTAACGCTGATCTGAGGAATTACATGACCTCAACTCAAAGTGCACTGTAGTTTTCCCTAATTTTTCATCTGGAAAGGTACAGTTCGGATAATTCATCATATAGTTTGACCCAGTAAGAAGGCGCTGTGATCTTGAGGTGGGAAACAATCTTGACAATGAATAAAATAACATAAATTTAGCGCAAAAACATACACTTGAGCTTTCAGACACTATTGGAAAATGAAATGAAATGTATGAAAAGTACAAGTGACCAACATAAGTTTAGTATTTGTTCAGAGTTAGAAAGGCAGAATAATCCAGTAATCTACAATACACAAGGAAGGACTTTTGTATCCATGGGTTTAAGTGCGATGAAAGAGTTGCACAGTTGCCATAGCAATTAACCAAAACTAAATATTGCATATTTTGAATGGTGAAAATTCCTCAAAATGCCGCCAGTAGCAATGATCCGAAATCCAGTAGAAATCAGTTAATAAAGTCTAATCATTTTACAGTTTAAATGATTTTAAGCTACATACCAAACTACTATGTAAACACACTGTGCACAAAGTAGCTTCACTGGCAACTTTGCAAATTTCAGAAATCCTATTCCACCAAATTCCGCAAATCAGCACAAATTTCCAACTAACAATAAGTTACATTTTTCACTGGCTGTGGAGCTGTTTTCCCAACACTGCATCATTATTTCTTCAACATCCTAACTCTCTGGCATGCAAACAAGACCATCTGACACTCGACTATCTAAACGTCCATATAACTTTTGCACCTTTTGTAGGAAATACTTGCTGAACTGATATACTTGAAAATGTTAAGTTAATTATCACTTTTGGGGTCTTACATTCGTTACAGAAACTTGTTGTTCTAACAGTCTAGAAAAAAGTAGAGCAAACTTTAACTTACTTTCAACAGCAGAGGAGGAGAATCCCACCATCTTTGCAATCACAGGAAGAAATAATTTGCTTCATTCATAAAGAAGCTGATAGGAAAAGGTCCCAGGTCAGAACCACCCAGAGTTACTGTGTGAAGTTAACTACAAAACTATCCTGGCAGCTGCATGGTTCACACAGTCCACCGCTCCCTTCCTCCCTCTGATCTGTTATCTCGGCTACCTCCTCTCCCACTTTTTGACTTTTTTTTTTTCCTTTAGGGGCAGAGCTGCACGTGAGGACTTGTGAGTGCCACTGAATCCCCCCTCCTCCTGCTCCTCTAAGCCCTGAGATCGTGTAGCACCTGGGAAAGACCTGCTATGTAAACACACACATGTCCAACAATGCCGAACTCACATTCTTTATTAGCTCGAGTCCGGGGCTGAAGCGTATTATTAACCTGTAACTAGCTGCGCACAATAGAGTCTGCCATCGTAGACTGTCTGAACTCAGTGACACAGTGGAAATATCCTACACAAAACAAAATGCAAAATCTGGAAACTAACCCAAGGAGTCAAGTGTATGTTTGAATATATTTAGTTACTGTACCCAATTATTTGATCAATGCATAAAAAGACAAGTACAAAAAAAAAAAAAAAAAACTCTTCAAAACTTAATTCACAGTCTGAATAAAGCAGTCCAAAAACAGTGATCCTTCTTGCCATGATACTATACTGAATTTCAAAGATTTCAGATTCACAGAGAGGACTCCCTATGAAAAAGCAAGTAGTGTTTTTCATGTAATCTGTAAAAAAGTTAACAAATAGTTGAATTTATAATCCATGCCCTGGTTAATCCACACTTGTTTAATCCTATTTTTCCAGGTTGCACAGCTAAGTATGTTCAGTATTTAGTGTTCAAGTTTCTACACATCTAAGTGCATGAAATTGTGGTTCATTAGCGTTTTCTGAGTGACCCAGGGGTGGTCAAAGGCACTTTAACCAAACAGACCAGTGTGTAGGGCGCACTTAGTACTGGTTTACAGTTCCCTAATGACGACAGACAGATGGTACTTAGAGAAAAGAGAAGGAAAACATTGAGTTTAACGTGATACCGTGGTTACATGGTTATAGAGGTGTGTTTTAAAGGTCTGATCAACTCTGAGGGAAGCCAGAAGATTACATTTGTTTTTCTAATGACAAATGTTACTCAATCTACGGATGAGTGTATTGCAACATTTTAGGACAATATTTCTGAAAAAAGAGGACACTAAGCCTCTTGTCTGAAAACCACATCTCATTTTGCTGCCTCCTAAAAAAAATAATGTCAAACCCTGGTGAGAAATTGTTGTGTACAAGTCTAGACTCCTCAGTGTTACACGTGGATGGCCCGTAGCCTTAAGGCAGACTCACGAGCCCCGGCACGAAACGGCACACTGCCTTCAGTCACACTGGCTTCACTGAGACCAACACAAACACACACAAACACCCACACACAAATGCACACAAACATGCACAAGCCCTCAGACAGACACACACACTGCTGAGCACACAATACAGAGGGACTTCGAGGATTTGGTCTGTACACAACACTGAGGCAGAGGTGCAACTGCAGCATTAAGTCAGATAAGACTCATAAGGAGTAAGCCGAGGAGCAGGATCACATGATGTTTTTAATACTGTCTGAGCCTCCTTCACTATCTTTCCCAACAAGGCTTCTTTTAGAAAGTGTCCTTGAGGCTTAGCGCAGTGATAAAAAAATGCTGTGTATTGAAATATGACAGCTGTCTGGGGTTTCCATGGGCTTTTAATGGGAATATATGCAACACACTTACTTTGTCCATGGGCCTGTGATTTTCAGTGTTGCTGTAATTTAGCTAAAGAGACAGAAATTGATGGGAGGAAAAAGTGCAAGCAATTCTTTTTGATTTTGCTCTATATATTTAGAGACATGAACTTAACTATGAGTGAATCTGTCTTGTACTGCTGCTATAAATCAGCATTCTTCCGGCCAGGGTATAACCGTCACCCCATAGCTATTTCGAAACTTCTGCTTTGAAGAAATAGC